>CM038110.1:14958121-15035621 GCA_001642375.2 Mentha longifolia
CGGGTGTCCTGGGATGATATTTGGTTTGAGGATTGGTCCCTCACCGAATATCGCCCAGTAGGTGCTCCAACCCCCCCCCCCCTTGCGTGATTGGTGAGAGTGATTCTGATTGGATATGAATCGTTTGCATGTTTTATTGTGCTACTTCTGTGTTATCCCATTGATCAGGGTTGTTGCTCTGAAACCGGAAACCGGTATTTGGGGTGGGGAGGATGTCATGAGATGGAGACCTTACCTAAGCCATGCGAGTTCACTGTGACTTTTGTGTGGCATCACGTCAAGTACTAGCGCCCTCATGTATCTCTCTTTGGTGATTTTGGAACTCTTACCTTACCCCACCATTTTTGTCTTTCTGTGGCGCCTCCTTCTTGGTCGATTACATGTTGATGTCAACTCCAGCCTCGTGGTATTTCTCTTGCTTCGAGGTGCCAGTGTTGCACTCTCTCCCCACATCGAAACTATCATGTATGTTTCTCTTGGAGTGAATCTGCTAGAACTGTATGGACCATTTTTTGGATGGTCCCTGCACTAACACATGCACACGAGCCACGGACATTGCACGTAGTTTAGGACGTTGGAGACACTCGTCCCACGAGCCACCTCACACCGTTCCTTTTTGATCCATTGCCTCATCAATTGGTTTATTGGATGGGAGAAGAATAGTCACGAGCACCGTGGCACTCCTTTTTGTTCTTCTAACATCATTTGGCAGGTTAAACATCACCTGCATACCGTGGTTGCTGCAAGGAGGCTCCCTGCCAGTTCACTGGCAGGGATGCCGGCCTTAGGTCCCATTCATGCCTACAGCTAGGGCTACAAATGAGCCGAGCCAAGCCGAGTATTGACATGCTTAGGTTCGGCTTGTTTAATATTTTACATGCTCGGGCTCAAGTTTAGCTCGAGTATAAACTATGAGTTCGAATTCAGCTCGAGTTTGGTTAGCTAAATATTCGATAAATGGTTCGGCTCGAGTTCGGTTCGGATTTGAGCTCGAATCTGACTCGTGAATAGCTCGGATTTTATTTTATTTTGAGCTCGAGCTCGAACTCGATTTGAACTCATTTAGAAGACATGATTTGAAAATATTTTCTTTTAACATTTCAAATGAACATAAACTAAAATGAAATTCATCAAACTAAAATTAAAGGTATTTAATACTATAAATAATAAATAAGTAAATATAATAAATGAGTTGATGAAATTGGTAATATATATTAATGTTATAAGTTAATATTTGTTAATAATAATTTTTGTGTAGTGCCTAATTAGCTTTGGTTGTGATTTAAAATTAATTTTATCAATAAATGCTAAAGCTCGTTTACAAGCTCGATTAGAGGTTCGATTAAGAGTTCGTGAACAGGCTCGCAAACATGCTCGATTAATATACGAGCCGAACACATTCACGAGCAAAACGAGTCGAATACCCTAGAGCTCGAGATCGGCTCGTTAAATTAAACAAGTTCGAATTCGGGCTCGAAACTCGGCTCATTTGTTAACGAATTCAAGTTCAAGCGAGCTTTTTTTAAGTTGAGCACCGAGTAAGTCTCGAGTAGCTCTGCTCGTTTGCAGCCCCTACCTACAGCTGAGCCCGTCAGCAGGCCCCTTAGGTCCAGGATTATACATTGGATCCCACCTGAGGCACTTTGGGTAAAGCTTAATACTGATGGTTCGTTTGATGCTGCTTCTGGTAGTGCGGCGGGTGGTGGTTTGGCATGACCACCGTAGCATCCTGCTCCGTGCTTTCTGCTCTCCCGGATCTAGCTTTGAAGCGGAGCTCTGTGCTCTTCTTCATGGGCTTGATTTGGCTATCACCTTCTCCCCACAGATTTGGATCGAGATGGATGCTGCGGCGATCATCACCTTACGTACTTTGGGAAGCATGGTTTTGCAGACATCCGACATCTCATGATACACATTTATCTTCGGCTGCAGGGATTCAGGTTCGTTTTTCACACATACATAGGGAAGGGAATCGCCCTGCTGACTTCATGGCGGTTGGGGTTCTCAGACCGACACCATGGTTTTCTTTGATGCTGTTAGCGCACCTCGCTACTTTTTGGCACTTGTTCGGATGGATCAACTGGGCTATCTGAACTTCAGGTTCCGATATATAGCTAGTAGTATGATCAGTTACTTTTGGTTTCTCAACATTTCGATAGGCCCTCTTATTAGTTTTCTGATATAGTCACTTTGGGTCATGATCATTGTATTTGTTTCATTTTTGTCTCGCCTGTTATTTGTCGAGAATTGGATCGGCTGTTGATCCAATTCCGCCTAGTTTTGTTTTTTCGGTTTATGTTGGGGAGAACACTCATTTTTAGTGTTATGTCCACCAGACGATGTATGATTTTCTTCGAGTTATGTATACAGATTGGAGGTCTGTCTAATCCCTCACTTCTCGAGGTGTTTTGAAAATAAATAAATAAATAAATATCAATCTAGTACTCATGAAAAATAAAAATAAAAAGAAAAAAATTAAAAAGACGAATATGCGTACAAGTTTACCATGTGACACGTATTTAGCAAACCATCGTTTTGTAGCGGCGTGCACCATTACTCTCGAAATAGCCATTAATAGTTTTTTTTTCCTTTTTTTTTTAATAAACATTATATTAAAAAGGAATATTGGCATTACTAAAGAATTAAATCCAAAGTATTAAATAAAAATCCATCTAGGTTATCATATAATCCATCACTTTGGATTGAGATTACTTTCCACTAATTTTAAAAACCAGGTCTAACGCCTTTGTGTCATACATCAATATAAATATTGAGGAAAACAATCTTTTGCTTGGCGATAAAATTATAAAGTCGTTTTTTTTTTCTTTGAACAAGTCTGGAAAATATACTATCTCCATCTCACCTAATTATTTCATTTCATTTTTTGACTTTTTTGGGCACCGCGTTTCTACCAAAACTTAGTATGAGTTTTAAAATAAATTTTAAAATTATATTTTAAAACTTGTATTAGATTTCGGTGGAAACGCGTGCTGAAAAAAGTCAAAAAATAAAATGAAATAATTAGGTGGGAAGGAGGTAGAGTATTTTTTTTTTAATCAAAAAATATTTATTAATTGAGCATATCTAATTGGCCGCTTGGGTAATGAGCCAAGAGCACTCAAGCGGCCAGAATACCTTTATTGCAATTTGATACTCCTCCTTCATATTTCATTTGATTAATTTTATTACTCTAGTTTATATTTTCTATATTTTACAGACGAATCAAATGGAATGAGACGACAACAGTATAAATCTTATCTTAAGAGCATAATTAGCTAAAATGTTAAAATTCATGCAGAAATCATTAAAATGACTGAAAAGTGGTACTCCGTAATTTATAATCTAATAACTTTCCGCAAAAATATTTGTTTTGAGTTTCAAACGCGAACTCAATTGCAATATATTGTTGATATAAATTAGCGAATGGAATCCTCTATTGCATTTTTGTGTTATATCTTCTATTGCAACCATTAATGATTGACACGTGTTAAAAATATTTCTAAAATCAATAATGACTAAAAAATTCCATAAACAAAATGTTAGATTTGGAAACATTTTTAACACGTATCAATCAACCGTTGTTGTAATAGAAGATGTAACACGGAAATGCAATAGAAACAAATTTATGCAGTAAAGCTTTTTCATCAAGCAACTATGATGCACCTAAAAAAAATATTTTATTTTATTATTTATTTTTATTTTTTTGGAGAAACAACTCAAACTTTTTGATCCAAGAAAAATACCATTAAAAGGAGAAAAATTCCGACCAAAAATAGAATAGAATCCTAATAAAATGGAAGTTGTGCAAATAAATTGAAATTCAGACACGGTCTTACATTTCTTGGCGCACACGTAGACGTAGTGCTCTGATTTTCTTCCATTTCCAATAACTGTGATTTCTTCCACGTACCACTGCCACTACCACTACCATTACCATATATATATACTCATTTGCACCCACGTACGTATATATATATATATCCACACACACCGATCACTATCATCAAAATTTCATTCTTTTTCAACAGTCGGTTATCAGTGAAGGAACGAGAGAGATGTCTACCACCAATGCTCAAGTTATTCGCTGCAAAGGTGATTTCTTCTTTCAACTTTCTACTCAATTTCAATTCGCACCTTAATTAATTTTGAGATGGTTTTCTCTCTTTTCTGCTGATATATATGATGATCGGATTCTTCTGCTCTGTGTTCTTGTACGCATGATTTTTTTATTTTTTTTTTTTTTTTTTTTTTATGGGTTTTGTGCGTGGATATGATTTCTCTACACCATGGTCTTTTCGAAATTATGTTTTGATTTAGTTTTGGGTCTTCATTTTTCTTTTCTTTTTACTGTGATTCCTACATAATTTGGTTATCTATTGAGAATTTGTGAGGTTGATTCTGAATAGGAATTCTTTCAGGATTTATTGATTTGGGTTTTTTTTTTCGAATTGTATGAATTTATTTGATAGCTGCGGTGGCGTGGGAGGCGGGGAAGCCTCTGGTGATTGAGGAAGTTGAGGTGGCGCCGCCGCAGAAAATGGAAGTCCGAGTGAAGATTCTCTTCACCTCCCTTTGCCACACCGATGTTTATTTCTGGGAAGCCAAGGTACATTATTTAATTCATGGTTATGAAATTTTAAACAATAAATCTGTAAATCAAAATTGAACTATAAATTCTTCCATAGATTCCAACTGCAGTTATCATTTAGGTTCATTCTTTAAATTTTGCAGGGACAAACACCTCTGTTTCCTCGCATCTTCGGCCATGAAGCAGGAGGGTATGATCATATCAATTTTTCCAACACATTTTAGTTGCTTCTTGTAAAAATTAAGGACACCCTTATGTTTATTCATTTTAATTAATGTGATCATGTCAATTTTTCGAACACATTTTAGTTGATTTTTGTGAAAATTAAGGACACCCTTATCTTTATTCATGTCAATGTCTCTATTTATTTGTTGTGTACAGAGTTGTGGAGAGTGTAGGTGAAGGTGTGACGGAGCTCGCCCCGGGCGACCACGTTCTCCCCGTATTCACGGGTGAGTGTAAGGAGTGTCGTCACTGCAAATCATCGGAGAGCAACATGTGCGATCTTCTCCGGATAAACACGGATAGAGGGGTGATGATTGGAGATGGGAAGTCGAGGTTTTCCAAGGATGGGAAACCGATTTACCACTTTGTTGGAACCTCGACTTTTAGTGAATACACGGTCGTTCATGTCGGCTGCCTTGCTAAGATCAACAAGGATGCCCCCATGGATAATGTTTGTGTTCTCAGCTGTGGCATTTCCACAGGTCTGATTTCTCTACTTTGGACGCGTAATTTAGATAATGATGCTATGTTTTTCGATTATTTTCTTCGCTGATTGAGTAACGACGGTGTTATGTTTTCTATCATTTGTTCATTGATTGAGTAATGTGGAAAATTATGTTAGGTTTTCGATTATTTGTTCGTTGATCGGGTAATGTAGACGAAGGTGTTATGTTTTCTGTTATTTGTTCATTGATTGAATAATGTACGTAGATGAAGTTATGTTCATTGATCATTACTATATTTTCTATTATTTGATCATTGATTGAGTTTTGTTATGTAGGCCTTGGCGCGACGCTGAATGTTGCCAAGCCAACGAAGGGTTCGACTGTTGCTATATTCGGGTTGGGGGCTGTTGGCCTTGCTGTGAGTATTAAAATTTTAAAGTATGTTATTTTCTCAGATTCAAACGTTTTATTGAGTGTCGATTAATTGCTTGATTTTCAGGCTGCTGAAGGTGCTCGGATCGCCGGGGCTTCAAGGATCATTGGTGTTGATTTAAACGCAAATCGCTTCAACGAAGGTTCGTTCATCAATAATTATATTCTTCTGAGCTCGTCTCGTTTAGAATTTGATATCAATTATTGAAATTAACCGTTGGCTTTGCTCTGAACAGCGAAGAAATTTGGTGTGACTGAATTTGTGAATCCGAAGGATCACGACAAGCCCATTCAAGAGGTTAATTAGTTCTTCTTCGAATTTGCTTTCTTTGTCGAAGATTTCTCTCTGATTAAAGTGTTAATGGTGGATTATTAGGTCCTAGTTGGGATGACTGATGGTGGAGTAGACCGTAGTATCGAGTGCACTGGAAATGTTAACGCGATGATATCTGCATTCGAATGCGTTCATGATGTAACTATCTCGACTCTCTCCTCACTAGTCAAATATCATTATTATTTGTTACTACCTCCGTCTTTTTCAAGTTGTTACACTTTTTTTCAAGTTGTAGTATCCCATAAAAGAAAAAAATCTTTAAATCAAGACGCTGAAAAACGTTTGCCACAAATGCTGGAAAAAAGTGTAACAACTTGAAAATGACGAAGGTTACTATCTTCTTTTTTATATATGATAAATATGTGATGATGGTCGTTGGTAGGGTTGGGGAGTGGCTGTGCTCGTTGGAGTTCCGAACAAAGACGACGCTTTCAAAACTCACCCACTTAATCTGTTGAATGAGAGAACTCTCAAAGGAACATTCTTTGGCAATTACAAGCCCAGGACAGATATTCCAAATGTTGTTGAACAGTATATGAAGAAGGTATAACTTATAATTTTGCTATTGCAATAGCAATAGTCAATAATAGTATAGAAGACTCATTCATGACATTTTTTAATGGATCGAACAATTTTGAGATCGTCTAATCGTCCAAACTCAGTTATATATATGCCTTATAGAGCTAATCTATCACCTAAAGTAAGTAAACGTCCCGATTTAATTTGTTTTTGCATTAACAGGAGATGGACCTGCAGTTGGAGAAATTCATAACCCATCGCGTTCCTTTCTCGGAGATCAACAAGGCGTTCGACTATATGCTTCGAGGCGAGTCCATTTGTTGCATCATCACTATGGGAGCTGATGTTGTTAAGTTAGCTTCTTCTTAGCTTGAAGTGGTAATAGAGTAGTAGTTAACTAGTATTCATATTGTTATGAAGTACTAGGAAAGTTGAGTTGGAGGGCTTATTTAGGTCTTCTTTAGCTTTTATTGTATTAGCAAACGTACGGAGTACTTTTTAAAATATTACTAATAAATAAAATGTGCTTTTGCAATAGTTGTTTGTGTTTTGCCCTTTTGGAAATGCTAATTGAGAATGTTGGTTTTGGATTAAAGATGATGGGTCAAATTTGTGAAAGAAAAATTACTGCAATTATTTTATTAGTTTCAGAGAATCATGGATCTATATTGACATTCTGAATCGTGGACTAAATCATATCCAAAAAAATAAATAATGTCCTTAGTGTAAATTAAATTTACTGTATTTCAAATATTTGTTTTTATATCTTCAATTATTTTTTTAAAAGTATTAATCAGAGAATGTAGATGTCTTTCGTAAGCACTATTTTCTAAATTGATCTTAGATTTAAATAAAGTCTTGAATATTTCAAATGAGCTCATATCCAAATTTATACACAGTGAAATCCTAGTAATTTTTTTTTTTTTTTAATTTAGGAATCCCAGTAATTAAAATTTTCAGTAGATATCTATAGTACTAGAGATGTATGAAAAAATATATATATATTAACTAGTTTGTATCCCGTCGAAATTCGACGGGGTGTCATTTTATTATAGTATTTATTAAGATGATTGTATTATGATAATTTATTAAAAAAAGTGTTACAAAATTAAATTAAATTTTATTAAAAAATATTTTAATATGTTGTACTCTGTTTAGAAAATAGCATGAAGGTCTGCCCGATCAATAGAAAATTTTGAAACGATTCTCATTTTATGTCTAATTTATTGTGAAGTGTGTTATATTGAAAATATACAATTTTGTTAAAAAAAATTTCAATTATAGTTATCGATACATACTAAAGAATTCTAAAATTTTATTGACTAATGGGCCGCCTCAAAATCGATTTTGTGCCTAATATATTGTCAAGTGTTTGAAATTAATTTTTTTTTTTTTGTTACAAAAATTTGACAATTATAGCTATCGATACATACTAAAATAATTTTAAAAAATCAAAATTGAACTTGAGTCTAAAAAACATAAAAACAAATAAAAAACATATTTATTGATACATACTAAGGGTGCCTCCAACCATGAACCCAGAATTTCAGCTTCCAAAATGCCACATCAGCTTTGGAACCCAACTACCTTTTTCTCTTTCATCTCCTCCAACAATAAACCCAGTTTCTAACTTTTTGTGGGCCCCATTATAATATTCAATCATTTTAAATATTCTCATAACTATATGTTTTCAATAAATTTTATTTACATTATTATTTAGATATTACTTACTTAAAACACTTTAAAAATAAAATTCATATTATATTACTATCACTTAAAATAATTTTAATTAAATTAAAATTGCAATGCTAAAATAAAATTACATTACGCAAATACAAATCATATTACTAAAATTTAAATTACACAACTTAAACTACAATCACAATGCTAAAAACAAAATCACATTAATTTAAAGTACATAAATATAATAATTCAAAGTAAATATAACTTAATTTTAGGCATCATTGGCATTATATTGTGCCCATATATGTTGTGTTAAATCATTTTGAAGTTGAATATGAGCTTCTGTATTTGTTAAATCGTTGTGACTTTTTAGATAATTTTCGAATTCTTCCCAATTGCCGGTACCCATTGGTATTGGTTGTTGAGGTGTTGCATCTTCATCAGACCAGTTGACCACTTCTTCACCCTCGTCCTCAACGACCATGTTGTGCAAAATAATACAAGTGAGCATTATATTGCGGAGATCTTCCTTGAAATAAGATCGTGTGGGAGTACGAACTACTGCCCAACGAGCTTGTAGCACTCCAAATGCTCGTTCGATATCTTTTCTTGCAGCCTCTTGTCTTCGTGCAAAATATTTTCTCACCGGATCTTCTGGTGTTGGGTAACTCTTGACGAATGAAGCCCAAGTTGGGTAAATGCCATCTGTCAGATAATATCCTTGATTATATGTTCGACCATTCACTGTGAATTGAACTGGCGGTGCATTTCCTTGAAGGACTGGATTAAATAACGGAGACCCATGAAGAACATTGATATCATTGCTTGCTCCGGGAGCACCAAAGAAAGCATGCCATATCCATAAATCTGCCGATGCCACCGCTTCAAGAACTATCGTAGGAACTCCATGATCACCTCGTGTATAGAATCCTTTGTAAGCGACGGGACAATTTCGCCACTCCCAATGCATACAATCGAGGCTCCCCAACATTCCTACGAAGCCATGTCTTTCTTCGTGCATTTGCAACAAGGACTCAGTATCTGCTGCATTTGGCCTCCGCAAATATCGATCACCGTAAACAATAATCATACACTTGCAAAATTCATGTAGGCATTCCAACGCAGTGCTCTCACCCATCCGCATGTACTCATCAAGTGCATCACCAGGTGACGCATATGCCAATTGTCGGATAGCTGCGGTGCACTTTTGAAGTGGCGATAGACCATTCCTTCCTGTTGCATCTCGTCTTAGAGTGAAATAGGGTGAGTAGTTGCTCATTGCATCAACGATCTTCAGAAATACGTCTCTCCGCATTCGAAATCGACGACGAAAGAGACCTTCATCATAGATAGGATCGTCACAGAAATAATCACGAACGAGACGATCATGGCCGCTTTCACGCTCTCGATCTCTATATTTTCTAGAACCGCTTCTCCTTCGTGAAGGTTGAGCTGTTGTTGCATCTGCATCAAGCATATGAATCATCTCTTGCATAATTGGATCTTTGGCAGAATTTCGAATGTATTGCTTCCACATTTCATCAAGATCATGTGGATTAGGAATATTAGACATTTTGCAGAAATATGTGCGGATGAAAAAAAATGTTAAGAAAGTATGAGTAGAAGATGAAAGGGAGTATGAGTAGAAGATGTGCTTTACTGAAGAATTGGCATCTTGTATATGTAGCCAAAATATTTGACCGTTGCATGTGATTATTGCAGTTGATAGACAAAAGCATGCCATATAAGACAATTGTAAATAGTAACAAATGTCATTCATCAAATTTGTAGCCGTTGCATGTGATTTCTGCATTTGATGGACAATAATTGCATATAAGATAAATGTGAATAGTAGATGTGATACATCAGATTTATATGACCGTTGCATGTGATTTTTGCAGCAACTTTAGTTTTTTGACTATGACCGTTGCATGTGATTTTTGCAGCAACTTTAATTTTTGACCGGTGAATGGTTCTGTGGATGGACAATAAATGCGATTTTTATTACATAATTCAAAAAGAGATAGAACATAGCACACTTAAAAAACATGAACTCCAAATTATAGAAATAGGCATAACACACTTCAAAATACATGAACTTCAAACTACATAAATAAACATAACACACTTCAAAATAAGAAACACACTTAAACACTTCAACATATTACTTCCACCCATACTTAGACTTGATTTATGTAGCCATCATAGTAAAATTGTACAGTTCATCCTCAGACATGCCACTGGTATCCTTGGCGCAGTACTCCCAATGTTGAAGCTTGAGTTGTTCTTCTTGGAGGCTCATTTGTCTAGCCAAAGCTTCCTGCAGATGCTTCCATTTCTCTTCATTTTCAGTAGATGTGATTTTACCCTTTTGTTTAGCTAGTCGTTTAGCTTTCTGTTGTCCCATCGGCCGCATTCGAGGTTCAGTATTGGTAGAAGATGGACTATCTGATTCAGAATTCTTGGATTTTTTTTGAGGATTTTGTGGCATCTGCTGAGGAGTCCATTTCTCGCATTTTTGGACGACATCCCACATGTGTAAGTACTTGAAGTCCTTTTTATTTGGAGCACCATTTCTCCAAAAAAATTTTGCCGCCTCTAGAACATCATTATCGTCTTGTCCACTGCCTCGATTACTCCAAAAATTATTGTAGATACCTGCCCACTTAGTAAGATCTGGATTGAATTTATAGTAATGATTTTTTACCTGCGTATAACTTCGGGCAATAGTGTCCTTTGGCCTGATCTGATTGTAGAAAGCAGTAATTTTCTCCCAAAACACTTTTTTCTTTTGTTGATTGCCAATAATTGAGTCAGTGCAGATGTTGTACCAAGAACTTACAAGTTTGACATCTTCATCAGGAGTCCAGATGGCTTTTCCATCCTTCGTATTTGAGGTGGGTTGAGGAGCAGGAGCTTCCTCAACATCATCTTCATCATCAACAACAACTGGAATATATGAAGAATGTTGGGGAACGCTTGATCCAGTAGGAGAAATGAAAACACCAGGCGAGCTTCCTTGAAATTGTTGAGGAAAATTCGAACCGCCGGAATTGTGTTGAAAATGAAGTGGAAAATTCGCAGCGCTGGGATTGTGTAGAAATTGTTGAGGAAAATTCGTCACGCCGGAAGAGTTGTATGGAAATTGTTGAGGGTATTGAGGATAAGACATTTGGTAGTTATACGGAAATTGTTGTTGAGGGTATTGAGAATAAGGCATTTGATAAGGTTGTGAATTTTGAACATGCTGAGAGCTTGAATTGCTAGAATCGGAATTTTGAGAGCTTGAATCTGCCATTTTTTTTTCTTGAAGATGAAAAGAGAAGAAATAAAGAAGATGGAATATGTATGAAATATAAAAAGATTGAAGTGGGTATATATAGAGAAAAATATTACAAGTTAAAATAAAATTAAAAAAAAAGTATAAACAATAAAATACATGTCGGCAAAACAAAAAATAAATAAATAATGAAAATAGAAAAAAAATTAAACAAGCCTAAACAATAAAATTAAATATGAACACATTTCAAAAAAAAAAAAATTAAACATGAAAGAGAAAGCCAAGAACACCAAAAAAAAAAGAAAAAAAGAAGAAGAAACCAAGTATGAAACGAAAAATAAATGTAAAAAACAAACATAAAACGTAAAAAGTAAAACAAAGAACATCAACAAAACTGAATAAAAAAAAATAGAAATAAAAAAAATTAAAAGTTTTTTCAGCTTTGCAGGCGGGTCCCAGACTTGGAAGCTGGGTGCTAGCTTCGCACCTGGTTTCTTCTTTTATTTTCAGAAACTAGTTCTCAATTTCTACAATGCTGGTTTCTTAATTTTGGAAGCTGAAGAAACCACCGTTGGAGGCACCCTAAGAGCATTTCAAAAACTTTTTGGCTAATGAGCCACCTCAAAATCAAAATAGTGTTAGGGCAAAAAATTTCAAAAACTTTTTGGCCAATGGGCCACCTCAAAATCAAAATAGTGTTAGGGCAAAAAAATTCAAAACTTATTGACCAACGAGCCACCTCATACCGAAATAGTGTTAGGGCCAAAATACTTTTTTTTTACTGAAAAACGGTTTAACCTAATCAACTCAAACTAAAAAATACCCCCGACCCAATAAGGATGACCTGATAATCGTTGAAACGTGTATAATATATTGTCAAGTGTATTAAATTTAAAAATATTATAAATCAAAAACAGTTTAGATTGATCAACTGAAACTGAAAATAGCCTTAGCTCAAAATATTTTACTTTCGTTTTTTTTTTTTCAAAGAAAAGTAGCAAAGACACCCTTAACGTTGCTACTTCGAAGCAAAAATACCCTTCACGAAATATTTTTCGGGACATGGTTCTAGAGATGGCCAAAATAATCATACATGTCGACTTGACACGCATTCATACATATATCAGAGGGTTGGTGTTTGTACTTGTACCCGTACTCGCCGGTTTGGGTTCGGAACCGTACCCGCCGAAGGTGGTGGTTCGGGTACGGGTACTAAAAGTTGGACCCCGACCCGCTGGTTCCTATACCAGCTGACCCTTCATTTTGATATGTATTTCATATAAAAATATATTTTTATTAATTAGTTTTAATTAGAATGCACTCTTTAGCCTACTTTAGCATTTTTTATATTAAATTTTAACCAAATTTATTTTAACAATACTCTGTCCTTCAAGATTAAATTTTTAAATAACTTGACATCCTCTAATTCATTATTTAGAAGACTGATTTTGGTTTACATTGTTGGATTCTTTGCAATAAAATAATATTTTTTATTTCAAATAATTTGAGGTATAACTAATAGAATTTAAAATGAATTTTTAATATTAAAATAATAATTATAAAACCCACTGAAACCGTCGGGTTGTACTCGTACTCGTACCTCGTATCCGCACCTGCCTATACGGCAGTTAGGGTACGGGAACAATTATGTGGAACCATACCCCGCCGGGTACGGGTACGGTTCTGTACCCGAACCCGTATTTGGCCACCTCTACATGGTTCGAGCAGTTGAACCAGTCAAACTATGGTTGAACCGTTTAATAAATTTTCAAAAATTTCTTGGTCTAGAGCCAAAATATTGTATGTAACGCCCCGGGCCTACGGGGTGGGAGCCCGTTATGCTACGGTGGCACATTGGGCCCGCTTGCAACTACTTGGCGTTCGTACTCGCTTTGCCAAAATGGTTAACTCAAGTTGCTAAAGAGTCTATTGAGTTCGTACTTACACTATCTTGACAAACAGACCATACTTATTTGATATGGGATGTCACAGTCTTCCCCCGTTGAATATACGACGTCTTCATCGTGACTTACATGTAGGACTGCCCCCGGACCCATGGAGCTCGCCCAGGGTCAGCTTTGATACCATTTGTAACGCCCCGGTACCACGGGGTGGAAGCCCACTACTCTATGGTGGCACAATGGGCCCGTGAGCAACTACTTGGCGTTCGTCCTCGCTTTGCTAAAATGGTTAACTTAAGTTGCTAGAGAATCCATTGAGCCCATACTTATACTGTCTTGACATCCCATACTTATTCGATGTGGGATGTCACATTTTAACTCAAAAATATTTTAGTCTGATCGATTCAAATCAAATATTTCGGCCAATGGGCCACCTCAAAATTGATTTTGTGTCTAATAGTATACATATTAAAAGATTTTTACAAATTTCTTGGGCAACGAGCCACCTCAACTGAAGTTGTGTTAAGGCTAAAATATATTAAGAAACTCAAAAATAGCATCACATACTTATTCGATGTGGGATGTCACAATCTCTCCCCGTTGAATATACGACGTCTTCATCATGACTTACATGTAGGACCGTCCCCGGGGCCATGGAGCTCACCCGGAGTCGGCTCTAATAACATTTGTAATGCCCCGGTACCATGGGGTGGAAGCTCGTTATGCTATGGTGGCACAATAGGCTGGCTAGCAACTACTTGACGTTCGTCCTCGTTTTGCTAAAATGGTTAACCCAAGTTGCTAGAGAGACCATTGAGCATGTACTTATATTATAGCAACTACTTGGTGTTCGTCCTCGCTTTGCTAAAATGGTTAACCCAAGTTGCTAGAGAGTCCATTGAGCCTATACATATACTGTCTTGACATCCCATACTTATTAGATATGGGATGTCACATTTTAACTCAAAAATAATTTAGTCTGATCGATTCAAATTAAAAATTTCAAAAATTTATTGGCCAACAGGCTACCTCAAAATTGATTTTATGTCTAAATATATATATATATATATATATATATATATATATATATATATATATTTATTTATTTATTTTTAAGAATTTGACAAACGTAATTATCTATCGATATATATTAAAAGAATTTTATAAATTTCTTGGCCAACGGGCCACCTCAAAATTAAAGTTTTGCTAAGGCCAAAATATATTAACAAACTCGAAAATAGCATGAAAAAATTGGATTAATCAAAAATTTTGAAACGATGCTTAAATTTTGTGTTAAAAATATATTCTAAAAGTTAGCTTAGCTGGATTTAGGCGAGCCAACCCGAATAGCCCGATAAATATGGGTAAAAAGCACGAATTGACCAAAAGCATGCGTAACTCATTTAATTAGAGACCCAATTATTTATTGTGTAGTTTTACTTATTTTGAGTGTCAAATGGTCAATTTAAAGAATGCAAACATCTACTATTATTTTACTTCTATGAGAAATACCAAAACAATTTTGCATAATTATATTATCTAAATTCTCTTTTATATGCAACTATATGTATGTGCTTAGCTTTGAGATTTCGATGTGGGACGAGATAATTTAAATAAATAGAAATACAATATAAAATGATATTTTTCATCCTTCATTCTTATTTATCTAAAATACATCTATATTTACTCGTAAACACAATTAAATGAATAGTTTAAAATTTTATTTATTGTTATATTAACAACTATGAATTGATTTGTGCGCACTAACACTACGAATCCATAAATAGTTTAATAATTATCTTATAAACTTACAAATATATCAATATACATATTCTTATCGTAATTCTATATATTTGAAATTCTATTAATATATAGAATATAAAATTATAATTAATTTGTATAAATATATAGATGTTAGATAAATAATTAATGGAGAATGTAGGAGACGCCACATAGGCACGTGATTGTGGTGCTCCAAATCCGGAACGAAACATATAATATATTGTATGTCTTAAATAACATTAATTAATGAAGTGGTATAAGATATAGGATCACGAGTTCGAATCCTCCCCTCCTCATAATTATAATTAATTTTTCAAATTTGAAGTGCAAATATATATATGTACAATATAAAATATATAAATAATAATTAATATATATAAATATATAGATTTTAGATAAATAAGAATGGAGGCCGTAGGTCATGCCACGTAAACATATGAATTAACGTGGTGCTCCGAATCTGCTGCGGAATTATATATAAGAAGAATTATAATCCATAAGAAATATGGTAATTATATTTTGACTGAATATATTATTAATTTAAATAAAAAATAAAAAGATGAATGTTTAATTGGGCCAACCAATCTAACTTTAATGGGCTTGAGACGCACCGGCCCGTAATCCTTCCACTGCCGAGAGCGGGAGGTTTGCGTTGCTCTGTGAAACCAGCCTCACGCGGTGCCCTCCACTCTAAGAGACACGAAGCCCGAACCTTCAATCGGACCTCATGGCCCAACTCCCAGCTTGGAGTGGGCGGGCCAGAATTAGCGCAGCAAGGCCCAGTTAGTCGACTTGGCCCAACATTCATTCACCTTAATGCCCCCACTTGGGTAACAAGCCCTCGTTACTTGGCTCGGCGATAATGAAATACGGTTATAAGGGTTATAAACATTACAATACATATTTGCGGAATCGGTGTGGGATGAGATTGAGATTTGGAAACCATTTTGCTGTCATTGACGTTCTTCTAGCTTAGGAAATAATATTCGTTTTATTTTTAATTGAATTGTCTTAGCTTAGAAATACTCATATTTATTGCTTCGAGAAATGTTTGCAGATTCGTTGGAAATAGAGAGAGAAAACAAGTAGTAATGAAAGGAGTATTTCTTCATTTTGGCATACTCTAAATTATTTTCTAAGAGATGGAATATATGAGAGTTACAATGTTGAGAGTAAAGGGTAACGAAGGTTGTTACATTTAATTTTGAAGGTTGGTACTCCAAGATACCCGCGCGTAATCATTGATCGAGTAGGCACCGGTCAAGTCGAGTCGAGTTATTCCGGCCCGGAAATAAGTGGGGTCCCGACCATGCACAATTGAATGAGCTGACGACGTAATTTTTTTCTCATCATATATCTTATGGCTAACATGGCCCTATTGAGATTGATTTTGTGCAAATTTTCAACGATTTTAATGTATGTGTTTTTCGGATGCGATAGCCGAGCCGAGCCGAGCCATGTTTCCATGTAAAATGAATGAATGTGACTCGCTCTTGAAATGACGTGCACAATTGGATCCTATTTGATTATGGAACAATTAGACCCAAATATATGTATGTGAATAGTTAAATACTACGAATATATGTATATTTTAGTAGCATTGATCGCGCGTCTACTCTTTTACTTCTACTCTTTTCCTAGGGAATTATTTAATTTTCTTCAAAGTGTATAATAGAAATACAAAAGTGATGTATTTTTTTTTTTAATTTTTTGTGATACGAAAACGAAATCATGTGTAGATAGATCAATTTGGTAGCTGCTATTTCAGCCTCATAAATATAAAGAAAGTTTAAGAATTTAATTGGGCTCATGGCCCATATATAGTACTACCTCAAAATTATACACTTCAAAAAGTATACAATTAATTTAAGAAATTAATTGGGCTCATGACCCATATATACTATATACTATATAGTATCCCTTAAAAAAAAGAATACTTTAAAATTATATTTTAAAACACGTACTAGATTTCGGTGGAAACACGTGCCGAAAAAAATCAAAAAGGTAAACAAGACTAATAAGGTGGTATGGAGGTAGTATATGCAATGATAAAGAAAAACAAACAAAGTCCAACGCATAAGTTGATTAATGTAAAAAGTCTAATCAGTGGAGTTCGACCCAAATTAATTGGGCTTCATATATTGTGGTTTTCTCATCTCAAATAAATAGAGAAGGGTTGGTATAAAAATAAGGTTAAGTAGCAAATACATCCCCATAGTGGACATTCCTATCGCATATATAATCATACTAGTTTGTATCCCATCGAAATTCGACGGAATATCATTTTATTGTATATTTATTAAAATAATAGTATTATGATAATTTATTAAGACGATTCTCATTTTATTTCTAATTAATTGTAAAGTGTTTTAAATTGAAAATATACACTTTTGTTGCAAAAAATTTACAATTATAGCTATTGATACATACTAAAAGAATTTCAAAAATATATTGGCCAACGGGTCACCTCAAAATCGAATATGAGTTGTGTGGCTATGCGCACATGTTGTATCCGCCGATTTAGGTAAAAATGTATTGGCCAACGGGCTGCCTCAAAATCGGATATAGTCGTTCGTGGCTAGACGCACATGTCGCATCCGCCGATTTAGGAGTCTAACAAACCTCCTCCCACCAAAACTCGATGACATCCTCGTAATGTGGGATAAGCCTCTTGTCTTCGATTCATTTTCAGCAACAACTCACTCACCACAAGCGAGTTCTCCCAACACACCACGGCTCACACTTGGCTGTCTCATTCAACACTTGCATATCCGAAATGTACTGCATCGTGTTGACCCAAACCTCTTCCTCCATGGATCCAGCGACCACAATCATTCAACTTCTCCCCACGTTAGCTTTCCGCTTCGGACAATTCCGTATCTGGTGGTCTCCATTACATATGAAGCACCCGTGAAGCTTGTCCCCGCCCGCGAAGCGTGACTCGCCGTACCACCAGTGCTGGGTCGTTAAAAGCCTTCTTGTTCCAACCTTTCCCCTTGTCCTTAGCACGTCCTGAATCCCCATGTTCGGGCTCGAAAGAGCCACCTGCCTTGAAGTCCACCAACTCCTCGGCAACGGCTAGCGCGGACGGCAGATCCTTGACTCGTATGCGCCTCAACTCAGTTTGGGCTCAATGCTGCAATACATAAGAGCATTTTAAAATCTTTTTTTGCCAACGGACCACCTCAAAATCGAAATAGTATCATAACCAAAAAAATTCAAAAACTTCTTGGCCAACGGACCACCTCAATACCTAAATAGTGTTAGGGTAAAAATATTTTTTTTACTAAAAATCAAGTTAGCCTAATCAACCCAAACTGAAATATAGTATTAAGATAATTTGTTAGAGAATATGTGTTACAAAGTTGCGTTAAATTTTATTAAAAAAATAGTTTGATGTGGTGTACTTTATTATCGAGTAGTTGTACTCTATTTAAACTTATTAATAAAAATAAAAATCAAATCAAATCAATGAAGGAAATCTCCATTATGGAATTTTTGATGGCCAATGGGCCACCTCAAAATCAATATAGTATTAGGGCCAAAATATTTTAACACAAAAAAAAAAGTTTAGCTAATCCCAATTGAAAATAGCACACGAAGCTCATTTTGTGTTTAATTATTGTCAATTGTTCTAAATTAAATATATATATTTTGTTTCAAAAATTCGACAATTATAACTATTTATACATACTAAAAGAATTTAGAAAATTTATTGGCCAATGAGCTACCTCAAAATTGATTTTGTGTTTAAAAATTAAAAATATATTTTTTGTTACAAAAATTTGTCAATTGTAGTTATCGATACAAACTAAAAGAATATCAAAATATTTTGGCCAGACCACCTTAAAATTGAAATGGTGTTAGATAGTCCGAGCCAAAATATTTTACTTTCTTTTTCTTTCCTTTCTTTTTTCTATTTTGGAAAGAGTAGCAAAACACCTTCAATATTGAAATATTTTTCGGGTCATGGTTCGTGTACCAAAGTTTGTCAGCATTTTCAATAATAATTTATATTATGCATGCAGAATTTTAATGTATTTAACTTTGATTACAATGCACTTTTTTGTAAACACTGTATATGAATAACGTTTCACCTAAAAATAATTTATAGATGTTGTCATAATGCATTTCGAGCCAATTTGTAATGTATTTAACGCAGTATTATAATGCATATTTTTTATTTGTAAATATGTGAATATTGTTTGCGATTAAAATAATTTATTATGATACATTCGTAATGCATTGATTATCTACTTTTATGCATATGTTTTAGTATTGTAATGCACATCTCCTAATACGAAACTCCAAGCATATAATGTTAATTTATTGATATGAACTAATATTTAAACATCTTATATATATTCACATATTTAATGCACTAGTTATATAATTTTAATGCATTAGTTTTGTTATTATAATGCATGCATTCATAATGCATTAGTTATATAATTTTAATGCATTATAGTAAACAAGAAATCCATTTTAGTGAAATTCTATGCGGTCAACTACGAAATAATGGAAAAATAAATGTAGATCAATTTATATCTAGTACAATACCGATCATAAAAGTATAGAAAAAAAATTAATTTTTCCAAGAGAAAAATGTACAAAAAAAGAGTTGGATCAGTTATGGTAAATTAACATGCTAAATCCCATAATTTAAGGAAGTGGTGGTTACAAAAAATCACATTTATATTGATCAGGCAAACACAACACACTCACGCACACAATGGATTTTCGCTTTCCCTCTAAAATCCCGATTTTTTAGTTGAAATCAATGATTAATTCTTTTTTATCGAGAGTGCACAATTTATATTAATGAATAATTCAATACTCCTCATGGATGTCTTGATGATTTATTCAAAAAAGTTATTATAAATATATACTTTAAAATAAATTAATTAAAATAAATTAAAATATACTATAAAAAATCCAAACTTTAAATAAAAATATTGATTAAACGTGTAAACTGTAGGCAGAGAAGCATTTCCTTACACTACTTAGAGCTAGTGTTGTACACATGACTATATTCATCATCTTTGTAATTCATTGCATCTTTATTTAACACCACAAATGAACTATAATTCTATTTATTCATTTTGAACAGACGAAAAAACATTTAAAATAAAAGATAAATCAAACATCAAATTTACGTTCACATTCATTCCCTCCATCTTTTAAAAAGAAGTATGAAAATGGGGAGGAAAATTGAAACTGATATACTCATCAGTCATTACCCACTTTGTATACGTTACATTCATGCAATCCACATACAACAAATTTACAAATTATGGGTTAAAAATATTATAAAATGAATAAAAAGAAGATAACAAACAAAATTAAACCTGAAAATGAGGGGAGTTGAAACTGAAGCATGAACTTCAGCCCAGAAAATGAGGGGAAAATAGACAAATTACACCCATCTTTCTCCCAACTAACATCAATAAATTAAAAAGACAAAAGGGGAGATAAAATTCACACATACTGATATACTACATAACATGTTACTAACATTCATTTCATCCTTAAAAAAAGATTTAAGAAAAAGAACATATATGAAAATTAAGGAGTCATAACTGAAGACCCAGAAAATATTAGCTTCAACACAGGCGTTTCAATCCAGAAAATGAGGGAATAAAGACATATACAGATCCATAATTTCAGTGCTAGAACCGATATCGAATTGGCCATCGAGACCCACCTCAGCATCTTGCATCACTGCATCACTGCTATAAAACCCTGTCGTCTCCTTCGAATGAGCTGGGGCGCCCGGCATCTCAACTGAAGGGGCCGTGGCCGGGGCCCCCACCTCCTGAGTCGGCTCTATAGCAAATGGAGGACTCGATATTTCACATACCGGAAACATCGGTGCCAAAAAGGTGGGATCGTAAAATGAAGAGCCACCGACAGGCAAAGGAGGTAGCGTCTGGTTCCCCCCCCGTTTCAGTTGGAGCTTTCTCGGGGAATTCAGGCGGAAGGTTCTGGTTCTGGAAACCACTAGAACCTTCGTTGGGGTACCTAGGCTAGGCAGCACTTGGTTCTCAGTACATGTTCGAGCTTTCTTGGGATGCCTAGGAAGCAGCTTCTTTCCATCGATGCACGAAGCTTCAGCTTCTCCAATGGGGTCTCGATTCGCAAGATTGTTCTTAGCACTCGAAGCTTCTCTCTTGGAGCGTTTGCGCGCCACTTGCTTCCCTTCATTAGCTGAAGAAGCTTCGCTCGAGTGTTCGAGGTTTCGAGGAGGCAGTTGTTCAGTTCCAGCATTAGCAGACTCCTCCTTGCTCTTGCAGTGTTGAGGCATGCAGCTCGTGGTTGCCTTCTCGAAAGCTAACAGCTTTTCGGGATTCACACTTCTTATATCATTGATGCTCAGCCTTCTACCCTCTTTGGCTGAGTTCAACCGTTTGAAGTATTTCTGAGCATGGCTCGCTACTTGGCTATTGGATTTAGTTCGCACACTGTATCTTGAAATGCTCTTCCAATCGCCCCTACCAAACCTCTGCAAGCCATATAGAAATTGCCTACAGCTCATGCAAAAAACGAATACAGAATTTGACGTCAGTTCCTCAGGTTAAACCTGTGTGTAAAAAGAAGCATGATGCTTTTAAAATATGTGTCAGTAGGGGAAAGATCAAATAGAGACTTTCCCCTATGAACTAGGAACCGATCTGAACCATTGATCTTAGTATTATGCATTTGTCATCAAAAGGAAGCATCATTGTAATGTATAAAATGCACAATCAATGAAATAAGTATTTTTGTATATATAAAGGTGTATAGCTGCAGAAATTCATTACTTATCCATGATAAAATTGCAACTTTACAAGTGAAGTTGTAGAAAAATCATAATATCAACCATGGCTTTGCAATGAAAAATGACCCGACTTCATAGGATGAATGTCATCAACAAAAATCGCAAATTCTTATTTCAATTCGTATTGTGGACTTCAGGCATGAAAAGGGGTATTTCATACACAAATTACAAGCCATCTATACTACGAGCAAATTTGGGTATATTTTGAAAAATCGACGAGGGAGAAAACCCCAATATTTTCTCAAGTGACTCACTTGAGAGCTTGTTCATATGCTAATATGGATTTAACTAAAATGAGACTAAGAACAAGTCAAATTGATCCCAAAACAATGGATTCTATCTATCAACACAACACTAGCAACAAATTAATGAGATTTACTCATTATATCATAGGCACGTCAACAGCATAAAACCGCTTAATGGTCTTGGCAATATATTTAACTTCTGCATGCAAGTAAAATGTGCTGAAAAACTATTTATTTACTTACCTGTGTTCCTCTTCTGTCCAAGGAGCCCCTCGTTGCGCTTGCTCTGACTTTTTCTTCTCTTTTAGAGCACCGGCTTTACTTGGATAATCAGGCAAAGGAACCTTGCCAGACTCAATGGCCTCCACATCTTTATTTAAAGCTTCATAGTGAAGTTTTAGATCTTCAATTGTTTTTCCAGGAACTGCAAGTAAAATCTTATCCCACATATCGGCATTATTATAGTAAGTAGCAAGAGCATTCTCAAAGGCCTTGTCCTCCTCCCTTGTCCAATTTGAACCCGTGCATGCATTCTTTGATGCAGCATCATCCACCTCCATCATCCAGGAGCTGCTGTTGAATGTGCAATTTGAATCCATTTCCGGTGCAACTGAGAAAGCTCAACTGAAAATAGAGAATGCCCACCTGTAAAGTTTGAACTCATCAAATCTTGTCGAGGAAACTAGCATCGATTCATCTTGTTTATGAACTCGAGAATTCATGAACACTTAAAACATTTATACACTATGTGCGTGCGTGTGTGCGAATGTGTGCATACATATTATACTGCCATACACGCTATAGAAGATGTACAACACG
Source organism: Mentha longifolia (assembly GCA_001642375.2). Taxonomy (NCBI): domain Eukaryota; kingdom Viridiplantae; phylum Streptophyta; class Magnoliopsida; order Lamiales; family Lamiaceae; genus Mentha; species Mentha longifolia. The sequence continues at coordinate 14,981,193 of CM038110.1, forward strand.
AAACAAGAAATCATTGAAAATAAAAAGACGCAGATATAAAAATGACCGTTTCAAGCAAACAAAGCAAATAAAGTAATACTAAAACATTAAAGTGGAAGTCCTTATTCCTCATGCACCATAAATGATATGGGAATTGCTAAATTAAGCCACTAGAAGTCTAGATCATTGCACAGCAATTTTTGCAAGCACACATAGATGAGAGAAATTGTAGGAATCGCATATCCAAGATTACCATGAATAGACCTCTCCCTGAATTGCTTTTCAGCAATAGTGTAGGAGAGTATTAAAAATGCATACAATTGAATAGTCCAAAAAGTAATCAAGTAATAAAGACAGTGAGGAAAGCTCCCTTTCTAAAGAAAAAAAGGAATAGCAGTCAGTCTCATCTGTGCAAATCATTACTTCGACGCGCTACAACTGCACGCCATTACAGATATATATCCATGTTTTCGGCAATACAGAATTCACTCTCAGACGAATAAAACAATGTGCTTCCTCAGTCGTGCAATAAAAGACATCTAAGAAGCAAAAATATTGACTAGACAAAAATAAGCCCTGCAAAGATCAACTTTTTTAAACACCCTTGTTGATAGCAAATATAACTAGTGAATCATCACCTACGTTACTCGGACTCGGGTGCGGGTGTCGGACACTAGTGCCGGGATATGTGCCCGACACTTAAATTTTTCAAATTTAAAATACTTGGACTCGGCCAAATAGGATCCGAAATTAGGACACGGGTGCGTGGATACATTTTAACAATTGTATTATTTATATTATCTTTTGCAGATTGTAAAATATTTAGCTTTAAATTGAAAGATAATTCATTAATAGTCGTACTAGCCCATCCGATTTTGGGTTAAGCCTCGCAGTTGAAGCCCAAATTCGTATGGTACAGTATTTAAATCAATGAAATAAGATATTATTGGGCTAAACTTGAACTAAAATATGTTCTTCGGGAAACCACCGTGTCCGCCGGAAAGTTGAAGAACCCGGTGCAGATCCCATACCCGGATCAGTGTCACACCCCGGCGGACACGGGTGTGACACCATTTTTGAAGAGTCCGAGTAACATAGATCATCACCGAAGTATTAGGAATAGGAATAAGAGGAGTCAGTCTGGATATAGAAAATCCTTAGTTTCTATTTATGCATGTAGAAATTTATACATTTTCACTATCCTTTCAAATGGTAAAAAATGCAATGGCTTGCATGTAATATAGCCGTCCCCTAAAATCTAATCTATGTAGAAGGATGAACTCAAAATATTCAAAAATGCTGTCCCAAATAAAACTTGGATGTCCCAATTCAGCAATCGCACGGCAAATTGTATTCTAACCCAGCAGATTTCAGTTTTCATTTCTTTCCATCTGGCACCATAGTTCAATATACAAGTAATTTTGTTAAATGTGAAAAGAATTAAATATTTTGTTGAAGAAAAATCATTCAACGCACCAATACATTTATTTTTTATTTCCTCCTATTATTATTCTTTTCTTTTTCTATTTATGTTCTTACTTCTTCGTGTATTCCAACTATTGTACAACATGTTGAAATCCTCCATACCAAGTTTTAGTGTACAATTTATGCACCAATATGAATTTTTAACTTCTTTTTCTATGATTTAGTTCTTAAATTTTTGGTTATAAATATCTTTTAGAAGTTTGTTTTCAGTTAATAATCAATAATTGGCGTTGATTATTTCATAATCAATATTCATAATCTTTTATTTCAATTTTTAGTTAATAAATGTTAGCTATGGTTGATTACTTTATAATTAATATTTGTTTCCAACTGATGATGAAATAATAATTTTGAGTGTGGTTCACATAGTAGCGACAAAGAGGATTTGTTCTCAGAGAAAACATGGTATGGGTGGAAAGAAGGGGAATTTTCGCTCCATAAAATCTGTCGGGTTAGGATGTGGTGTAGGCAAAACTTTTCATCAGTCAAGCTGCATAATTTCCAGAAATACAAGTATTACAGCTATTCTAACAGTATGTAATCTCTCGTAATCTATTAGTACAAACATAGTAGGAAACCAGATATAAAGATTCACAGATGAAAAAATAGAAAAAGAAAGAGTGTTTTTACTGACCTTCTATAATTTACCAGCAAAATGCATAAAAAACTGATAAATTATTCCTCCAGATGATTACTGACTCGTATATGCTTCAGAATATATGCAGGACCAAGAAAATGCTTACATTGTGATCCTAAAAGGCTGTCAAAGGAATCCATGATTGTTTTGTTCTAATACTTAAAACTGAAATTATTATTTTTTTGGAGCAATTTTAACATTAAATTTAAAGACCATGCCAAGGAGGACTCAAACCTGAGGCCTTTACAACGGAGGTTTCACGCATTAACCAACTACAGCTAGGCCAACTCATGCGCACTAAAACATTAAAACTTTGATACTTGTTCGAGTCACTGGGCTTCCTCACAATTGTCTCGACTCTCCACTAGTTGATTAGTTAGTTTTAGCATATTTCTGCGATCATTTTATGGCTTAACTCTTCTTCTACTACGGAAGCTATGACCTCCACATAAGTAAAATCCTGACATATTTTGTACTACGTATGTGTTCGTTACTTCGTTTCCAGCTGAAGATAAGCACCGACACTCACTCTACGTGCTTAAGAACATCATACTTCCAGTAATTCAATTCTTTACAGAGTGATGCTAATAGCTCTAAACAACTAAGCACATCAAATATGTAAACAAAACGAAAAGAATACAAGCTCTACTAATTCAAACGCTAGCTGCAATCGTACTTGGAGCAGCCACCGGGAAGAACTCGTAGAGACAAGATAGATTCTCAATAAACACAAGAATTCAACACTACAAGAGGCCAATAATTCAAGTTTCCATTGCACAAAGAAGACGAACTCGACAATCTGATCAAACCCTTTAGAAGGGTTTATAACAGCTCAATAAATTTCAGCATACATTGCACACATAAAATTAGTGAATTAAGGACATGGCATAAGCATCACTAGCACAATGGTCATTTGGACATTTCGTCGAACAGATAGAGAGCAGGGGAAACGGCATTGAGGGGATGACAAAATTAATGTATTCATAGTAATACCTTTATGCAACGGACATAGCCATCAAATTCCCGGAGGCAAGGGGACTGCTGTATCTTCCGCCGGCGTGAATGTCGCCGGAATTCTGACATTTTTCCGGCCACTTGATACAAAAAGTTGGGAAGAATCGGCATCGGAATCTCTGAATGCTTTTTGTACTTCGCCATTGGAATCACATAGTGCTAACTGGGATTTTCGTTATGATCAAACCTCAAGATTAACTTTTGTTGTAAATATTAACAGCCTGAATAAGATATACAATAGTAGTACTTATTATTAAGTTGAAACGGTTCTCAACTAGTAATTCTCATTAATTAAAAGTTAATAAATGGCACATGTTTTTTAGAAAAATGTGATTAAAATTGATTTGTAATTATAAAACGGTTAAGAAATGATAGAGTAAAATTGTCGATAAAATTGTAAGGAAAATGGATAAAGTATGAGCTCAGTCAGATAATAATGTAAATGTGTAAAACATGAAAATTGTAAATAGTGTAATAAAATAATTTATCTTTTTTAAAGTCACATTAATTTGAGGGACGGAGCTTTCGTTGAAAGACCATATTTATTTATTTTATACCTCATATATATTCAAAAAAATAAAAACTTTTCGACGAAATGGAGGCAGTAAAAGATACTCCATCCTCAAAGAGTGTGATGCGTTCTTTGTAACACGAATTTATAAGCTCATTATTTCTTATCCAATTAATTCTATGTAACTCTAATTAGTGAGCTATGTCTAATTAATGGGTTAGGATTAAGAAATCAGTTAGAATTAAGGGTTAATTACCAAAAAAAAACTCAAACTATTCATCTTTTATAAAAAATACTCTGAACGATTGAAAATAACAAATTAAATTATAAACTATCAATTTGTTAACAAATCTACCATATGTCTAATTTTCCGGCGACAATGGCACACCAGAGCCACATTGCTCTATCATAGGCTTCCTTCCTATAGCTTCGCCACCACTTTCGGCGGCGCTCCTATCTGTCCCAAACAGTCCTCGCCAGTTATAATGCTTTGAATTAATGCAATCTTTGTCGAATCTTTTCCAAGAAACTCAAGAACTCAAGAGGGTTAGAGAGAGAGAGAGGGTTTTACCTTTTGACAGTTGGCGAAAGCAGACAAAAGGCGATGGTAGTGAGGATGAGCCATGATCTTGGCCTTAGCAGAGCAACTGCCTCTATCGTTAGTGCTTTCCATGAAATAATAGCGTGTGCTTGTAATGTTCTTGCTATGATCTTCAAGCATCATCGAGGAACCTCCGTTGCCGCAGTTCATGTTTGTGGAGGGAAGAGGAAGAAAAAGGGTGTTTCCTCGGGATTAGGTGAGTGGAAGCATTGTCTCTATGCACACAATGTGTTTCATAAACTGTCCGATCGAGCAACGTGGCTCCGGCATGCCATTGTCGCCGGGAAATTAGACATATGGTAGATTTGATAACAAATTGATAGTTTAGAATTTAATTGGTTACTTTTAATAATTTAGATTATTTTTGATAAAAGAGGAATAGTTTGGGGTTTTTTTTTTGTAATTAACCCTAGAATTAATGGTTCTAGAATTAATGGTTCTGGGTTAATTACTGTACATCTGTTTTATTAAAATTAGTACCACGTAAAGCAAATTACACTATTTGTAGATGGATGGAATATAATTTTAACCATTTTTTATATGTTAATACATGTATACCCTTAACGAGCCTCCGTACGACCACATGACCGATTGACTCGTGATTGTGTATGTTCGTGAGTGCCGTCACAACTCACGACCACATGATTAGTCGTGTCACGACTTCCTTGCAGCTATCACCACCAATGTTCTCGTCACGACCAAGCCACGGTTGTCACGACCACTGCAACGAGTTTCTTGCAGTTGTCACCACCAATGCACTCGTCACGACTTAGCTCACGACTGAGTCCACATCCATCACGACCAAGCTCGAGACCACAATCGTGTCATGATGGCGAGGATGCCAATTTTTGTGGGGAAAAAAAAAAGAAGAAGAAAAAGAGTTGATGAGTGACATCTTGAGGGATAAAATGACACGGATATGAGATTATATGCATGTCGATCGATATGGTACCAGGTACTCCTAGACTGAAATTTTGGTATCGGGTGCCGAATTACCCAGAATCTTGGGTACCGGTACCGTACCGAAATATTACTTTGGGTACCCAGTACGGTACGGGTATTCCAGAAATACCAAAAAAGTATCGAAATTTTGAAAAAAAATAAAAAAAATAACTTCTTATTTTATTTTTATTTATTTTCCGTATCCTGTTGTGTCAACTGTCAAGCTCAACAGTTCAACAAACATATAAATTTCAAACTTCCAATACCAATACCAATCTAAATTCATAATTATAAATTCACAATCACAAATCCACAATCCAAATTCAAATTTAAATTTACAATTCGAATTCCAATCTAAAATAACAATTCGAGTGCCACTTTAAATTCCAATGAAAAACAACACACATAAATAAGTTCAAATTCTTATAAAATATAACTTAGGTTTAGTACCTTACTTAGTCTTGGAAAATATAAATTAAATTTTATAAATAATATAAATATTTAATTATTTTATAATTAATTTCGGTATCCAGGACCATACTTGGTTCGATACGAGATTTCCGGGTACCGAGAATAATGAAATGGATGGTACTGAGTACCGTACCATATACCGAAAAACTGGTACTCGTACCCGGTTCGGTACCGGTACGGTACTGGATTTCCCGAAGTACCGGGACCGTTTAGACAAGCCTTGGAGATTATGACGTGATGGCAGTCGGTGGTTGTTTCCTCTGTATTTTCAAGGGTCAAATTCAAGTTGTTTTATGTGTCGTGATTGTTATAAGGACATGCTGGTGGTTGTGAGCGTTGTCACGACCTTGCAACTGCACGACTGGCGAAGTGATGAATGTGGTTGTGATTGTGGTCGTGACACACGACCATGTGTCATGATCATGACATGGTTGTCGTGACACACGACCATAGTTATTGTGGGAGGCAGCGAGCTAGAGAATACTGCACGACATGTAGCTTCTCGGAGTGGCAACGACGTGACTTCAATGCGACTAATGTTTTAATTATAGTATTTTTTATACAATTTATATTTTTATCTTATTCAATTATTATTAATTATTAATACTTACTTAATTTAAATTTTTATTAGGTATTCACGAGCATTATCCGACGAGTATTGAACATATATGGGTAATAAGAGTAACTTTTTTTAACATAATTAAATTTGAAAAATGCTAAATAGATACCTCACCCATTATCATCTTTACTCTAAAGTCTAAAACAAACACTTCACAATTAAACAAGTAAATTAAGTACAGTCAGTTTTTTCATAATAATGTTTCACATAAATTAAAATTAATACGGTCCAATTAGCTTAATAGTCTGGGCCTTTCAAAAGAATGCAACAGCCCAGCCCAGTCGTCCCTTATTACTAGCGCAGTCCCAGAAATTAAGGGGGGGGGGAACATTTAATTTAAAATATAAAAAGACAAAGAAAAAAAAGAAAAAAGAAAAATATATATATATATAGCAGCTAAAATAAAAAGAAAAATGAAAAATTAGAAAACCCTGGAGTTCTTACCGCCGCTGTTGCTGCTGGTTCTTCTCCACCGAACTTCTCTTCCGTTCTGGTTTCGAAGAATAAAGCAAATTCAAAAGAGGTATATATATATAAGCGGATATAGTATAGTAGAAAATATAAGGTGAATATTTCATTATAATTCTAATGTTTATCCTGGATTCTGCTATGTCATTACTGGATAAAATTTCTCTGATATTTTGGTGTGTAGTTTAATTTTATGGTAAAAATATCGGCTATTTCTTGCTCTAAGATACAATTAGAATGAATTTCACATGAAAAGACAACTGGAAATTTGTAAAAATCGAACTGATGAGATTTGTATCGGATCATGATTGTTTCATTGTTAGAATTTAGCTATGAATTTGATTGTAAAATGGCAATGCATCTCTTCATTTAGCTCATTGCTCTATTCGAATTGAAGCTCGGTCCGTATTGTTAAAGCAAGCTGCAGTTTACTGATTAGTGTTCTATAATAGGTTAGGCAGCGTTGACAGAAATAGAAGAGAATATATAAGAGACCTAATTGATTGTAAAATGACAATGCATCACTTTGTTTAGCTCGTTGCTTTATTCGAATTGAAGCTCGTATTGGACTCAGTCATATAGTTAAAAGCATGTGACAGTTTAATAATTACTGTTCTCTACTTGGTAGATAGGAATAGAAGAGAGTTAGAAGAGAATACCTAAAGAGAGGAAGATGAAGGATAGGGAGGCTTTGCTTCCTTCGGCAATTAAAAATAAAGAGAAAAGGTCTGCAGTTCATGCAAAGTTGAAGCACCAGAAGAAAGTAGAAAAGAAGAAGAAGGCCAAGGCACGTGAAGCTGCTGAGAAGAAAGCCCTCGAGCTAGGGGAAGAGCCTCCTTCAAGGCCGATCCCTCGTACCATCGAGAACACCCGTGAACTTGATGAAACTGTTTGTAAACCTGATGACGAGGAGCTATTTGCTGGAAATGATGCTGATGAATTCAGCTGCATATTGAAAGAGGAACGTGCTCCTAAAGTCTTGATCACAACCTCCCGTTTTCACTCCTCGGTATGTTTTCCCTTGTTGAAGCGTTGAACTTTCTGATTTTTCATGTATGACTGCGTTTCCCTTGTTAATGTTGGTTTGTATGATGAAATACAGAGAGGACCTGCATTTATTCAAGAGCTTATATCTGTCATTCCCAATGCTCATTACCACAAAAGAGGAACATATGACCTCAAAAAGGTAACCAAGTCTTGATCATTTTAGGGGCGTTTACTTTGAGTGACCTCAAAAAGGTAACCCCTAGTTTACTTTGTAGGATTAAAAATAAAGTATATCCCAAGGCCCGGTATTGGCCCGCATGTTATCCCTTGATTTGGGACTAATCATGATATGTATCCCATCCAAAGTCCAAACACATGGGATTATTCTAATCCTATCCCATCCTATGCCTTATCCCAAAATTTATCAATCCCTTAATTAATCACATCCCTCAAAGTAAACGCCCTTTGTAGTTTACCTTGTTAAAACAATTCTGTAAGTTTGTGTTTACATTTCATACTTGATAACAATATCCGACTCTCTGTACTATCATGATTCTATCAGATTGTTGAATATGCAAATAATAAAGACTTCACCTCAATCATAGTTGTCCACACCAACCGAAGGGAGCCAGGTCAATCTTCTTTCTGATACGTTCTATTAAAGTAATAATTTATACTATGTTAGAATTAAAACATTTGGGTGTTGGGAGATCTGATACAATTGAGTGAGCATCTCTTATGTTTACATGGATATGTAAAGTTTGATTATTGTTTATTTCTCATGTTGATAAACCTTTCATATTTGGAATAATGAAGCTGGAACTGTTTTTTTCTGCAGATGCTTTACTAATTATTGGATTGCCAAGTGGCCCCACTGCTCACTTCAAACTTTCGAGGCTTGTTTTGCGGAAGGACATTAAGGTAGGAGTAGGATGACTATTGCATTCTTTGAATGTCAATGAATTTATTACAAACCAAACTCGTGTTCTTGATAGTTTAGTAATAATATCTAATTTTCTTAATCCTCCTTCAACGTTTTTTGTCATCCTAACTTCTGTGATGAATTGTGTATTTATTCATGTATTATCTGAATTAGCTCTGATACTTAGAATCTTTGAAACCAATCATTGCATTTCTCATAATTTCCAGAATCATGGAAATCCAACCAACCACCAGCCAGAGTTGGTTTTCAATAATTTCACGACACGCTTGGGGCATCGTATTGGCAGGTAATTTTAACACGAGTGAATCATATAATCAAATAAAATGCTATGGGTAATTTCTTTGAGTCATTCAAAGCATATTTTTCTACTTGGAGTTGGAAAGAAAAAAAAGTTGTTTTTTATCTCATCCAGGTTAATACAGTCGCTGTTCCCACAAGACCCTAATTTCCGTGGTCGAAGAGTTGTTACATTTCACAATCAGCGAGATTTTATATTCTTCCGCCATCACCGGTATAGTCAACACTCGTGTATGTATGATACTGCTACGTGTATTGCTGTACGATGACATAAATATCTTCGTATTTTCCTTATTGTTGCATGTAAAGTTATATATTTGAAACCAAAGAAAGCAAGGAGCCTGAATCAAAAGGTAGAGGGAAAAAGGAGGAGGCTAAACCTAAAGAGAAAGTTATCACCAGACTTCAGGTTTCTCATTCGGATATTTTGCCATTACCTTCCTTTACACGCGACATAAATTTCTCCTCAATTATCAAAGTGTTTGATTTTTTTTAATTTTTTTTTAATATTTTTTTTTTCTAATTTTAGCATTACATCTATTGAGTCATCTTAATTTAACACTATGCAGCTCCATGTCAATAACCAAATTGTCTTTGATCGAAAATATTACCCCTACTTGTGCTTTTCTTGGACTAATTATTCTACTTGATTAATTGATCGAGTTCTTTGTTTCTTATAATTGTAGGAATGCGGACCTCGATTCACACTGAAATTAATCAGCCTTCAGCACGGAACATTTGATACAAAAGGAGGTGAATATGAATGGACACACAAGGTAACCTTACTCGTTTATTTTTCCGATTTTTACTCTTGATTTCTCGAAAAAACGAATGCTTACATCATTTCTCATATTTGCTATGGCAGCCTGAAATGGACACCAGCCGCCGGAGGTTTTTCTTGTGAAGTTTTGTGGGATGCAATTTTTGTAGCGTACAAAAATTTTAGATGTGATTTTCTTCTGTGATTTGTGTTGCCCCTTTTCTTGGTCTTCTTTTACTATTGAAGTATGCAATTCGACGAACACTTCAATGGAAGTTTACTAAAATAGTAGTAACTGATTGCACAATGCCTATAATATTATTCCAACGAAATACTGATGTTATTTACAATTGAAATTGTTAATTAGGGAGGAGTAATTTATAATCATAGTCCTTAGTTTTCATTATAATAAGACTAAAATGCCTTGTATATGCATAGAATTGCTCAAATGCCCATGATGTGTATACTTAATGTGGTTGATAATTTTTTTTAGTCGGATTTTTTTTTAGAATATATATTTGTATTAGTCTTTTAAGTATGCTTATGATGGATATTGGAACATTCAATGTATACGAACATGTATGTTTCCTTTCTATTTAGGGATCCATTTTATCAGCATGATTCAACAATAATAGTGAATAATGGTGCTATTTTTTCTAAAGAAAACTATTACTGTACTACATAATAAGAATTTAAATATACCATAATAATATATTTGAATAAAAGAATTGGTAATATAAAAAACAGATACTCTCTCCGTTCTATCAAATTAGTCCCGTTTTATTATTTTATTCGTTATATATATATATTCAAAAAACATGTCGAATTGGATGAGACGGAAGAAGTACGATTAATATGCCATGTTGATATGATTGTGTCACGTTGACAATTTTCTATTAGAATTTAGTTTTTTAAGTAAGTTTAATTTATTTATTTTTGATTAAGCTTAGGTTTTTTTTTTAAATTTTAATTTAACCAATTTTCTTTTTATATATATCATTATATAAAAAATATAAATATCACATGTACATTGACTCGGTAGATATTACATATACATGAAAAATAGCACAATAACTATGATTGTCGACTTTGTATTTCACTATACTATATAAATAGATGTTTTTTTTTTATAAAAAAATTAAGTTTTCAATAGAAATAAAATTTATGATAAACGATCAACTGTTTAGCTCATGGTTAGTTACTATCATAAATAGAGCAGAATAAAAAAAAACCAAATAAAATCAGCTTCTCTAAAATCTAAAGAAAACATAAAATGATATGTACACTATCAACATTAGTCTTCGGAGAATATTCATTTATATATGTTTGCTTAGAGCATTCGCAGCGGCGCCCGCGCTACTGCAGTCCCTCTGCTGTTTTTGCCATTGGAGACCGGTGAGGTCTCGCGACCACGGTCCCATCCAAGACTGCATGGAATGCGCAGTCCTTGGACACGTGGCACGTAGCGATTGGTCAATGGTCATTGACCATTTGACCCGATTTTAAATTAATTTTTTTTTTTAATTTTATATTTTCACCTATATATATCCTTTTTCCAAAATCTATTTCCCACACCACTTTCATCTTCAACTTCTTTCATTTCAACACTACATATCTTTTTCAACTTTTTTTCATTTATTCTTCTTTACAAAAATCATGAATCGTGAGGAACGAGAGGTGATAGCACGTCGAGCAATAAATTTGCATAGGCAAATTCAAGAAAAAATCCTTGAAAATCGACGCTGTGAAGAATGCCGATTGTCGAAAGCAAAGAATTGAGCGTGATCGTGAGGCGGGGTACAAACAACTCTACAACGACTACTTTGCCGAAAATTCGACGTACACAAACACCATATTCAGGTGCCGATTTCGCATGCGACGACCACTATTCTTGCGAATTGTCGACACCTTGGAGGCGCGTGATCCATTCTTCCAACAACGTCCAGATGCAACCGGATGAGATGGGCTTCATCCCTTTCAAATGTACGATGGTGTTGAGCCAACTCGCATATGGCGGTCCGGCGGATCAATTCGACGAGTATTTGCACATCGCCGATTCAACTGGGCAAGAATGCCTAAAGCATTTTTGCCGTGCCATCGTTGCCCGCATTTGGAGATGAGTATTTGAGGAGACCTTCATTCGAGTGATGTCCAACGACTCGTTTAAATGCACGAAGCGAAGCACAGTTTTCCCGGAATGCTCGGGAGTATCGACTGCATGCATTGGGCATGGAAAAATTGCCCGTCTGCTTAGAAAGCTGCATACGCCAATTTCAAGAAAGGATGTCCAACAATAATTCTTGAAACCGTGGCGTCAACTAACTTATGGATTTAGCATGCATTTTACGGCGTCTCTGACTCGAACAACGACATCAACGTGTTGAATCAATTGGACGTATTCAGCGATTATCTGAAGGGCGTAGCGACTGCGGTCAATTTCACGGCGAACAACAAGCTGTACAAGATGAGCTATTACCTTGCCGACGGTATTTATCCAAAATGGCCAACTTTCGTGAAGACGGTGCCATGTCTAACAGATCCAAAGATAGCACTTTTCGCCATGAAACAAGAATCGGCAATGGAGGACATCGAGAGAGCATTCGGAGTTCTCCAAGCACGATGGGTGATAGTGCGAGGGCTGGAACGATTATATTATATTGAAAATTTAATTGAAATCATGTATGTATGTGTTATCATGCACAATATGATAATTGAAGATGAAGGAGAGGAAGCCGAATATTGGGAGGACAACGAGGCATCGAGCTCTTCAGCTAATCCGATGCAAACACGCCAATGTGTTGTGATATCTCTTTTGCAAATTATATGACGAGGCATGCTGAGCTCCGCGATGTAGTAGCTCATGGAAAACTCGAAGAGGACATCATAGAGGAAATTTGGGCACATTTCGGTTCTAATTAGTATTTTTTTTATTCCTATTTTATTTTTATTGTATTGCAATTTTTTAAACTTGCAATACAATTGGATTTTAAAAATTTCGCATTTAATTTTTTATTATTAAACATCTAAAAATTAATTCAAAAAATAATAATAATAGTAATAAAAAATCATGAGACCACTATATTTTGGAGGTCTCCATTGCAGCAAAAAAGTGGAGACCTCCAAAAACATTATTATACTATTATTTTTGAGTGGAGAGTTCTCCATTGCCAATGCTCTTAGGGGTCGTTTGATATTCATATACTAGTATATCAGATATCAAATAAAGGTATGAGTATCAGATTTCAGATATGGGTATCAGATTGATATCTAATACTCCCTCCATCCCTTTGAAATTGTTACATAACTTTTCGACATATAAATATTTAGTGTTTTAAGTGAGTTTGGTAATTGAGGATAATAATAAATTAAGGTTATAGTTACTATTTTATTTTATTATTTATTAAAAAACTAAAATTTAAATAATAAATTAATGAATTATTTTTAACAAATACGGAGTAATAAAATAAAATATTAAAGAATTAAATAAATAATAAAATAAATATTTTTATAATTTTTTAATTATTATAAATAACAATTATAAATTTTAATTATTATATTTTTTTTAATTATTATAAATAACAATTATAGAATTTAATTATTATAATTTTTTTAATTACTATAGATAATAATTATAAAATAAAATAAAATAATTAGTTAATTAATATTTTATTTTATTTTATTTTATAAAGAAGGAGTTCACGAATTAGAGAAGGAATGGATGGGGGCATATTTAGAAATGAGTTTGGAAAAAAAAATGAGTGATACCTCTGCTAATATTGCTATATGAAAATGACTAAAATATGAGATATTAGTATATCAAATATATCATTTTGATATCCATATACTGATATATCAAACACAAGGTATGAGTATGAACCATTTTAATACTCATACCTAATATACGTATATGGATACCAAACGACCCTTAATGTTTATTATTCTGCATCGTTTCCTTTTATCTGACTGTCGCAATATATAAAATAAACATAAATAAATAAATAAACTATACTACTTCATTTTATACTAAATTCCTATTTAAACTACGTATAAGAGAAAAAATAGTTGCCATTACGGAAAACAATAAGGGTGTGTTTGGTAAAGAAGATGAACCAAGATGAACCAAGATGAGAGAGATCATCTTGGTTCATCTCACTGTTTGGTAACCAACTAAAATAAACTGAAGGGCCCGAGATGAATACAAGACCCGTTGATATTTCACTGTTCCGCCTTGTTTAGTCATCTCACGTTTTTGGTCGGATGAGGTGAACTCATTCAAACAGTAACATAATATTTTCTCTCTCTTACCATTTTACCCTTATGTATTTATACGATTTCAAATAATAATAATAATAATAATAATAATAATAATAATAATAATATAAAATAATAATAATAATAATGTAATAAAATAATAATAATAATAAATAAATAAATAATAACAATAATAGTAATAATAATAATAATAAATCAATAATAATAATAATGTAATAAAATAATAATATTAATGTAATAAAATAATCATAATAATAAATAAATAATATCAATAATAGTAGTAATAATAATAATAATAATAATAATAATAATAATAATAAATACTAATAATTTAATAAAATAATAATAATAATAATAATAATAATAATAATAATAGTAATAGTAATAGTAACAATTATAATAATAGTAATAATAATAATAAATAATAATAATAATTTAATAATAATAATAGTAATAATTATAATAATAACAAGAATAATAATAATAATAATAATAATAATAATAATAATAAATAATAACAATAATAGTAATAATTATAATAATAACAAGAATAATAAAAATAATAACTCAACAATATAATAATAATAATAATAATAATAATAATAATAATAATAATAATAATAATAATAATAATAATAATAATAATAATAATAATAATAATAATAATAATACAGAGTAATAAATAATAAATAATAAAGGGTACTATTTAATCTCAATGATAAAAAGTGAAATCGGTAGGGGTATTTAATAAGGGTAAAATAGTCAATTTAAATTTTAATCTAGAGTTTTGCAATTTGTACCAAACACAATATGATATCATCCGAGTCTGAATTTTTTGCTACCAAATGGTGAGATGAATGATTCATCTTGACACTATTCATATGAGTCATCTTGAGATGAATCATCATTCTTCATCTTGAGATGATTACCAAACGCAGCCTAAGAAGATCATGTGCAACGGCGGTTGATTTTGGTTCGAGATTTCTAGCCAATCAAAGCACCTAATCCCAAAAAGAATAGCCACAGTCACGCAAAACTATGAGGGGCGCATGTTAATAAGGTAGACCGAATTACAGGTAATCGGACCTCAAATGCCATATTATATAGGAGAGAGAATCTTCTTTAGAAACCAGTTAAGGGCCAAAACCCAACTGTCAGCAGAGCCAAATAGCTTTTCACGGCCGTTATTTCGATTTAACGGTTTCTGCTTTTCCGTCGACGCAACAGCACGTGACCCAATGCCATGTGTCTCACTCCGTCAATCTCCATCAGATGCATGTCATTGCCGCATCCATCCCATGCATGGTGTGCGAAAACAGCATACGTGGATGTCATCCATGATGACACAACCATTAATTAATTAATTATATATATATTGATAGATTTTTTTTTTTATAATTATTTATCATGTTTATATTCCTTCTTTATGTCGCATTATTATATAATTATATATGTGGGCTTTTATATCTGGCTAGGGTTTTCTTGGAGTCCAGCCATACATATTGTAGTAAAGGAAAATTTAAGTAGGGTGTCGCACCATTTATTATTTTTTTATTCAGTATTTTGAGTTTGATACTTAATATACTTGTGGTGCACAATGAATTAGTTTTTGTTCCATCTAAAAGTAGTGAATGTAGAAATTTTATGAGGTTACCTAAGTTTTACTATATTTATGAGTAAGGCGAAAATACACAAAATTTAATCCGATAAATTTATCTTGAATTCAACATGTGTGACCATCGTATCTTACAAATCAATTATGTGTTGACTTTAGCCATATTATGAATTTTGATACCGAAAAATTTAATGAGCATTTTCTGTTGTTTTTAATAGAAAGCGTATTTTATTTTCGAAGATAACATAAAGCTTTAATCTTTTTTATTTTAAGTGACTTCGTTGTCACTGCAAATCATTGAATGACTAAAATTATTACAAATTTAATTTATAAGGCAAAATTGTCTCACGTAAAACAAGATAAATTAAGCAAACTAAATTTGTGTATTTTGCCTTATTAATAATTTAGCATGTACTCTATGTTGTATAGAAGATATACGTTGCCAATTATGAACATCTACCGCAACCGCAAGCACTATTGGCGTATAAAATCATGTTAATATTAATTTTTCCTTATATATTATTCCCTCTATTTCGTCGAATTTGACCCTTTTTTCTTTTGGTAATTTCTAGCACGTTTTTCTACGCTTCTTGATGATGGGTTTTAAAATGGATTTTTGAAGATTTCTTTCTTTTACGGGATATTACGACTGGAGGGAGTAGTATTTTTTCGATATACAGTATATCATAAAATGTGGTTGGGATTGAGATGATTACCAAACGCAGCCTTAAGCTTAATATAACTCCATACTGTATTTTATTTTTTCAATCACGTTGCGACCTTGATGTGACAAGGAATAAATTATGACGAAAGATATGAAGTCGAAATGACAGCGTGACATATCAAATACCTATTCAGACGCAATTTAGTACTCCCTCCGTCTTTTATTTAGTAATCTAAAATTTTGGGCATATGATTTTCTATAGTTTGATAATTTATTAATAATTTAAAGTGTTAAAGTAAAATAATTATGGACTCATCTAATATTTTTAATAATATTAAAGTATTAAAGTGCTAAAAAGTAAAGTGATAAAGTGTTAAAGTGATTGTGGGTCTTACGTCTCAAAATGGAAATGTTCAGTAAATGGAAGACATCTCAATATAGTAATAGTGTCAGTAAATGGAGGATTGAGAGAGTACTATTATTCTTTTATTTTTTATCAATTTAGTGCTCGTTTGGTTCAGTTGGGTAACGGAAAGAGAATGAAATAAAGTCAAGTAAATGAATGGTAATAATAATAGTTAGTTTTATTGAGTGTTTGGTTCAATAGTATAAATGAAGTCACTTGTAAGAAGATTTTTTTTCTCCTTCTTAAGGGGTAATAATTTATTAGATTGAGTTACCCCTAAATAAGAGGATAATCTAGTACTTAAACCAAACAAAAAAGTAATGTAATCAATTAATTATTTGGCTTTCCATTCCTAAAAAAGTTGAACCAAATATGGCCTTAATATTTTACTAAAAATTTATTTTCTCAAATATATATAGTTATAGTCTACTGAAATGTAAATATTAGTACTCCCTCTGTCCCCCTTCAATTGTCCAGTTTGACTTATTGACTTTTTGGCACGCATTTCGACCGAGCCGGGAAACGAGTTATAAAATATAATTTTGAAGTATTGTTTCTTTTACGGGATACTATCTCATAGTATCCCGTAAAAGAAACAATACTTCAAAATTATATTTTATAACTCGTTTCCCGGCTCGGTCGAAATGCGTGCCAAAAAGTCAATAAGTCAAACTGGACAATTGAAGGGGGACAGAGGGAGTATTACGCAAATACTACTATATATAAAGATATATGAAAATAGATTACAAAAACAATCATACACTTTTAGTGTTCGTTTGGTTCAAGTTGGGGTAATGAAAAGTAAATGAAATTAACTCAAATAAAATAATGATAATAATAATAGTTCATTTTATTGAGTGTTTGGTTCAATAATGAAAATGAGTCACTTGTAAGTTGTAAGAAACTATCTTTCTCCTTGTTTCTCCTATTTCTTTAGAGGTAACAATTTGGTGAATTGGGTTATCCCATGTAAAAATAAATAATAAATTATTACTTAAATTAAATAAAAAGTAATCCAATCAATTAATTGTTTCCATTTTTATATAAAATGTACTACCTCCATCCCACCATACTTGGCTTGTTTCATTTGATAGACATTTCGCGCACGCATTTCCACCGAAACCTAGTACGGGTTTTAAAATATAATTTTGAAGTATTTTTTTTTTACGGGATACTATGAGTGTCATAGTATCCCGTAAAAAAAAAATACTTTAAAATTATATTTTAAAACCCGTACTAGGTTTCGGTGAAAATGCGTGCGCGAAATGTCTATCAAATGAAACAAGCCAAGTATGGTGGGATGGAGGTAGTATATAAAATAAACCAAACACGTGAGTTTAATTTAGACAACCTACCAAAAGTAGCAATTTTTTGTGCAAACACGAAGCCGTGACATAAAGTAGTTGGAATAAATATTTCCATTCCTTTGTTTAATCATTATATACTTATCACCTTTTTGAAAAGAAAACTCATATTTATCAGTATATGTGATAAGACATGCAGATTTGTTGGTACATATCAACTTGCATATCTTTAAATTTAATTACAAGGTTTTTGCTACTAATAAGATGCTTATTCTTTCACTATTAAATTGTAAATTAAAGAGTTGATGTTTCTAACTTTTAGAAATTTTGCACAATTTTATTGCGATGATGGAGTAATTTTTGGCATTTTCGTCATGGATAAATCATACTCCAATTTAATTGTGCATAGAACATATATATATGATTATCAACTTTGCATTTGTAACGGTAATTAGCTATTTTGAAATGGTACGTGATATACTATTGTTAATACCTATTTAAATAATTGGTTTACGTTTCTCTATAGAGATTATGTGCTCGTCAATTAATATGAGCATCTACGTGGACATCTATCCACATTAACAGATTTATATATTTATTATTTTTATAATTTTCTTCATATATCTTCTCGAGTTAACTCTCTTCCCTGTGTTCACTATTTTCCCCCTCTCTCATAGCCGGACCTACCTTAAGGACCAAGAGGCCGGCGTCTCGTGTCCAAAAATTTTGGGGGCCCACATTTTTTTTTAAATAGTATTAATGTGTAATTATTATTTTTATTTTAACTATGTTTTGATTAAACGTAACAAAATGCACAAACTTTAGATTGATTTTATTTTTAATATAATCTTTCTACAATTTAATAAAAATACACCAGTTTTGATTTTCATTAATTCTTTATACAAATATAATATTTGTTCAATTTGATTCCGACATGGTGCACACAAGGCATTGTAAGTTCCACCCGACAATCCACAAGTGTAGATTAATAATGTATCTAAAAATGACATTGTGTATTAACTCAAACATATAAATTAACTTCAATGGATACACTATTTAATTAAACAACATCGTTTTCAGATATATTTTTCCACGCGTGGATTGTTAGGTGAAATTTTCAACGCCACATGTGTGTGGCGTAAGAGTCAATTTGATGGTTAATATTACATTCGTGTCAAAATTGAATAAAGATAGACGTTAATGTATTTTTTTGATTTTTTGAAAGATTGTGTTAAAATGAAAATGAAAATGAAACCTAAAGTTTGTGTATTTTGTTGTATTTAACCCTAATTTTATATATCTTCAATCATTCTTTCGAAGATAAGATTTTTTTTTTCTAATTTCAACTATTTTTTATTATTTTTGTACTACTATTATTTATTTTTTTCTCGCTTCTTAAAAGACCTATTTTTTCCGTTTTCGCCTAGGGTCTCACAAATTACAGGGCCGGTCCTGCCCTCTCTTCTCGCTATATTCACTTTCTTCCCTTATGCAAATCTAAAATAAATAATAATAAAAAATCTCACCTTCTTCGCCCTTTTCTCTCTGTTCACCTTCTCGCTATATTCACTTTCTTCCCTTATGCAAATCTAAAATAAATAATAATAAAAAATCTCACCTTCTTCGCCCTTTTCTCTCTGTTCACCTTCTTCCCTGATGCAAATCTAATTTTTTTTTAATGAGAATAATGACTTAAAAGATGAAAGAAAGAGAAGAATCTTAGTCATTTGGAGCCATTCTTCCGATTCAAAATGAATAGGCACATGATTGATTAGATTTCAATGGAAAGAATATTATTCATTGATATTTCAATGGGCACAATTTGATAAATAAAATCTTACCACAATACCACATCATGCATTTGAGTTTGGCATCATAATGATGAAATTTCCAATTGCCTCTTTTTTTAATAAAAAAAATAAAAATAATAATAAAATTAATCGCCTATGATACTGGGAATTGCCGATGAAAAAAAATAAAACAAAAATACATCATTTAATTAAAAACAATTATTTTTCTTAAAACATCAAATAGGACTCCCAATTATAATTGAAGCAGAAGCATTTTAGCAACTTAAATAAACTTCGTTGTGTACGTATGTAGATTTAGCGGTATAAAATTAATGTAAGAAACTAAATATTTCGGATTCGACGCTTTCTAAATACAATCTTAAATTTCATGTTAATTGTTTAAAAAAATACTTAATAAACTTTGTTGGCATGGATTAGAAACAATTGCTATCAATAAATCAAAAGGGTAATTCTATCCACAGCCCCCCTTTTACTCCTCACAAGCCCCCTCTTTTTAAAATAAATAAAAAATAATATAATTTTACTAGTTTAGCCCCGCAACCCCCAAAAAAACTACAAACTTCGTACAACCCGCAACTCATCACTTTCAGCTCAGCCATCTTTCCTGCCTAAACAGAGAACTAAAGACGAGAAATGGCTTGGATCAAGGTGCACGAGCTCCGGCAGAAGAACAAAGCGGAGCTGCTAGCGCAGCTGAAGGATCTAAAGGCGGAGCTTGCGCTACTGCGCGTGGCCAAAGTCACTGGCGGCGCTCCGAACAAGCTCTCCAAAATCAAAATGGTGAGGTTGTCGTGCTCACCGTAATTTCGCAGAAGCAGAAGCCCGTTCTGCGCGAAGCTTACAAGGAATAAGAAGTATTTGCCCCTCGATCTCCGCCCCAAGAAGACTCGCACCATCCGTCGCCGTTTAACAAAGCACCAGGCTTCTTTGAAGACGGAAAAGCAAAAGAAGAAAGAGATGTATTTCCCTTTGAGGAACGCCATCAAAGTCTAAAATTTGTCTACGGTTGAAAGCCCCCACCATTGGAGTATTATCAAAATTTGTGTGCAATTGAAGTTTGAAATTTCTTTTTTGGCATTACTTCAAACAAAACTCATGGTGTGAAAAAACTGGAAGCCTCGGATTAATCCCATTTGCATGTTTTTACCGAAAAAAAAAAAAAAAAAAAAAAAAAAAAAAACCTCGTACAACCCCCAGATTGCACAAACATAAAATTTGGGGGAAATAAGAAGTTGTCAATTTGGTGGAGGCGGCCGATTAAGGCAGCATTGGTGAAGTCTAGCCGGAAAAATCTGCCGATGTCGGAGCAGGAGACTCCGTTCCACGAACACGGAGTCGAAGAAGAAGGAGACTAGTTCGCTAAGAAGCCTTTCGGATCGGATTGGATTGAATTGAAGGATAGTAACGCGTCAGCCTTGCCTCCATTGCTGCTACTTTCTGGGGTTGAAGCTAAAAGCTTCGAGCATGAGATAGAATCCCATAAACAGAATCACGAGGAACGCAGCATCTTTGATTCAAGATAGACGTACTATTTCACAGTGTTTGTTGTTCATCGTGACTTCAATTTCCTCCGCATAAATTCACAATTCCAACACTTCCTCCCTCAGTTTATTCACATTTGCTTCCAATTTTCCAAAAATTTCTTCCTAAAAAGCAGATTACAGAGGAAAAGGAAACATGAGAAACAGATTGAAACCGAAGAATAAAAATTAACGAAAAAAACAAAGCAATAGAATTAAATTTGAAAAGCCAAAAAATCATATCTTTTGCTCCCCACGAAACATAGAATTTCCTTTGCGGCGGGGCTGTACGAGTTTCTCTTCTTGGGGTTGTGGGTTAAATTAGTGAAATTATTATTGTTTTTTATTTATTTTAAAAAGAGGGGGTTGTGAGGAGTAAAAGAGGAGTTGTGGATAGAATTACCCTAAATCAAATTAATATAGCCCAACCCAATAATGTCATGTTAGTTATAAAATGCATGAGTGGAGGGGCCCAAAATGCATAAATATAATCAGACGCATCTATTTACGTATTTGAGCCAACTTTCTAAAATCATGCGGTAAGCGTAACTCAATTGGTAAGACGTTTACCTTCCAATTAAGTAGTCGAGCGTTTGAGTCACCTTAAAGGGGGAAATAGAGAATCATTATTGATCTTTTATTTTTTATTTTTTTTAAGGGAGGTGGCCTAACGCATAGGCAGTTAGGCCGAATTTAGACGAATTAAAATTATAATATTTTTGTTATTACAATATTTTTATATTATATTATAAGTGCAAAATATATAAATATATCTTATTCATAACAACTATTAATTTTATTATAATAGCATATAATATGATAATTAATACTCTACTTCCTTAAATTCTACTAGTTTAGAAAAAAAAAAACTAAAGTATAACTTTAAAGATAAAATTCATAACTTTCAACGTAATATCCATAATTATTTACATATATTTATTTAATTATATTTAATCTTAAGTCTGTATGGTTGCCCGAATCATGCCTGGTGCTCAATCAGCCCGCCTAGTTTGTCTGGACACTCATAAGTTCACGCTTAAAAGACTACTAATTTGAGCAACCAATTACTTGATTTTAAATATTATTATTATTACCATTTTTGAACATGGGTTTTAACTATATATAAATATATATTATAAATACACGTAGGATTGCAATGTCTGGTTAGCATGACTTTTTTTTTACTAAATTACGTTTTATCATGCTAGATTGTGGGTTGGTTGGCCAATCTGGGCATTTTAAATCATATATTTATCTCCCGACAGCAAAATAAATAAATAAAAATTAAAAAAAATAAAATAAATTATCCATCCTACCCTTATTTCTAAATCGTTTTGAATGTTGCATCAATTCCTGTCCTGATTCGTCATGACCATATACGGATGTTACATGAGTAACCAAAATACATTACTCGCTTTTTTCTTAGTGTTTCTCAATCTTATTGATTTTAGGATACAAGCTTTCAATTCCAGGACCTAAAGTTTAAGATGTACTATCGTTTTTTTTTTTTTATAAAAAAAGGAAATATGTATTGTACGTCCACCACCAAAATGTCTTTCTTTTTCCGCTTTAAAAGTCATGAAGTTATGGTCAAACCGGTACCTATTAAAAAATATAGAGACAAAATGTAAAATAGCTATCTAAGATAGTGGATGAAAAATATTAGCCACTAATTTAAAAATATATAAAAAAATAGTCACTTTTACTTGATAAGACAAAAATACCCTTAATGAGATCGATCGATCCTAACACACGGGATCGATCGAGCCCAATGCACTAAAGATCGATCGAGCCCTTGAGCCCAACACACTAAGGATCGATCGAGCCCTTAACCCCAACACACTAAGGCTCGATCGATCCCGACACATGAGATCGATCGAGCCCATTCGCTCCGAACACACTAAGGATCGATCGATCCCATCTCAGGATCGATCGATCTCAAGACTTTTTTTCTTCTTACAAGTATTAAGTATTAAGGCTGCGTTTGGTAATCATCTCAAGATGAAGAATGATGATTCATCTCAAGATGACTCATATGAATAGTGTCAAGATGAGATCATTCATCCACCATTTGGTAGCAAAAAATGTCAGACCGGATGATATCATATTGTGTTTGGTACAAATTGCAAAACTCTAGATTAAAATTAAAAGTTGACTATTTTATCCTTATTAATACCCCCTAGTCCGATTCACTTTATTAATCGTTGAGATTAAATAGTACCTTTAATTATTATTATTTATTACTCTGTATTATTATGATTATATTATGATGATTTATTATTAGTATTAGTATTATTATTATTATTATTATTATTATTAGTATTATTATATTATTATTATATTATTTTGAGTTATTTATTTTCTTGTTAGGATATAAATATTCTATTTATTATATTATATTATTTATTATTATTATATATATTTCTTATTATTATTAATTATTATTATATTGTTGAATTATTATTATATTCTTGTTATTATTATAATTATTACTATTATTGTTATTATTATTATTATTATTATATTTATTATTATTATATTCTTCTTGTTATTATTATAATTATTACGATTATTATATAAATTATATTATTATTTATTATTATTATTACTATTATTATAATTGTTACTATTACATTACTATTACTATTACTATACTATTACTATTATTATTATTATTATTTTATTAAATTATTAATATTTATTATTATTATTATTATTATATTATTATTATTATTATTATTATTATATTGGTATTATTTATTATATTACTATTATATAATTATTACTATTACTATTACTTTACTATTATTATTATTATTTTATTACTATTATTATTATTGATTTATTATTATTATTATTATTATTACTATTATTGTTATTATTTATTTATTATTATTATTATTATTATTATTATTATTATTTGAAATCGTATAAATACATAAGGGTAAAATGGTAAGAGAGAAAGTATTGTGTTACTGTTTTAATGAGTTCACCTCATCCGACCAAAAACGTGAGATGACTAAACAAGACGGAACAGTGAAATATCAACGGGCCTTGTATTCATCTCGGGCCCTCCAGTTTATTTTAGTTGGTTACCAAACAGTGAGATGAACCAAGATGATCTCTCTCATCTTGGTTCATCTTGGTTCATCTTCTTTACCAAACACACCCTAACTTTATCCACAACTTTCTATGATCCACTACAACCCATCTTATAATTAATACTTATTCCATATTGCCAAAAGTGAGACATTTTATTAAAATATTAATTCTATATATGAACATACAATGTTTCACTTTCGGCGAGACGGATGAAATAATATATTGATGAATACTCCCCAATGTTGGACATCTTCATTGGCCCTTTTGTCATTTTTTTTTGTTTTTTTTTTATTGTTGTTGTTGTTATTTTATATTATAGCATCATAGATCATAAAAATTAATATATAAATCATTAAATTTATAAAATAAATAAAAATCAAAGCTCTATTTGTCTTATTATTCATTTTTCGAAGTTAAAAGGAAAAAATTACAAATCGAGCTTTAATTTTTATTTATATTGTAGATTTAATGATTTCTATGCTAATATCTATAATACTAGAATACTACATAAAACACCAATAAAATTAATAACAAAAAAATCAAATCAAAGAAACGATGAAGTTGCACACGAAGGTGTCCACCATTGAGGGAGTAACATATCATTTCTCTTAGTATATTACTTTCTTTCTCTTTTACCTGCATAATCTACATTCAAACCTAATTTCACAACTTATATGTTTTTATCAATGATCCAACACAATTTAAAATATAACTTATTCTACATATTCTTTTTTATATTATGTGTTTTATATAATTAAATTTTATTATATTTAAAAATTATAACACTATATATATATATATGATTAGCTATGAATTCAAAAACTATGAATTTCTTAGGTTGGAGTCTATTTGTCCATAATTGAAAACTATGAATTTTTATGTATTTTTTATTTTTTAGTTAATTATAATTTATAATAACAATCCATTTAAAAATTAATTACAAAAATCCAATTCCATCATTTAATATGGGATGAACTGAGTCGCTGGCCAACTTGAATCACAACCGATTATGGAAGAAATTGCATTTTCCATTTTTTTTAATAAACGCCTTATTATTATTATTATTATTATTATTATTATTATTATTATTATTATTATTATTATTATTATTATTATTATTATTATTATTATTATTATTATTATTATTATTATTATTATTATTATTATTATTATTATTATTATTATTATTATTATTATTATTATTATAATAATTATTATTATTATTATTTTTTGTCTTAATCTACGGCGTATTGATAAAGTCATGGTTAAATGTAGTCTTAGAATTCACAAATCTCTTAATTTTGGTATGTTGATATTTTTGCATTTACTCATAAAAATTAGGGTAAAATTTAGAGGGTGATTAATATATATATATTATTTTTTTTCTTACCGTTGTTATGGTACAATTTTATTTTATTTCATCATGTATCCATGTATTTTTTTTCATTATTTGTTTTTGAAACTACTTGAATTTTCTACTCCTTAATTCCTTTTAAAGATAGTTCACAGATTGAATATCTGTGAGTCATAAAATAATAAAGTGACTCACCTATAAAGAGATGAAGAGAGTATTATATTTCCGTATTGAATTTGATATTGTACTGTCGAATGCTTAATACGTACTAAATCATAATTTTATTTATAAAATAATTTAAATATTACTGATTTTTGTAGCGCATTTCAAGCCTCACCATATAATAAGAAATCTAACACGAAAACGAATACAAATTTAATTAGGAAAGCATTAATTTTTGGGACATGAGGAAAATATCAAAGTATGCATAAAAAGGAAAGGAAAATGACAAATTCATGATGCCTCGCAATAACACACCTCTTTTGTTCATGCAACACGTGGACTTGTTCTTGGATTCTTTCTCTTCTCTCTCTCTTTCTCTCTCCTCGTATACTTCTACTGGTATAACATAACACCCATGGACATATATAGGTATTATCACTCTGAAATAGTACAGTATTATTATTCCAAGAAAATATTTAGAAAGATAATTTTTTGTTAGATAAAGTAAAGAAGAAAAAGGGACCCTCGTTGTCGTAAATGTTTTCTTTTACGGCTAGTTACTATAACTGTTCCAAAAGCTTTTTTCCATTAAATTAAATTTCTCTTATCCTCTGATTTTCTAGTTGAAACTAGTAGTATTAAAAAGAAAGCAACTTTTTTTTTCCTGGATTCTATATAAGGAGGGTGCGTGTGAAATGGGAGGAGCAGAGGAGGGCCCTGATTTGTCCTTTTATAATATGGCGATTCTCGGCGGCGATGAAAGTAGTGCGTGGAAGGATATTCCGGCGGAGCTGTTGATGAGGATTCTATCACTATCTGCGGCTGCGGTGGATGATCGGACGGCGGTGGTGGCGTCTGGGGTTTGCCGTGGCTGGAGGGATGCCGTTTCTTTTGGCCTCACTCATCTCTCTCTCTCTTGGTATTTCCATTTCCATTTCCATTTTTTTATTTTATATTTAATCTTTTCTCTCTCTCTCTAGAAATCTTGCTTCTAAAATTCGTGAAGGAATTTAAAAAATACTAGTAGTATAACTTTGTGTTGAGTATTTTACTTATTTATTTTTATAAATTGACAGTACAAATTGCTGAATTACTGAATTCAGAGTATTTAATTTCATAATATTCAAAGATCAAGATCAATTATGCTTTGAATTTTGGTATAACAATCAGTTCCCATTTTGCATATAAAGCTAGCTATTGTTAACTGATCTTTGTAAATTCATGCAAAATATTAAAAATTAAAAGTGACATGAACATGAACTGAAACAGAACATAACTTACATAACCATTTACATTCTTAAACAACTCTTGCTAGTATACTACCTTATCAATCTCGGAAGATGATGAATTTCTTTCGTTCATCTGTTTTCCAATTTATGTCTAAACGATGTCGTTTAGGTTAAGTTCGAAGCGACGTCGTTTTATTGGTTCGTCCGAGTCTGTAACTCCGGCCACCATGTCATACATGAATTGGGGATTCTTTGAATTTGTGTCAAAAATCGAATTGATCGTTTGTTTATGGATATATAAAGGCTAAATTTAAAGTTTGTACTAAAAATAAGCTCCCATCAAAGTTTGTGTATTTACAGGCAAATAACTCTATTATTATTAGGCCAATCGAATATAGGTCGATTCGAGCTTTTATTCTTTTCCTATTGCACATATCAACTTAGTGATTGTAGAACTTGAACTGGGATCTTTGAAGTGATCATTCATCATATGTGATACTATGTCATAGATTTTTCATGTAGATGATGATGATGATGTTTGCATCTTATGTTTTTCAATGATCAGGTGCAAGAAGAACATGAACAGTTTGGTCCTAACACTAGTTCCCAAATTCACAAAACTTCAATCGCTAATTCTTCGACAAGATTCACCTCAGTTACAAGATGATGCTATCGAAGAATTCGCAAATCATTGCCACGAACTTCAAGAATTGGATCTCAGCAAGAGTTTCCTACTATCAGACAGATCCTTATATGCCATAGCTCGAGGCTGTCCGAATCTCGTGAAGTTGAATATAAGCGGTTGTTCGGCCTTCAGCGACTCTGCTCTTGGATATCTAACCGGCTGCTGCAGAAAACTGAAATTCCTTAATCTTTGTGGATGTGTTAGGACTGCATCTGATAGAGCCCTAAAGGTTTGATTCCGATTTATCGCCTTATGGTGTGTAGAGAGTGTTTGATTAATCTGATTTTTGGCTGTATTCTTTAGGCCATCGGTTATAACTGTAACAAGCTGCAATATTTGAACCTCGGATGGTGTGATCGGGTTGGTGATGAAGGCGTGAAGAGCTTAGCCTACGGTTGCCCCGATCTCCGAGCTATCGACTTGTGTGGATGTGTTCTAATAACTGGTATAAACTATTTTTCCTTAATTTATTTGAATTTCTCTGTAAATTTGAGCTTTTGTGAGTGTGCAAAATTGGAAAAACTAAGGCTAAATAGTCGAATATATTCCGAACCTTCACCCTTTTTTTTAAATTGTATCATGAATTATTGATTTTCACCAATTATACTCCAAACTATGCAGAATTTTTGAATGTTTTCTGTGGATAGATTGGTGAAAGTCCGATAGTTCATGATAGAATCGAAAAAAGGATGATAGTTTGGAATATATTTGACTATTTAGGCAAAAATCATGATCTTCTGATAATATTTTATAGTGTTTGTTAGTCTTCTCTTTCTTGACATACATTCCACTTCGATTTTTTTCTTTTTTTTCTAGTCTCGATTTCTTCGTGCTTTTTGCCTTAAAAACAATCTAATTCATCGATATCTCAGATGACAGCGTCGTTGCTCTGGCGAACAACTGCCTCCACCTCCGGTCCCTCGACCTCTACTACTGCAAGAACATCACGGATCGAGCCATCTACTCCCTAGCTCAGAGCCGAGTCAAGAACAAGCATGAGGTGTGGGGATCCTCATCCTCCAGGTACGAGGAAGAAGAACACGAACAAAAAGAAGGGCTGACGAATCTCAACATCAGCCAGTGCACTGCCCTCACGCCTCCGGCAGTGCAGGCGCTCTGCGACTCTTTTCCTGCCCTCCACACCTGCTCCGGCCGCCACTCTCTCATCATCAGCGGCTGCCTGAACCTGACGTCGGTGCACTGTGCGTGTTGCTCAACTCCGCTGCCTCGTTTGGCTCACTGAACTTGTTACTGTTGAGGTAAGAGCTTAAGTTCCTTCTTGTTTAGACAAAGTAGGCTGTGCTTGTACAAGTTTTTCTGAGTGGAAAATGAGGAATTTTGCTTCATTGTGTATATAGATTTTCATTATTTACTTTCCTAAGTGATCTGCTTTTCATGAATCATGAGTGATGATGCTGTTTAATCATTAATGAATTATTATATGGTTTTTTTTAGTGTTTATGCCTAAAAACAATTACAATTAGGACCTAATGTCATGAACTATGGTTCTGGAATTTAGGGTGCTCATCTGTTATATGGAGCTTGATTTACCCAATTCTTCGAGGCTCGCGAGCTTATTAAAAGGTTTTTGATTTTACTGAATACTAGGAGGTTCACAAGATTAATAAAGGCTAAACAAGCTTTTCAAATTAACATTACTTTTAATTATTTAATTCATAGTAATAGTAAAATTCATTAATTTCTTATAACAAATGCATTTGGTAGAGTTGTTAGAGATTTTAATTACTATCGTTGCTAATCATGGTGTATAAATACACTAGTTGCATATATTAATAACTTAATACTCCCTCCGTTCACAAAGAGTGTCAATTCTTTGTGGTGCGGTTTAAGTTAAATCACTTAACGAACTAAAGAAAGCTCAAGCATAATATTGTTAGCTTCATAAACGAGTTCGAGCGAGTTTTTATAGAGTCGAGATTCAAATAGTTTAGCACATTTACCATCCCATCAGAATCTTGAATAGTAAAATAACAAAAAAGTCCAAGCAAAGAATCAATTTCATTTTCTCACAAAACTACATACAAGCTCTTTCAAATGAGGCATTGTGTTTTTCTTTTCAAAATAGAAAAATAAAGAAACTTGAAATAATCAAATGTCTCAATCAGAAAGCCTCATCCTTTTTCCCCCCTCTTCTTTTTTCTATAGATACAAACACTTTCTTGTAAACAATATGAAGTCAGCACAATTTGCTGTTCTAACAAACCAGGTTTCTCTACACAGAAGCAATAAAATGATTGCTTCATCAATTCTCATCTCCCTCTGTACACAATTTCATCGTCGTCGACATCGAATGCAGGGTTACAGAGACACCTGAAGAGCCTGCCTATGCCCTAGCAATCACAAATGTAAATGAAAACACAGTTAATAAAGTGTCAACAACAGGGGGGGGGGGAGAGAGAGAGAGAGAGAGAGAGAGAGAGAGAGAGACCTGAGTAAGTAAAGGGGTCCTGTAATTAAGTGGTCTGTGTGAATCTTCATCATCACTACTATCAGAACTGCTGCTGTCATCTTCATCAGCTGAAGATATTTTCTTCTTTGAACCATTTTGTATAAATTTCTGACTCTGAATAAAGCATACCCTTTTCGTTAAATCTACCATAAAAATACTACATCTCTCAAAAAATGAGCATAATCTTGAAAATTCTCTAATGGGATGATTGCAGTTAACTACACGAACTTTCGACAAATTCTGATATTGATCATGTGCTTTTAAATCTAAATTCATATAACATAAAAATTCGACTTTATCTAATTTTGCACATAAAATCAATTTGAGTGAAAAATCAATTTGGCATCAAAATAACGTCGTTTTTATGGCAGACTCCCCCCCCCCCCAAAAAAAATGATTTCAAGCGTGCAAAATCAGATAAAATTGAAAGGTTATGATCAAAATCAGAATTTGTCAAAAATTAGTATATTTAGCGGCAATTTTCACATTTTCTGATCCAAAACTTGGTCATCAATGAAACAAAAAACAAATCCTCAAAGATCAAAACTCAGACAAAGCAACCACAAATGAAATTTGGCTACAAATTTTACTGTTTGATTTTATCACACTTGATACTTCCTCGACTCAAGATTCATGGACCTTTTTATTATTTTATACCTTACATATGAATAAAAAAGGGTCTATGAATCTTGAGCCGGAGGTAATGTATAAGATCAATACATTCTAGAAAAAAGATTACCTGAAAAACTTTCCCTAGAATTTTCAGAGCCATGGCTCGAATCTTGAGCTCTTCCTTCCTCGCATGGCTATCCTGCAGCACCTACAAAATGAACAGAAATCGATCGTTGCATGGCTCAAGAACGTCGTTCGAGTTCAAAAGAACAAGAAAATCATAGGATTCCTCAACAAAAAAAATATCAAAACAAAAAAAAAGACTGACCATTTGGCACACATGCACAAGAGTTATCTCAACATCTACCACATTCAGTTTCCAGAGAGAGCTCATCAGCGTCTCTCTATTCTGTCGAAGATGCGACTCCACGTCGTTTTCTGCACCATTGCTGTCGATCTTGCACTGGCGCCTTAAGTCTTCCTGAAGTTGCAGCAGCTGAAAAGCACCTGAAACAAAAGAAGATCACACTTTACCAAATTTGGCAAGAAAAGTTATAGAGCTCGAATTAGTACCTTTCGCTGCAGTAAATTGCGATTTCCAGAAATGGCCTTTGTTCCGAACCCACTCTGCCACAAACGGCACTCCTAGATAGATCGCTTTCTTCCCCAGCTGCAACGCTGCCTGCCTCGTGTATATGTATCCGATTGTACTCAACATTTCAGCTCCAAAAGCTGAGAATGATCATCAATTTAGCAGGAAAATCGAGTATATGAAGAAGGAAACGCGTGAAAAGCAGCTACTAACCTGCACTCGAGAGCCTCTCTGCCTCGGATTCAGCTTGTTTGATGAAGCCATCTCTGTCTCCGCGAACATATTGGTGAAGAAATCTCGTAGTTTCATAGCAAGCTTCTCTTCTCTCTCTCGTTGAACCGCCTTGTTTGTAAATGATGGATTCAAGAGAATGTAACAATGCTAATAATGTTTAGGCTAAAAAAAGCAACAATCTTGAAAAGGAAGTAAACCTTAAGTTTGTCATGGAGTTTTTCCGGATTATTGTCGCTTTCATTGGCTAATTCACTAGAAGCCATTGATGCAACAGCTAGATGGCCAACGTAATCTTCAAAAAGTTCGCTTCCGAAAAGGAGAGCGAAAACAGCAGTCGGATCGAGCATTGTTTCCCTTTTAAAAATGAACATAGGAAGGGAAATAAACCACTCTTTCATAATAATGAATAATCACAAACTCTTAAAGAGAACATTATTTTTTTAAAAATTGCAATTAAAAGATTAAGTTAAATGACTTACTTAGATATGCAGTTCTTTCCATTCTGATCATATGTATCTCTTTGCAATGGATCACTCAGAACTTGGTAAGCTTCTCCTAGTACCTAATCACAAGCACGAACGAGCTCATTCTTTCGAACGCATAGTATAAATGACACCAAGTTACTTCTGTTCTTATACATATATAACTAGAACTCGGATGGAGAAAAACTAGTAGTCATTGAAATACATGGATGATTATCAAGATTTTCGCGAGGGATTAACAATATAATATATAGAGAAAGGAAGTGGGATTGCCTGAAATCTTTCAGCTGCCTGAGGATCGTTCGGATTCTTGTCAGGGTGAACTTGCTTTGCCTGCAAATGTGAAAACAATCTCTATAAATACTTTTATCACCCGCCGAAAAAGGGAAGGATCAAACAAAATATGTTGTAACATATCAAGAAATTCTTCAATGTGAATAAAAAAAAAAAAAAAAAATCTTTAAGGAAATCTTTGAAGATCTACTCAATTACTAGAGTATGGAGTAGAATTTTTTATTTTTTATTTTTATAATTGTATCATTAGATAAATGTGTAAGAACAGAAGGAAAATAATAAACTATCAAGAATAACTCCCTTAATCTGGATACTCCATTGTATATATATTTCTGGAAATGCCAAAAAGTATTCGTGAATTATGATCCATTATTACAATTTTAGTCGATATTAATACAATTTTATTAATCTTTAACTAATACAAAATATCGAACCTATTATGTTCCTCACTCTTTGTTCTATGATGACAACATAAACACTCAAAATATATTCCAAGCCACTAAAATTTTCACACACACACAATTCCAAGATTCAACTAATTCGGTTAAACCAATTGCACAAGAACAATCAAGTGATCATCAACAAACAAAAAAACTAGAAATTAAATTATAAAAAGGGTCGGATAAAATGAATGAAAACCTTAAGATAGTAAGCCTTGCGAATTTCCTCCTCCGATGCAGAGGGGGTGACACCAAGAACATCATATAATTCAGTTTCTTTAACCATTATTTTTCAGTGAGCCCAGAAAAAAAAAAAAAAAAAAGAAACCCCCAAGAAAAGTGTGATCTTGGTGCAGAGAAATTTAATATGATAGCAGGAAAGTATGTAGTAGTGAAAGAGAGGAAAGTGTGTGTTGTGTGTGAAAAAATAGGAGGTGGGCATGTTGGAATTGGGCTTTCCAGTTACTCAAAAATGAAAAAATTGAATAAAGTAATGGCTTTTGGAAAAGCTTTTTCGCGGGAGGAAAACAGTATTATAACTGTCACTTTGTGGCGCTCATCATTTTGGATGCGTTGTCCATTTGCACTTACTTTTTTGCATTCTTCTTTTTTTTTTTTTTTCTTGGCTTGGCTACAAATCGATCTTGAAATCAAATCATCTTTACTTTTTAAAATCGATTTCCAATGCTAAAAGCTGGTTTTAGTTTGACTTGTAATAATTGGGTACACATTTTTTTAACTAAATTATTGACTTATTTTTTTACAAATCAACACACTTAAAGTAATTAGGCTGGATTTTTTTTTTTTTAATTTTATTTTAAGAAAGAGTATATTGTGTGGGAAATTTTGGCTCAACACAAACTATACAGAAGAAAAGATTAAGCGCAAGTGGAAAACATCATACTCATACTACGCATAATCAACTTGCATGTTTATACTAGTACTCACTTATTTCTTACAAAGTTGGGTTGTTTTTTTCAATATTATAGGAGTAGTTTTTAAAGACAGATGAAAATGAAAAGGATTTGATTGGTCTGTAGTCTAATCTGCAAAATGATGGGACAGTGACTTGAAACTTTTTGTAGTTTCTCTTTTCTTCATGCACTGAATGTACATAATTCTAACTATTCATTCTGACTAGAATCAGTTTCTCTAATTTATAGAATGAATATGGCATAAAATAAATGTATATATATTATACTCCTTCCGTCCCAGCCCAAATGGCGACATTGCCATATTGGGTTGTCCCAACTGATTCGGCGAGTTTTTAAATTGGGCCAGACAAGGCCTTAATCCACCCCATAACCCTAATGCTAACCCCCCACTTACTAACCCTAATCTTTGGTGACAAATCATTCTCTCACAACGGCTCTCTCTCTTCCTCGCTAGATCTGCCGTTTTCTCTCTGAAACCTCCATTTTCTTCCAGTATCTTCCAGCTTCCCGACGCGGCCCCTTCCCCTTCTTTTGCCCCCAGCCGCGCGAAAGCCTTTTAGGATCGCCGTGATGAGTTTCACCTCCCCGATTTCCCCTCCCGACACCGAAAGTCCCATCTCCCCTACTCTGAGCGACTCCGATTCCTTCAAAATCGTTCCGGAGACCGAATTTCAGGGAGATTTGTCTCCCTGTGTAGCCTATGTCAGCGATTCCCCCTCCGACGACGAATCGCACGGGCTTGGCTTAATCCACTCGGCTCTGAAGTCGAAGGTTGCTGCGGCGCGTAGAAGAAGGCAGGAGGACCGGGCTGCGCGGGCTGAAGCTACTGCGGAGGAGAGGTTCATGTTGGATGCTGCGGCCGAAAGAGAGAGGATGAGGCAAATCTTGAAGGAGAGCCCTGCCTTGAAGGAAATCCACCAGATTTTCCTCCCTCGTCTCTTCGAAAAAACCCCGAACTCTGTGAGATCTTTTTTTATTTCTGCATGTTGGAAATGTATGGATCCATGTGCGGTTTTTGATGGCGGAAATGATGTTGGCTTGGTGCTGTGTTCGGTTTAGTTTTGTGGGTGGCATTTGATGAAGTTTGGTGCTGTGATTTATGTTTTGATCATAAACTGATGCCTAACTCCTAGGGCAAATGATGATAAATAACAAAAATGTATTGTTGTGAACTTATTTTGTTCTTGCTGATTTCATATCTCTGGTTATGTGCTGGTTTGGATTGGTGATGTTGGCTTGGTGTTGTCTTTAAACTGATGCCTTTACTTTTAGGCAAATGATGTGTCCATTAAACTGATGCCTTTAGGTTAGGGCAAATGATGATAAAAAACTGATTGTTGGGATTTTCATGTTCGGACTGTGGTCTGTTCGCCTGATTGTTGGGCTGTTGTTGATGGATATTCTGTTATGTCGGCTTGGTTATTGGGATCTTGGTGTTGGATATGTTCTGTGTTTGGTTGTCTGTTGGGTTGCTGCGATGATAAAAACATGCACACACTTCTAGCCTGCTGCAGTTATTGTGTCATTCTCTGTGATGAATTTCGGATTCTGATTGGCAAAACCTGTTATTTTTTCCCAAACCCTAATTCCCCTTAATTCACTGAGCCGGTTTAATTTAATTGGTCTTTGAGTTAGGGATAATTGTTTACTTTTCTGATGGCATATTGTAGCCAAATGATGATGTTTTTGATTAATCACCTTGCATGTTCATAAATGTGTGATAATCTGATGCCTTTCTTGGGGCAAATGATGTGCACTTTCAAAAACCCATTGTCCATCTCTGAATTATGTGATGATATGATGTCAAATGTTGATGCAAATGATGTAAGTCTTCAAACTAATGCCTTAGTGCTGTTGGCTTGGTGCTGTTGGGCTTGGTGCTGTCTTTAAACTGATGCCTTTACTTTAGGGCAAATGATGTGTCCATTAAACTGATGCACTTAGGTTAGGGCAAATGATGTGTCCATTAAAAAACTGCATGTCCATTAATTAACATAGCAAAAAACTTACATTTGTTGCCCAACTACTATCTACAGTTACAGTCTAAGGCAAAAGCTGTAGATACAAAAAATAGGAAGCATCCATACATTGCATTCTTTACTCTAAAAAGCCTAATCTATGCATCATGAGTTCAATTCCTTCCACATCTCCTTCTTGTATCAAATGTTGGATGCTCTCAGTCACTAGATCTAGTGTCACCTCCAAATTCTTTGGTAGAATTCCTTGCCTTAACAATGCTGCCTTCCTCATATGAGGCTGTTTGTAGCAATTCTGCCCTTTCACCTTCATGATCTCCACTAGAGTTTGTTGCAAGCTTAGGAATACATTGTTTAAGGTGGCTGCAGATAGCTCTTCAAAGCTATTTCTGACTGCATCCACTAGATCATCAGCATTGTTGCATGCAAACTGATTTTGCAGACTTTGTATTGACACAAAGAACCCTAGGTCATTTGCATTACAATCTGGGCTATTTGGTGGTTGTTGCATGAGATGGATGTTGAATCCATTTGCACTTGCAGCAGCCCTAAATGCAGGATCTGAATCTGAATGTGAGGCCTTGCATTGTCTTGTTGTATGAATATTGTTTTTGACAGATGGGCTGGCCACTTTGCCTTGATAGCAGGCAATATCTGCACATGCATTAGAGGATGTGTTAATATGCATGTGATAAACTCATTATCATGAATAAACTTACATGACTGAACACAATTTATTGATCAATACCTGTTGCAGCATGCAATTTCTGATCACATCTTTGGTGATTCTATCTATTGGTTGTGTGATCCATGTGCCCTTCTTCCTGTTGATGCTATCTCTTTTTGCTTGAACTTTCTGTGTGAATGGGAAGATTCCTATCTTCCCATCAAAAATGACTGTGCCATCTCTTGCAAATATGGGTCTAGCTACTGCACACATGAACATAATCTTGGGAATAAAAGCCTTACTCTTTGATGTTCTGTGCGGCCCAACTTCATCAGGAGTTAGATACATCTTGTTCCTCTTTTGTGTGATGAAAAACCACTTTTCATCAATGTGTATGATGTTTTGCATGTCCCTGAACCTCATTGAATTCTGTTGTCTATGATACATTATTGAATCTAAACAGAATCTCAGTCTTTTGAGCTTGTTGGCTGCAGTTAGAAAGGGTTTTAGGGCAGAAGTGTGTGCTTTGAGCAGCCCCAGCTTGATCCATCTAAACACAGTGCCTCTGCTAACATCTAATGCCTTAGCCAACCTCCTAATTGTGTTCCTCTTTCTTAATTCTAGGGTTTTAATTTTAGTGTAATTAGGGAACTTTTTCTTTACTCTATTTGGTTTCAGTTTTTTGGATTTTAAACTCATAAACTGACCTCTCTCTTTCTGCAGCTTTGCTTCAGCCCACAGCCTGGAGATTTGCCTTGAAGATGAGCTCCACATCCCCACAGCAGCCTTCATCTTCCCGTACGCCGGCTTCCCGTTCTTCGACCCCTCGAGCAGAAACTGAATGATATGGTTCCTTCAGCTGTTGTAAAATTATGAGCCCTCATCTCTCTTTTTTTTTTTTTTTTTTTTTCTAACTCTCTTTTTGTTGCTGAACTTGAATGAGAAGTGAAAATGTTTCAAGTTGTTTAGTGTAGAGGATATTTATAAGATGTGATCATCCTTGTATTTGAATTGTGTAATTTAGAGGGAAAAATCCTCCCATTTGAATTTATGCAGACTGTATTTTTATGATGTCATGATCATTAGCATGTGCCTACTTTACACACTGCCGCCATTTTCATATAGGAAAATGGGTTTGTGTGGTGTTGCATGTGATAGAGTAGGTTAGTGTAATTACTAGCATGTGCTTGCTTTCACTTGTCAACAAAATAGGATTTGACATAATCACTAATTAATAAAACTTGAGATAACATTGTTTATTCTTAAACATTTCCACCTTATTTATTGTGCAAAAAGTAAACAAGCCGAATCGGAGGGGACGGAGGGAGTAGAATGGAATATTATAATTTTGCATTTGTATTTTAATCTTAGTCTAACCATAAAAATATTTGCATTCGAATTCAAATTGAATTTAGATTGTAAAATTTTGAATACAGATACAAGATACCAAATTTCGAATACTAATATCAACCAAAATTATTTAATTTGTTTGCTACATTGGACTAGATTCAACTCAAAAGAAAATAAAATTTGTGCTTTTCATGAGTATCTTGTTTAAGTGGGCACACTTACAATGGGCTCACTTTCATATTACAAAGCCCACTGTAGGGCTTACCTGGTCTAATCTAAAGATATTTTTTCAAGTTCCAAATCAAATAATAACATACTCCTTCCGTCCTACCGAAATGGTTTGATTTCTTTTTGGCACGGGATTTAAGAAGAGAGTGTTTAATTCGTAAAATGTGTTTGATAATTAAATTTTTGAATTTTTTATAAATATATTTAATATTAAATAATTATTTCAAGAAACACAAGGTCATTAATTAAATTTTTTATTCATCAATTATTTTTTTAATTCACTAATTATTTTCTTTTTAGGAAACAAGGTCATTTCGGTGGGACGACCCAAAAAGGAAAACAAGGCCATTTCGGCTGGACGGAGCTAATACTCTCTCGATCCGCACTTGTACTCATTTCATTTTAGGATGTAAACCTCCTCATAATCTCTTAGTTTTACCATCAATATCACAACTTATTATCTACTATCTACTAAAACCCTAAATGCACTCGCCTTTTACAATTCACTGACCCACAAAATATACTTTTAAAATCAGATTCAAACTCCACTACTTGTCTTTCATTAGAAAAAGTAAAACTCGTGCCGGATAGAGTTAGACCTTCCTGGGCTTCATGGCCCGCCGGGCTCTGCCCTGAACCGGCCCGCCGTCAACAGTTTTGGCCCGGGATCGCCGTTCAACGGGCCGAACCCGGAACCTAGGACCCCGAACGAGGGGCTGGGCTCGGTTCGAAGAAGTTCCGACTCGCGAACCGGCGGTTAACCAGCGTGCTGGCCCGCCGGGCTACGAAAACGAACCGCGGGCTTTACTAGCCCTTGGGACCTGACGGGCCGAGCTAGGCCCGGCGGGCCCAACGGGATTGTTGGCAGAATCAGAGCTGCAGCCTGCAGCTGCTGCATGCATGCGAGTGGCCGGCCGGGTGGGGCTCCTAGTCGTTGGCTTGGGATGCTCCTCCCCCTCCTCCTCTCCACTCCTCATCTAATCATCTATCTCTCATCCCCTACTATAAATTTAAACCTCATTCAAATACTAATTCACCACACAATCTCTCAACTCTCAAACTCTCATATTCACTCTAATTCTCTAAAGCTTTCACTCACAACTCACAAGTCTAATTCTTCTCAAGTTTCAAGCACTCAAGCTCTCACTCTCATTCTCTCAATCTCCATTATAACTTTCTCAACTCAATCTCTAATCTCATTCTCTTTCATTTTCATTCTCAACTCTCACTCTCAAGTTTCAAGTTTCAAGTTTCAACTCTCAACTCTCAAGCTTTCACTCTCACTTTCATAACTACACACATACACAATGTCTTCTTCCAAAGGAAACAAGGGTAAGGACAAGGTGGTCGGTGAAACCCCAAAGCGAAGGAGGCCGACAAACTCAAAGGTCAAGAAGGATGGAAATAGCAGAGGAAATCTCAAGGCAAGTAGCCGAACGACTACAAGCCGAAGAGTATGCGAGGCTTCAAGCCCAAGAGCAAGAAGATGAAGCCTTTGAGGAGATGGTCAATACGATGGAAAGCCAAGGATTCGAATTTCATGGCTCCACCTACGAAGGAGATGAAGAGCACGACGTCGACGAAGACGATCAACCTCCTCCTCCTCCTCCATCAAAATCCAAGAAAGAACCGAAGTCCGACATCTTCAAGAAACACTTTCGACTTGTTGATGCTCCGGAGGTCGAAGGCCAACTTCCTCTAGCCGATGGTCGAAAGAGATACTTTGCGTATTGCAACTATTGCACAACACGTTATAAATGGATCGGAGGAGGAGGCTACGGCACTATGACTAGGCACATGGAGAGCACTCATCCGACGGAGTTCGGAATGTCGACTTTTCAAACTCAAATTTGAGTTAACACTTCATCTTCGGAGACGGGTACGCACTCTTTATTTAAATTTGATAAAGGTAAATACGAAGATGCATGTGCTAGATATTGTGCTATGGAGAAACAACCTTTTAATTATGCCGATAGAATAACGTATGAAGCATCCTATAAAGAACGTTTAGGTCCCAATGCTAGTAAAGTTGCTAGAACTCAAATGCTTAAGAGGATTAGGCGTCAATGCATGGAAAAACAAAAAAAATTGATGAAATATTTGAACCGTTTGGGTCATAAAGTTTCTATTTGTGCCGATATTTGGATGGATGCATATAATATACATAGTTATATGGGAATTACATGTCATTGGGTTGATTACAAATGGACTTTGCAAAAACGTTTGATTGCATTTAGGGAGTTTGAAGAGCCTCACATGGCTCAAAATATTGCTTTGATTATTATCACCGTTTTAAATGAATATGGTTTGATTAATAAGGTTTTTTCGGTTGGTTTTGATAATGCATCGGCGAACACGGCTAGTATTCCTCAACTCATTGAAGCATGTGCACCATCTTTTGATGGAAAATACTTTTATTCTAGATGCATTTGTCATATTTTGAATTTATGTGTCCAAGATGCTTATGAGATTTTTCAAACATCTGTTCTTCCTATTAAAAATGCCGTTAAATATTTGCACAAATCAAAAACTTTGGGGAAAAAATGGCAAAAATATTGTCGTTCAAAGAATATTGTTTATACGTGTTTCAAAGACAATGTATCTCATCGTTGGAATTCTACTTATGAGATGCTTAATAGTACGATGGAGTACAAGGGTCATTTATGTGATTTTTTTATGAAAGAATTTTCCACGGTTCAATTAGTTAATGAGAGTCATTGGGATGCATGTTATGATTTATATGCATTATTGAAGGTTTTTCATATGGCTACTAAACAATTATCGGGTGTTTATTATTGTACTTCCATTAAAGTGTTGGAACATTGCATGTATATTGCCATGTCTTTTAAGACTTGTTTTAATAGGCCAAACTTGCAAGGTGTGATTTATTTTATGGTTCAAAAATGGCTAAAGTATTTTAGGGAGATTCCAAAAAATTTCTTGATTGCTAAATGTTTGGATCCTAAATGGAGATATGAAGGTGTTTGTCAAATGCTTGAGATTTATTATGATGTTTTTTTGCAAATGGACTTTAGTAATGTTGTAATTGATGGTGAACAAATATTTTTTGATATTCCTAATGTGCAAGATATGAAGGATGATCTACATAGGACTTTGATAGAACTTTTTGATGAATATAGGATAAAGTATGGTAGTAATGAAGATAAT
Source organism: Mentha longifolia (assembly GCA_001642375.2). Lineage (NCBI taxonomy): Eukaryota > Viridiplantae > Streptophyta > Magnoliopsida > Lamiales > Lamiaceae > Mentha > Mentha longifolia. The sequence continues at coordinate 15,022,479 of CM038110.1, forward strand.
ACCAATATTTCTTCTTCTTCTACTATGATGTCTTCATTTGATTTTCCCTTTGCTATGGACTTAATGGATCCTTTAGTTAGACAAATGCAAGGAATGTACCAAAATAGAACTTATGATAATCCAAGGAGCCAAGGTAATAGTGAATTGGATATATTTTTGCAAACTCATTTTGTCTTTGGTGTTGAAGATAGTGGTCCGTCGATCGACGTGTTGAAATGGTGGTCGAAGAGAGTGGAGTACCCAATACTCTCCATGATGGCGAAGGAGTTATTTGCCGTCCCGGCATCCACCGTATCCGTTGAACAAGCCTTTAGCACCGGAGGTCTTATGCTAGATCAAAAAAGATCAACAATGAAGCCGGCGAACATTGAAGCTACCATGTTGCTTGATGATTGGTGTAGGGCCGACCTTAGAGCTCAAGAACCGGAATGTGATGATCGAAATGAGAGCGAAGATGAAGCCTTCACCGAGACGGGTCGATCGGCATCGGCATCGGGTGCGGAGTAGGAAGCATTGTAATGTAAAAAGAACTACGTCGACTTTGATTCCTCTAAAACTATGAGGATACGTAGGCAACTCGATTTTAGAAATTAAATTGAGTTCAAGTCCCTTATTATTATTATTAGTATTTTCCATTTCAAATGTAAAAGTTCTTATTCAATTGTGAAAGTACTTAAATTGAGCTTAAGTTATTGTTGTAATTTTCCTCATTATTAATGCAAAATTGAAAAATTATTATTCATTTTTAACACTTTGATGAGTTATTTAAAAATATTTTTAAAATAAAAAAACATCATCAAAACTTACCAAATTATCATTTAGTATTCATAAAAAATATATATATAAAAGACTAAAAAATAAAAACCAATCAAAGTTGTAAAAAAAAAAAAAAAAAAAAACATTTTTTTTGGCAAAATGCCGAGAGCAAATGCACAAATGTCTGTTTTTGCTTTGTTTTGGGAAGCAGCAGCAGCCTGCAGCATGCAATTTTCGGCGGTTTAGGCCCGCCGGTTTGGGTCCGGCCCAGGACCGCCAGGCCTCGGTCTTGGCCCTAAACCATAGTATAAAATCAAGGGCCGGGTTCAGTTCACATGTTTCAGGCCCGTTGGCCTGCTGGGCCGGGCCCGAAACTGGCGGGCTCAGCCCGTGGGCAGGTCTAGATAGAGTGGTTCTCATTTAACATGGAGTGTGAGTATTTTATTTATTTTAGTTTTTTGAAAGGCGGAGTGTGAGAGTGTTATTCTTCTCTTTTGTCGACTCAAATGTCGGTGCATTCAATCACTTTATGCCTCCAAAATGTTAATAATTGAATCTATATTAGGGGGTAGAGAATCAATACCAAGTGTACCAAATATCATATCAAGTGATCACTTTAAAGAGAAATAACTAAAAAAAACATTGGATAGGCTCCTAATATTAAGAGTGTAAAATAAAGTTATTCTTGTGTATTATCATCACATCTTAGAAGTTATGCATTGTTTTCAAAAATTAAAAATAACTTAAAACCATTTCACCTCAACACAAAGTAAAAGACCAAAAATTGTATAGCTTTGGCGATCAAAATGTTACAACTATATCTGAGATACAAAATATCAAAATCTGAAAGCAAGTAATTTGGCAAAAATTTACATCTTCTCCATGAAATCGAAGCTCGTGCAAATTATAACGAAAACCGGTAACCGATCCAAGTCCAACCCTAATAAGACTTTCCTCTATTTCCACCACTCTTTCCTCTACTGCCAAACTTTCCTTTACTATCATCTCTACCGCCACTCTTTCCTCTACCACCAAACTTTCCTTTACTGTCATCTCTACTGCCACTCCTTCCTCTACCACCAAACTTTCCTTTATTTTCATCTCTATTGCCAAACTTCCCCTTACAGCTGCCAAACTTTCCTTTACTGTCATCTCCTCTATTGCCAAACTTTCCTCGACTGGCATCTCTGTTGCCACTCTTTCCTCCCTTGCCATTCTTTCCAAACTTCTTTCCTTTCTTTCCCTGTTGGCTCTTAAGGTAAGAAACGCGGTCAGCTTTCTTCTGCCTTTCCTTACGAACCTGATCGAGATCTTTGATTTCAGAAGGGACATGAGCATTTGGTACTGATCTTTTGAAGTTTCCGCCCTTGAATCTTCTGTCCCCTCGAAAACCAGAAGCGCCTGCCAAAGAAAAAGCTGATATGATCAAAATACAGATCCGTCCCTAACCCATCAGATTTGAAAATGGAATACATTTATTGGATACTAATGTCAAATTCAAGTGTGTTCCATTTTCAAAATTGAAGCAAAATTTGGATGTAAGATTTTAATTAACCAAAAAAGTAGTCTGACAAAGTGACTTGAGAAGAAGGTGTTTGGAAAATCTCGATACCTACGAATCCTATACACCAACACTAGATAAGCACAGAGATGTTTTGATTCATTGGTATGAACTTTTTTGAAACAGAGAAGAAAAATCACAGTATAGGCTCGTATCCAAACTTTACCTGATGAAGTAGCAGCTCTATCAGTAGTGCTATCATCACCTGTTCCTCTAAGGGATACCTTAGTGTGTGAGCGTTCTTGCCATCTCTTGTATATCCCCGTTTTCTTGGCCTTAACTTTCGCACCACTTTCTGTTTTTATCTGCAAAAGACAGAATTTGATGAAGTAAGGAACTGGTGTTTTTGAAGTCAAGGTATCATCTTGGCTTTAGAAGGAAGCAATACTATACATGAAGCAAAGACAGCAAGATTATAATAGAAAAGAAAGGGAATCCAAATATAAGTTATTTCCTCAGCAACGAACATAACAAACATAATTTTATATACACCATGGAAAATATAGCAATGAGAAATTCTTGAAATTAGGTAAAATAATCTGCAATGGCAAAAGTACCTTCCCACTGGCTGTCACACGATCTCCATTATTTAGCTTGATGTACTTTTTGCTTCTCTGTACAAAGTCAGCACAAAGATGACTAGTCAAATTTAAATTCAATGCCTCTCATTAGATCTCATTTTCATTCTTATAGTATTCTATAGCAGAAATGGAGATTGGTAATGGACAATAGGTCATATCATAGTACCTTGTCCCAATGATAAGTAGATTTCTGCTTATGCATTCCCGAACCATCATCAGCATTTATGTCAAGAACTGCAGCATCCAACCTATTTATTTGGAAGATATTCAAGGAGTGAAATATGAGAAGGATTACAAAGATTTCATGCGGTAATTTACCAAGATATACACAATACATCGTCAAATGCCACACGTCCAACACTTACCTATTTGATTCAAAGCCTTGGTTACCTCTCACAGTAAGTCCTGCTTCAAAATGCTGTAATTGACACAGATACCAAAATGTTATATCAAATAGTATATTACACCAATCCATCAAGTTAACTCAGTACAAAAAAATAAAAAAATAATCATAGCTGCTAAGCAAAGTAACAAGGTCCGCCGTGTGAAGTTGATTATATTAAGAACTGAAACCTGAAGGTGTGATATTCAGTCATTTACCTGATTCATGGGGACAGAGCTTATGAAATACTCATCGTCTTTGAAAGTTTGTGCTTTCCTTTTGGTGCCAGATACTGCCCAAAACCAAACAGTTAAGAACAAAACGTCAAATTATCACACTTTAAATTATCTCCGAAAATAGTAAATATTACCAAGCATCAATATTTCTATGCTAGAAATGATTACATCAAAAAAAAAATCCTTGTGACTTTGTTAACCCATTTGTCATTTGCCACTAACCAAGTCCATATAATATCCACATAATTTCATGTAACATTCAAGAAAGGTAGATTTGATCATATGACAGAGAGAGTATTATAAACATAATATGAATAGCACACCTTGTTTCCGCTTAGTTTTTGAAGGACTATGATCAGCTTCAATTTCCTATAAGAGCAACAAGAGTTTATGAAATGAATTAAGGAAAAAACACAGAAAGTAAGCAATAAATCCATTAAATCCATTAACTTGCACTGAACAAAACAGATCAATGGAGAGGACATTGTTTCAGGGATTTGCTGAGCCCACTTCTATGTCACAACACACCAACTGAGCCATACACATGGTAGACGGAAGTTCACAAAGGAACTAAATCAAAGAAATTTATATGCAATGACATAATATAGCAATTAGATGAAATAATCTGCTTATACAATATGAGTCTTTTTTATTGATAGATAACAAAGGGCAGCAAGATGAATACTGTGGCACAAAAAGAAGTAGTGTCAATCCTCGTACTTAAACATTGTTTCACAAAACAAAATAACAAGCATACTTAACAGTTAACACAATCAACCATTTGGAATTGGAAGAATATGCAATAGTTTAGAAGTAAAATCTTTATTCAGATCCTTTGAAAAAAGAAAATAATATTTATTTAGATTTCTGTATCTAAATACAGTAATTTAGAAGTGGGTAATTTGTAATAGTTGTTTCCTGGTATTTTCTCCAGACCTCCAAAAATGCACCTACGCTAGTAGCTTCAGTTTTCATGATTATTGGTGAATATGAAATATCAGTCAACCAATTACGAACTTCTAGATACTTTACTAAATATATCACCTTCTGAGCATCATCAGCTCTGGAGCGCTGTCGATGAACTTTATTGATCACCTCCTCATGAACAGCTCTCTTCATCTTCATTATGTCAGCCCATTGACTAGCAGATCCCTGAAATTTCTCTTAATCGTCAAATTTGGCAGAGATGATAATTCAAAATAATTCATAATAAAATAATTGAATAAGAAAACACGTCAGTTGGTGAGAGGACAGACGAGGCAATAATACCTGATGATTTTTTGATTTTGCAGCATCACCTTCTGCTTCCAGAATGGTTTGCTTGGGTCTATTGAGATAGATAAAATCAAAATTACAATTGTACACTCCTAAAATATAGAAAAGAAAGTTGATTCAAGACATACCTAAATGCTTTGAGGCGCTCAGAAAAGGCCAAAGCACTTAATTCATCACCACCCAAAACATTCCTAAACATCGGATGTAAACCTTCACAAGGCAAACTTTTTACTCTTTTAATGGACTCTCTTGATGGTTTTGCTCTTGTCTTTGAGTACAGGCCAAATGCTTTTGATAAAGGTCCCCCCAAAGTACTCAACTCTGCAGATGACTGAATTATTTCTCGAACTCTATCTGAAATTAGATCTATAGGTCTCTGAGGCAAACGCCCGTAGACAGTATCTCCATTCGCCATTAATTGATTTATTTTACTCAAAATTCCATCCATATCTTTCAACAGCTCTTCCTCTGTTGGAGCTGGCCTGATTGGTTTCGAGAGAAAGAGGTGAAGGTCTAATACATAAGCCATGTCCTCCGAAGTAACAAAAGAATATGCAGAACCAGTTCGACCAGCTCTCGCAGCTCTCCCCACACGATGGACAAAAAGTTTTGGTTTAGGAGGAAAGTCAAAATTGATTACGTTATCGAGTAAAGGGATGTCAATTCCCCTCGCAGCCACATCAGTCACAATCAATAACATAGTCTTTCTAGCTCTAAATTGCGATACATGCATCTTTCGGGCATCATGATCCATGTCTCCGTAACATACGGATGCAACAATACCATCACCTTTGAACAGAGCATAGAGAAACTCAACATGATATTTGGTTGCGACAAAAATCAAAGTCTGTTCATCGGAACGTATATGTTCCCTTATCAAATAAAGCAATGCAGCGTGTTTCTCTTCCTCCCTTAAAGTGAAGAAGCAGAGCTTCAAGTCCGGACTAATCTTTGTCTCCAAATCGAGCCTCACTAGTTGTGGGTCCCGAAGGCCAGCCTTCGCGAACTCTGCGAGGGCACTCGGTAGAGTAGCACTGAAGAGCAGAGTCTGACGATTCTCACTCAATTTTGCAAGGATTCTGTGCAATTGTTCGGCAAATCCCATGCTAAAAAGGCAGTCGGCTTCATCAAAAACAACGTACTCCACGGTGCGTAAAGACATGTCATCAACCTCTTCCAAATGATGCATAAGCCTACCAGGAGTGGCAATTATATAATCAGGACGTTGTGCCAGTTCCTCGAATTGGCTTTCCATGCTATCGCCACCGACCAATAAGCTAGCACGAAGGCCTACAAAGAACAAGTCAGGAAGATGTAAATAAGAACTTTGCAGAAACGAGCATATCATTACTCTTGAGACAGAAGTTTCTCATCTTCAACATGCACAAGAACAGATTGGGATGACTAAGTACAAACTAAGAGAAAAAAGTTGCACATAGCATAGATTATATGGATCAACTCAATCCAATATAGCCATTCAAGAATGGTATCTCATATTTTCATTTCTCTATCTTCATTCCAATATACCTCAAATGATACCAAATGCAACCATACTATGATAAGTACTCAACCACTCTTACCAGATTCAATCCTTGAACGCGTTCAAATGAAGTAAATGAAAGTCCAGTAAATCATTTACCGCACAACATTAGAAGAAACTTCATAAATACAAATCATATACAAAGCACCCATCATCGGCAGAACAATAAGGAAGTCCCGTGCTTAATTAGAATCTCGAGTCCTAACTTCTCCAGCTAATTGTTGTTACCTTAATCATTATCGGGAGCAGAGAAATGCAGAACATAGAACTAAGGAAAAAAAAAAAAATCATACGCCACATATCCATCTATGTTAAAGTGGACCAGCAATATCTTTGAACATGAAAATCTACCAAAAATAATCAAAACAACTATGCCCATATTGTGCTAATGACACTTGAAACACAATCATTGATTAACATCCCCAATAGTTCTCAGAGTCGTGATATCCTTCAAACAAAAAAAAAACACACACACATTTTTCATCCGTTTATACATCTAATCACACCACTCGATTAGCAAATGCACATAGATCAACTGCTTACCTGTATAGCGGCCAAGTTCTTTCGCGAACTTGAAAGTCTGAAGAGCCAAGTCACGTGTCGGTGACAGAATAAGAGCCCTAACGCCGGCCTGCGGCACGTGTTGCTGGAGCTTCTGGAGCATGGGGATGAGGAAAGCCGCCGTTTTGCCGGAGCCGGTCCGGGCCATGGCGACGACGTCGTAACCTGATAGAATTAACGGCATGGTTTTCCTTTGGATCGGCGTCGGAACTCTGTATCCCTTCTTCTTGACGCCATTGTAGATATTGAGGCTTAATCCGAGAGATTCGAATCCACATGATTTCGATTTCTTTACTTGCTCCTGCTTCTTCTTAAGCTCGGTTTTTGAGGAGGCTAGAATGGCTCCCGCTCTCGTCATGGCGGCGGCGGCGATCGATGGATTTCCCGGTGCCGCTTAGTGTGTGGGTTGAGATTTTTGGGTTTTTAGGGTTTAAGAGAAAAATCTATAATTCTATATCTATACGGCTATCTTACTTATTTTTATTTTTCATTTATTTTTTATTTTTCTTTTATTTAGCTATACTAGTGTAGTGTCCGTCGCTATATTATATACCTTTACAAATTTTTGTAGTAAAACTTGCAAAAAGAATTTATACATAACTTATTTTAAAATAAGTTATGTAAGATTAGTACATACAAAAAATGTTATAATTTAAGGGTATCTCCAATGGTAGCTTTCATGTTTTCTTTCGTATATCATTCATAATTTCAATTGTGGACGAGTTTCAAATAAATAAATAAAACGTTAGAAGTAAATATTTCACATACAAAATAAAAGTAGTTTATTAGTAATTTTTATTTTTGTGAATTTTACTAATAAAAAATAAGTTTTAGTAAATTTTTAACCTAATCTATAAATAAATATGTATAAAACAGACAAATTAAAGGAGATAAATGGAGTAGATGGTTAAGGAACTTCTGACCGTTTTTGAAGCTTAGATAAATAGTTACAGCTATGACTGTTAATTTTCGACACGATACGATAACTCAATACGAACAAGTACAAAATTAATGGGTTTGTGTCGATTCTTATTGGGTTTGTGTCAGGTTCAGGTAATTAACATGCTAATATAAATATTAATTAATTTATTATTTTTTACTAACATAGATTAGTAGTAGTATTTTGTTAATTTCCTAACAATATTTTGTATTTTCTTAAGATTTGAAATTATTTTTGTTATGTTAAGTCTTATTCTATGGATTTGTTGTTATTAATATAAGTTTTTATTTATTTATTTATTTTATTTTTTTTAAAATCAGACAAATTTTAAGACCGCACCACAGAGGACTCGAACCCGAGACCTTTGGTCCAAGACTTTAACCCCCTACCATTATTAATATAGGTACTATGAAGTTATGAATGATAAAACATTATTTGTTATTATTGTATGCATGTTAAATCAGATTATAATCGTGTCATGTTATATCAGGTTTTTATCGTGCTCGTGTCGACACGAATTAAATCGTGTTAGTATCTTGTTCGTGTTGAGTTCGAGTCGTCTTCAGGTTTGATTAAATTGTGTCATGTTCATGTTCAAGTTGAACAAATCTTTAACATGTCATTTTCAGGTTTGAGCTTAACAGGTTGGGTCGTTATCAAGTCGACACGATAATATCCCGACACGCACGAATTGACAACCCTAGTTACAACCACTTTCCATACTTTGAATACTAAATCAAGTGAAAGGAATTCATAAATTGAATTAAGTTTGGTTAATAGATCATCAATTTTTGATCGGAAAAAAACAATTTTATTAAAAAAGAGCTGGGTACAAGAGGTACCGGCAACGAAACATGACCCTAATCACTCCAGGTTTGGGACAAAGAATTATTCGCCCAACAAGAGTAACTAATGTACGGATTTACATCGCCTCTTAATCATCAATTAGTATAGTTACGTAGCTGTCATTTTTTTATGCGAATCACAAAAATTGACTACTTTTTTATAGAATTACTATATAATTGCCTTTGAAATTTTTTGTGAGCCTTTTTTTTTTATTGATATTCTTTATCTCAAAACTCATCATATAAGATAAATAATCCTTTACTCATAACCAAATTCAAACGCACCCCTAAAAAAAAAAAAAAAGCTAATTAAATAACTTTAAACAAAAAAGTAACGAGGAGTTGACAAATATAGAATGATGTTGTTGTTGTCTTTATATAGAAATGAATTTCATGGAAGAAAATGAAAATGAAAATGAAAAAGAAAATGAATTTTTTTTGCATTATCCCGTACTCTTCGTTAACTGTTTTAAGGTTGCGCCCTCTTACTCTCGTTTTTTCCCCAATTCAATCCAATTATTATTATTATTATTATTATTATTATTATTATTATTATTATTTCAGAGAGAGAGAGAGAGAGATGAATGAGTTGTAGAAGATCTTTCTTCGATAGAATCGCGTTTTTGAATAAGGCTGTCCGAATGTACGATGAATACTGCTCAAGATCGAAACCAATCTCGGCGTCCGGTGCTGCTGACGGACCCGTCGCCGTCGCCTGCGTCGGAGCCGCCGCCATTTCGGCAGGGGCCACCGTCTAATTCGAATGCTCAGTCCAAATCTCCCGATGCCATCCTGAGCGGTGGTGGAATCAGGTACATTTTGCTTGCTTTGAAGATCTGTCCGCCTACATGGTGTTGCGATGTTTTATTATCGCACTTCTGCCATTTTTTGTATTTTTATAGCCAATTTGAATTTATTATTGTGCATTGAATTTGTCTTATTTCGTCTGTGTGATTTTTTTGGGAAGGAGGGGGGATTAGTATGCTATTGGAGATGAAATGTTGTGGTGATAACATAGATATGATTAACTGAGACTGGATTTAGCTAGCTATGATCAAGCATAATTTGGGAAGGGAGTGCATCGTTTTGTTGCTTGCAGGATTGCTATTTATTGCGAGAGATTATTTGTTTTAACTTTTAAGAAAAAAAAATAGTTTCTGTTGGAATATTCAATTTTTTTTTCCCCCATAATTGCAGCTTTCTCACTAGAGATAAAAATGCAAGGATAAGTTATGGATATTCCAGTTTCAAGGGTAAGCGTTCATCCATGGAGGATTATTATGAGATTCGGATATCGGAAGTTGATGGTCAAATGGTTGCCCTTTTTGGCGTTTTTGATGGTACGTCATTGTTTTAAAGCTCCTTGATGATTCCAAACAAGATTTTCTCTTGATCTCATTTTAAAAGATTCCTCGTTATCAATGCTATAATGTATGAAAATGTTATGTGATTCACATGTTTGATACCAGGGCATGGTGGGTTCAGAACTGCAGAGTACCTTAAGAAAAATCTCTTCAATAATCTCAGAAGCCACCCCGATTTTATCAAAGATACAAAGTTAGCTATCGGTATGAATTTCAAGACTGAAAGAATTTTGATAATTGTGATATAGATGGTGTATCTTGTAATATGGCCCACTCTTGATTGCAGTCGAAGCTTTCAAACAAACGGATACAGAGTACCTTAACGAAGAGAAAGGTCAACAGAAAGATGCAGGTTCAACTGCATCAACTGCTGTTCTTGTACAAGACAAGATATTTGTTGCAAATGTGGGAGATTCCAGAGTTGTTGCTTCTAGAGCTGGTTCAGGTTTGATGCCATCTTGGGATTTCATTATTTTCTTCATGGACCTTTATTCTCCGGTTTTGCATTTAAGATCTTCAATTATGTGAGATGTGCAGCGTCTTTATGCTAAAAACACTTAACATATCTGACCCTTATATAAGAATACTAATTACCCTCTATAGTATATGGCTTCATCAACCATTGGGTTTAGCCCAATGACCACGGGACTTGCCTGCAAAGCAGGAGGTCCCGGGTTCGATCCCTGGAGGGAACGAATTCTAGGAGAAGTATTTTTGGGAGTCTGGGAGATGTACTAACTACTAACCGCTAACTACTAACTTTGCCCGATTAAAAAAAAAAAAAAAAAAGAAAGTATATGGCTTCATCTCTGATTCACTGTAATCAACTATAATTGAGAATTTCAATCTCGGTCTAGACCATCAAAGCATTGCCAACAACATTGGACGAAGATGATAAGTTACAGAGTTTCCATTGATCAACATCTTGTTTCTTTTGTTAGTGAGATACTGAACCCAGGCAAGTACTCCCTATGTTTTTATTATTATTTTTTTTTATTATTATTTTTTTTTAAGTGTCCCGGTTAACAAATCACAAATAACAAGGAAATATGTAAATTTACATTTTAACCTCATTTATTATTCTCTTTTTCTGCACACCACCTTATACATAACATTAATTATAGGGGTAAAATTGAAAATATGAAGCTATTATGTTATCAAATTCCGAAATGGGACACTTAAAAACCAACAACAAAAATAATAACTAGGACACTTAAAAACAAACGGAGGGAGTATCTTACTTCTATAGACCATGGGATTGAGTAATCTTGCTAATTGTGAAAAGACTGAAACTAGTACACCTTTCCCATGCGATGCGCAGGTGATAGGTTATCCTGCAAAGTTATAAACAAAATATAATCTTTCAAAGATTGAATAAATGATCAATTAAATTGTGCATGAAAAATGTCAATATCAAATTCGTAAAACAAAAATTAATTAAATGATACAGACTTGTCATTTATGTCAAAAGATACAGACCTACAAAAACTTTAACATGACCGCATGACTTTGATTGTTTAATTTGATATTATAAACTGCTTCTTCGAAATGAGCGGTTGTTACAAAGTAATACACTGTACAATATAAACAAATATGTCATACCCAACGAAAGTGCAAATCATGAAGCGTGGAAAAACTGCTCCTAGAGATATAGAGACGTGGTTTGAGTGGAGAATTGGGGATGGTAGTTGTTAAGTATTTTGTAAATAACTGGTCAAAACTTCTAAACATAATTTCTGATTTAAAATAAAAACTTCCTTATAAGTGTTTAACTGATTTTTAAATTATGACAGTAAAAAGTAGCCGTTAAAAACTTTGTTTTAATATAAATATGGATCAACAAATACATAATACCTTTCACGGTTAATACACAAATAGTATTTTAGTAATCCTGGCTATAGATTTACGGTTATATTTTTGGCTCACATTTCTTCATTTGGCAACCAATAAGTATATCTGATCTACTGAATAGAAATTAAATAAAGAAATGAATGTTTCATGCAATAAATTCTAGGATTAGATTCTTTTACTGAAGATTTTTATTAACCTACCTACTTCCACCTAAAAAAGCTACCTTATAAAGCGAGGTCCCGTTTCACAATTAATAAATTCCTCATTCCAACTTGGTCGCTAACCCACAGAGGTAACAAAAAACTTATGTGACGAGTCGGAGCTCTGATAGCATATGATGTCAAACGTGCCCACCTTAAAAGCTGGCTTTGAGGTGGAGTGAATTGACTCATAGTCGTATGGAGCTTTGCCATGATTCAATAGTTACTAATTGTCTGTTGATTAACTCAGTTGTTAATTTGGTGAATTGATTTACATTTTCTTTTAAAATAGTTTTATATCCGTGTTTTATGATTTGCTGAGATCTTGAGTCATGAGCTCTAGCACTTTGCTGACATATTTCTTCTCTGTGTAGCTATTCCACTGTCGATTGACCACAAGCCTGATAGGACTGATGAACGTGAAAGGATTGAAAAGGCTGGTGGTTTCATCGTTTGGGCTGGTAACTTTCAATTCTCACGTATTTCTTCAATTGAAACATTGGTTAGATAGTGTTGGACCCTACTAGTTGGCAGGTTTTATGCACTTATTAATGGAAATTGAAAACTCTAAATTCTATTTGAAAATCAATTTGCATTATGAAAGCAATATCATCTCCCCTGATCTTGTTCTTATGAACCATAGGGTATTCAAAAACAGATAAATGCTGATGGTGGTAGCATGTGTAAACCACAGCTCGAATCAACTAATATCTGTATATACATGGTTTTCGTGATGAACAAGAGAGACAGAGAAATATGTTCTCGTACTCTTTTCACATCATGATATGTATCTTCTTTACTATATTAGGAAGATGTCATTGTTAGGTCAAATGTCCCTGTAAACTTTTTAGAATCTAAGAATATTAATAAATGATATTTTAAGGCTTCTCGTGCTTTTTTTTTTATGTCTCCAAATCATGACACTTAATTTTGTCATTTCTGATGTGTTCGCATTAATTTCTGTTTAAATTGGATATGACACATGTATTCCATTAAATACCTCGTATGTGGTTGGTAGACCATAATGTCAATTGTCAAATCTTGTCTGGTA
>CM038110.1:15040621-15356864 GCA_001642375.2 Mentha longifolia
TTGCAAAATCATCCATGAATGATCAAATACGTAAAGCATTATATGAGTATAAGAGAGATAATCTCACATGCACTCAAAAAGATTTACAAGAGTGAGTTATTAGATTTAAAGTTAAGGAAAAATCAAGTAACAACAAATTCATATTTTAGCAAATTACCATAATAATTATAATTGTAATATTTATGAATTATTAATTTAGAGATTTAATGGGACCTAATATTTATAAAGGGATTTTCCAAAAAGTTAATATCTTATTATCTTATCGAATTTGATGATTTTTTACAAAGGCCCAAGTCGGGACCGGAAAATTTTATTATTTTAGAGAGATTATTATAGAGTATTAATTATAGAGGTTTTACTGTAATCCTATTAATCTGTTCAACTTCCCCATATTTGCCCAAGCTTTTACGTCTATTCGGCTCACGCATTGAAAGTTGCATCTCATTCAATATGAGCCGAATCTTGATTTGAATTTAGTTCAGCCATTATATTATATCAAGCATTTTGTACAAATATATAGGTATTTCACATCCTACACTCTCTCAATTTTTTATTTTTATTTTTATTTTTTATTGTTGTGATCAATTAAGTCCTAAATTTTGTAATTTTTCTTGTGCTTATTCATGTCTACACTAATGTTATTGATGTTTTTTCAGTCTGTTCGAATTATCATGCCTGCAATTTTATGTCGAGCATGAAACAGTCCAACCAATGGAAAAAAACTACAAAAAAAAGACATCAAGTTATAGGATATATATAATCGAAAACTGAGCTAAGATAAAATTGAGCTAAGATGGGAAAGATAACTGTTTCATTGAGAAATGAGATTCTGCAAAACTTACTTACAAAGAAAGGTAAAGCTGCATATATATCTAAAACTAATCCTACGTGGTGTAAAAGCGCCATTTATTAAACAAGAAAGCAAACAACAATTCTTCACTCCCTTGCTGCAATTCTTTTCTTCTTTCCTCCAGCTCATGCATGCAGCCATGTCGATTACTCCCCCTCAAGATAGGGACGGAATATATTGTGAAGGCCCATCTTATTCACAATCTTCAAAAAAACCAGGAGCAGGTAGTGCCTTTGTGAATATATCAGCCAACTGCAACTCCCCCTTAATGTGCATAGGCTTAACCACACCTTCTAAGCATTTATCCCTTATTGTATGACAGTCTATCTATATGTTTGGTCCTCTCATGAAATGTAGAGTTAGAAGTGATATAGACTGCAGCCTTGTTGTCACAGTACAATGGAACTGCCTTATTATGTTTAATCCCAAAATCCTTCATCAAATCCAGCAGCCGTACTATCTCACATGTTGCTTGTGCCATGGCCCTATATTCTGATTCTGCAGAGGATCTAGAGACCACTGATTGCTTTTTAGATCTCCAAGAAAGTATAGATTCTCCAAGAAATGTGCAAAAACCTGTTACAGATCTTCTACTATCAAGACATGAACCCCAATCAGCATCTGAAAACACACTTAGCTGAAGGTTACAGTCTGAAGAAAATAGCAAACCATTCCCCACAGTTCCTTTTATGTACCTCAAGATTCTATGAGCTGCAGCCATGTGTTCCGAATATGGTTTAGATACATATTGACTAAGTTTATACACTGCAAAGATAAGATCAGGTCTAGTGATGCACAAATACAACAGTCTGCCTATCAACCTTCTATACCCTTTTTGATCACAGAGAACCTTACCTTCCTGAGAGAGGTTGTTACTTGCATCCATTGGTGTATTATGTGGCTTGCAACCCAGCATGCCCGTGTCTTGCAACAAGTCAAGAGCATATTTTCTTTGACAGACAAATATACATTTCTTGCTGTGAGCAACTTCAAGTCCTAGGAAGTATTTAGGAGCTCCAAGATCCTTGAACTTAAAGTGCTCTCTAAGATAAGCTTTAAACTTTTCAATGTGAGCTGAATTGTTGCTTGCTACAAGTATGTCGTCCACATATATGATTACCCCAAAGAATCCATCATCAGACTGCATGTGGAAGAAAGAATGATCTGAATGTGATTGCTTCAGACCAAAACCAGTTAGCACACTTGAAAATTTCAGGAACCACTGTCTTGATGCTTGCTTGAGGCCATACAATGATTTGTTCAATTTACAAACAACATTACTATCATACTCCCCCTGAGATGCCAAACCAGGTGGCAGCTCCATGTATATATCTTGAGATAAATCACCGTATAGGAAAGCATTGTTAATATCTAAGTGAGAGAGGAACCAACCCTTTGCAGCAGATATAGAGAACATAAGTTTCACAGTAACTAATTTAGCCACAGGAGAGAAGGTATCAAAATAATGAATGCCAGCCTGCTGTGTAAAGCCTTTGGCTACCAACCTTGCCTTATGTCATTCAACCGTGCCATCAGCCAAATATTTGGTTCTGTACACCCATTTACAGCCAATGGGAGATTTGCCTTAAGGTAATGGAACAATACTCCATGTATTATTTTGAATAAGGGCATCAAGTTCATTTTTCATGGCAGCCTGCCATTCGGGGTATTTTGAAGCTTGAGAATATGTGGTAGGATCTGGAATCGAAGTGATGGCAGAGGAGAAAGTAGTATATGAAGAAGAAAGATGAGCAGTGGAGTGCAGAAGTTATGAATGGGATACAAGGTGGAAATGACAGAACCACAAAGGCAGTCCTGTAGATAGGATGGTGGTTTTGTTCTTCTACCTGAGGAAGTATGTGATGAAGGAATAGAAATGGGAGTAGAAGAAGAGGTAGGAAGAGGGACAGAATGTAGAGTGGATGGTGCATGATCTGTAGGTGTTGAAGAAATATGAAAATCAGTAGAGGAGAGTGGAGATGTGTTGAAAGGGAAGATTGTTTCATGAAATACAACATGTCTACTTATGATGATGGAATTAGTAGAGAGATCTAGGAGTTTGTATCCTTTATAACCAAAAGGATATCCCAAGAAAACACATTTTGTTGCTCTTGGAGAAAATTTTGATTTATGTCTGCCAAGTGTGGATGTATAACATAAGCAGCCAAACACTTTAAGATGTGAGTAGGATGGTGGTTTGCCAAAAAGAATTTGGAAAGGAGTGAGAGTAGGTGAAGAAAAAATAGTGGAAGGAAGTCGATTAATGAGATAGGAAGCAGTTAGGATACATTCACCCCAGTAATCTAGTGGGATGTGAGATTGAAAGAAAAGACCCCTAGCAACATTAAGAAGATGTTGATGCTTGTGTTCTACCCGGGCATTTTGTTGTGGGGTTTCAACACAAGAGTGTTGAACCAAAGTTCCATAAGAATCATAGAGGGATGGAAGAAGAAATTCTGAAGCATTATCATATTTAATGATCTTCACATACTTGCCAAACTGTGTGTGAACTTGTTTAAAAAATGTAGCGAGTAGGGTAGAAACTTCAGACTTGTTTATCATAAGATACGTCCATACAAATCTTGAATTATCATCCACAATTGTGAGAAAATATTTAAAACCTTGAACTGTACATGGGGTAAAAGGACCTCAGATATCACAATGTATTAAATCAAAGGGTGCAGAAGCAATAGAATCTGAAAGAGGAAAAGAGAGTTTTCTTTGTTTGGCTAGAGGGCAGATAGAACAAACATCATGTGAAGATGAAGTATAAGGTAATACAGATTTCATTGATTTCAACTTATCAAAAGAAGGATGACCAAGTCTACAACGCCAAGTATCAAGAGAGATAGAACTGATTACAGGCTGAGTATCAAGAACATACAAGTTTCATATTCTATGACCCATCCCAATCATCTTCCCCTTTGAAGAATCTTGAAAAAGACAAGAATCCTTAGTAAATTGAACTGTATATGAACTGTTATTGAGTAAAGAGCTTACTGAAAGAAGATTATATGAAAAGGCTGGAACAAAGAGAACAGAATGAAGAAGAAGATGAGGAGAAAGTCTAACTGAACTAGTGTTGAGAATAGGCACTTTTTGATTGTTTGGTAGAGTAACAAAGGCATTATGGAGAGGAACAAGATTAGTGAAACTAGAGAGAGTGCAACACACATGATGTGTGGCTCCAGTGTCAATGAGCCATGCAGAAGAAGTAGATGCAGGCTGAGATTGTAAGAGATTAGAAGAGATAGAAAGCATACCACTAAAGCTGAGATTAGGATCAAAAGAATGTTGTGAAGGTGAGGGAGTTGGAGTAGAAGTAACAGGCTGCGGCTGAAAAGATGAAGATCCACCCAGATTCATTTGCTGCTGTAGAAAGCTAATAAGCTGAGAACATTGATTCATAGAGAGAGTGGGAGATGGAGCAGCATTGGAATCAACCAAATTGTCACCAGAATCAACATGATTAACAGACTTGGAACCAACTGAAGATAGATGTTCTGGAGGTCTTCCTCTTCCCCGACCATCAACAAACCGAGTTTATTCTTGGCTAAGAGCGCCGTAGTCATAGATCTACTCCAATCTAAGTAATTAGAACCAGTGAGCAACTCAGCAACCAAAATCGCACCTGGATTATCGCTAGGGTGAAGGTACAGAGGATGCGATGGTGGAATATCATCGGGAAAAGAGGTAGGCTCCTTGCTGGGACGAACCATGATGAATGAGAAACAGCAACACAGAATTGAGCTCAAAGCGAGAACGAGAGTGCAACGGATTTGGCTCGTGATACCATAATCGAAAACTGAGCTAAGATAAAATTGAGCTAAGATGGGAAAGATAACTGTTTCATTGAAAAATGAGATTATGCAAAACTTACTTACAAAGAAAGGTAAAGCTGCATATATATATAAAACTAATCCTACGTGGCATCCTATGTGTAAAAGCGCCATTTATTAAACAAGAAAGCAAACAACAATTCTTCACTCCCTTGCTGCAATTATTTTCTTCTTTCCTCCAGCTCATGCATGCAGCCATGTCGATTAATATATACAACAAATATTGGTAATTACTCAAATTGTATGCTCTTTTTTTTGGCTATAGTGACTTTCTATGCAGGGACGAACCCAGAATTAAATTACCGAGAGAACTAATCTATAGAAAAAAAACATTCCGACACTGTTTCTATGGCTACATTGAAAGTACGGACAATAAAATCTAAAAATGACTTAAGGAGTAAGAAATAGTTAAAACTATAGTCGAGCGAAGAATATTTACAAGTTACATATATAAAGAAAAACCTCATGATAGGGATAGGATAGGATAGACTTCTTAATTACTGCGTGGAAAGAAGTGGAGACCTCTTACAATTGAGTTAAGAGACATAAAGATGGCGATGCATACAGTTGATTTTAGGAGCTAGGAACATATGTTTATTGGATAAATTTCCTATTATTGTACTTTATCTATAATTTTCTATTTCTTACTTTAAATTTGACAAAAATATATTTTAAATATTAAGTAGTACTTTATTTTCTAATTTTAGTATAAACAATTTGATTTTTCAAAATTTATGTCCGGCCCTTCAAGACTAAATTTACATGACATAAAGA
This sequence comes from Mentha longifolia, assembly GCA_001642375.2. Lineage (NCBI taxonomy): Eukaryota > Viridiplantae > Streptophyta > Magnoliopsida > Lamiales > Lamiaceae > Mentha > Mentha longifolia. The sequence continues at coordinate 15,046,085 of CM038110.1, forward strand.
GGAATTCCAAATATGTATGTATGAGAAAAAAATGATATATTATAATGCTTATCATTGCTAAATGTTTATATATATACACTACCATTCATTTCATTTGTTTCATTTTCACTATTTTATACTTTATATATATTTAAGTAGTGTTCCAAATGAAATAGGGATGGTGGGAGTAGTATTTACGATTCAAGATTATTATTCTGATTAAGTTCTATTTTACTTTTTAATTTCCAATGTTCACTACGACAAAATGCTCAAATAGTGACACAATTTTAAAGGAATTGTGACACTTATAAATGTCAGTAAAAAAAATAGTTACACTTTATGGTTGAACTAATATGCGTGTCACAAAAATAAACGTGTCACTAAATTTAGTGACACTTAAGAGTGTAACTAATTTTATGACATGTACAAGTGTAGCTAATCTTTGTGACATGTGAAAGTGTAACTATTCTTTGACAATTTATTTATAATTATTTCTTAAAAAATATTTTATAATTTATATATTATTTATACGTAGGCTATGATAGTGTTGTAGGATATAACATCAACTAAACCTTATGCGTTTGTGAATATGAATTGATGCCTCCATCCTCTACTCCAAACAATGCACTTGGAGGAATTAGTTCTTAACATTACTTGTTGATCATTTCCATTAAATATATTCATTTTTCTTGTAGTTTTTCGATGTGGGATAATTCTTGTGGCAAAAAGCACCCAAATTGTTAAGGTGATATATGAAAGTGTATGTTTGTGTCATGGAGAAAGAGAAAGATTGTGACACACCTATGTGTAACAAAAATATTTTGTGACAATTTAAGATGTAGCAAAATTTAGTGACGTGTATAGATGTCACAAAATTTACTACATTTCTAAATGTAACAAATTTACTTACATTTTTATGTATCACAAAATATTATAGATGCATGTATAAGTATAGCTAAATTTAGCTACACCTAAAAATGTAATAAATTTTGTGACACATCTCTTTGTGTCACTAAAATTATATCACTATTTGCATTTTTGTTGTAGTGGTTATACGTATTATTGTTATTACAATTTTAGTTTTTCTGTAGTCATTGAGTTTTTCTGAATATCTTTACAATAATTTAGTTAATATTTATGTTATTATAACCCTCCCGGCATTGCGCGCAAGTATAATACTAGTAAATATATACTTTATCTGTCCACTTTATAATGACATATTTTTATTCAAGATGAGTCTATTGTAATAATGAAATAGCTCATTATAAAATGAACGAATAGAGTATACAAGACAGAATGGCTGCAATTTTGCAAATATAACAAGATTTATTGTGCTTCGTCTCATAGTAGAGGACCCCCTCTCTATTGTTTATCGAAAATAGGGAAAAGGTGACTTTATGGCCCCAACTTTCATCCATTGGTTAATTTATGGCCCCAACTTTGATCTTGATTATTTTATGACCCGAATTTTTATTTCTTGATTATTTTATAGCCCCAACTTCGATCTTAATTATTTTATGGCGCCAACTTTCATCACTCGGTTACTTTATGACCCCAACTTTGATCTTGATTATTTTATGACCCCAACTTTTATTTCTTGATTATTTTATAGCCCCAACTTCGATCTTAATTATTTTATGGCGCCAACTTTCATCACTCGGTTACTTTATGGCCCAATTTTTTTTATGTTAATCATTAGCTTGAATTTATTAATTTTTTTTGATATATTGTACTACCTCCATCTCATATAGTTAGACTCTTTTGCTTTATTGACTTTTCCGGCACGTGTTTCCACCGAAACCTAGTATGAGTTTTAAAATATAATTTTGAAGTATTTTTTTTTACGGGTCGTGCCGGAAAAGTCAATAAAGCAAAAGAGTCTAACTATATGGGATGGAGGTAGTACATTATTAGAGTATATATTACATGGAGGGAGATCATATAGAGTACATTATTAATTTATTGTATATTTTTTTAGCACCTTTTATTGCATGTTATGCATTTCATTAATAATTTTTTTTTTATTGTTTCTTAATAGAGCATTTTTTATTGCTTATTTTAATATTTTTCTTTGCATATTAAAGCATATTTTATTGCTTATTAGAGTATCTTTTTATTATACATTTTCTTAGCACCTTTTATTGCATGTTATGCATTTCATCAATAATTTCTTTTTTATTGTTTCTTGAGCATTTTTTATTGCTTATTTTAATATTTTTCATTGCATAATAAAGCACATTTTATTACTTATTAGAGCATCTCTTTATTGTATATTTTCTTGGCACCTTTTATTGCATGTTATGCATTTCATTAATAATTTCTTTTTTATTATTTCTTAATAGAGCATCTTAGCACAATGGTGTAGATTTGTTTTTAGTTATCACAAGGATAACTATTTTCAATATAATCATTCCCTATATTACATTAATCATTATGTTGACAATGCATATATTATTTTTACTTATTGCATGCATCGATTTTTTTTTTTAGTGTGTGCAAATAGTCACATAAATATATAGTTTTGTTGTATAATCTTTTTCACGTATTGCATGCCGTTTATTATTTTTTTACAAAGTGTCACTTTGTAAAATAATCAAGAAATAAATGTTTGGGTCATAAAGTAATCAAGAATTAAAAGTTGGGGCCATAAAATAATCAAGATCAAAGTTGGGGCCATAAAGTAACCAATGGATAAAAATTGGGGCCATAAAATAATCAAAAAATAAAAGTTGGGGCCATAAAATAATCAAGATCAAAGTTGGGGCCATAAAGTAACCAATGGATAAAAATTGGGGCCATAAAGTCATATTTTCCCATCGAAAATAAGGGTTCTTGACTAATAAGATTTCCTATATACCTAGTTAAACTAATTATGTTGAAAATTATACATGTTTATCATCTATATTTGCAATAGATGATAGAGTAGACTTTGCAATAAATATTCCCATTGGAGTAGGGAGGAGGTAATAGAAATGTCTAGTGATTCCAAAGCACCGTTGAAACCTCATATCACAAACAAGTGGATGCAAGTTGTAATGGAAGCATATCACAAACATGTGGAGTAAATTTATACACTCCAATTAATAAAGAGAGAGAGATAGAGATAGAGAGAGAGAGAGAGAGAGAGAATCATGGAAGGGGAAATAAACAACTTGATTTTGGTATGGAGCATCGTAGTTGCATCATTATGTTACTCCCACACAGTAGGCAAAGTCTTCCCCACGAAAAATGTAAGAATAATTGCAATTTCTCCAATAATATGCCTCTTTTTTGTTCTACCTCTTAATTTTAACTCCATACATTTTGCTGGTATCACTTCTTTCTTCATCTCATGGCTTGCAAGCTTCAAGCTCATACTCTTCACCTTCAATAAAGGCCCCTTATCATCCAACCCCCCAATCCCCATATCCTTTTTCATTCCCTTAGCTTGTTTTCCCATCAAAATCCAACAACTTCAAGAAATTGTAGCCAACAAAAGCCATAAATCACCTATAAATCGTGTCATAAAAATAATGCTTTTAGCCCTTCTTATACGTATTTATGGCTACAAAAAATACATACATCCTCATATCATCCTCTTTTGCTATTGCTTGCACATGTATCTCATGTTAGAGATGATACTTACCCTATCCGCTGTCCTCGTAAAAGCTTTACTTCGAATCGAGCTCGAGCCTCAATTCGACGAGCCTTACTTGGCTACCTCGTTACAGGATTTCTGGGGCAGAAGGTGGAATTTGATGGTCTCCAACATCTTACATCCCACGGTGTACATGCCCGTAAGGTCATTCTCGGGCCGTTTCATGCCCCGAAAACCGGCCCAAATTGCTGCAGTTTTGGCTACCTTTTTCGTATCCGGGCTCATGCATGAGCTGATTTTCTACAACATTGGAAGAATGAGACCAACTGGAGAGATGATGTGCTTCTTTTTGCTACATGGGATTTCAATGTCTCTAGAAATTGCCGTGAAAAAAGTATGTGAAGGGAAATATAGCTTACCTCGAATAGTTTCGAGGATATTAACACTGTACTATGTGATCTACACAAGTTTTTGGTTATTTCTGCCGCCATTCTTGAGGGCTAAATCAGACCTAAGGAGTTGCACAGAGTCTCTTGCATTCATAGAATTTGTTAGGAATCATCGGCTTGTTGGCCCAAGTGATGTTTCATGCCCATTCTTGTAAGAATTTAGGGTGGTGATCATGTAACAAAAGTAAGACTAGAATATAATTATTAACTTGTAATTTTGTGGATTGGAGATTATAATATTGGCTTGTGGTCTAGTGTGCTTTAGTTTGATTTTGGCAATAATATATATATATATATATATATATATATATATATATAGGGAACGGTTCGTGTGTTAATAAATCTTGGCGTGTTAAAATATTAAAAATGCTTAAAGGTATACAAAACTATGCTTAAATGTGCATAAAATTATGCTTATTATATATTTGTGCTTTTAAATGTACCAATTCGTGCTTAAATGAAATCATGCTTAATGCCCTTTGAAACCATGCTTAAATCAATGATAGCCACAGATTTGATTAAGATCAATGGTTCAAATTCATTCCTATTTAATACACCAGGATTTATTAACATATGAATCAACCTCTCTCTCTATATATATATATATCTTGATCTGATTTCATTCTTTTTGAGACATGTTCTAGTGTTGTTTACATATAACTAGTATTCCATTCGTGTAACTAGGGCTGGCAAAATGGCGGCTGGGCCTGCCGGCCGGCCACCGGGCTTTTGACATTTTCGGGCCGGGCCGGGCCGAAAATTTTTCGGACCTCAATTTTCAAGGCCCAGGCCCGCCCTGCTATATATTTTTAGTGTAAAATATCCGGGCCGGGCTGGGCTTTCCCGGGCCTCCTGGGCTTTTTGCCATTTTCGGGCGGCCGGGCCGGCCCGAAATTCTATCGGGTCTGGAAATATGATGCCCAGCCCGGCCCTAAACCCGGGCAGCCTGTCGGGCCGGGCCGGGCCGGGCCGAGTTTGCCAGCCCTACGTGTAACAAATAATCAATTTTTGAATTTTGTGCAAATCACTGAGCTGGGTTGAGCCGACCCTACCCAATTGACAAGTGTTACTTGTAACTCATCAAATAGCAACATAAATTTCGGCGTGCCTGTTTATTTATTTATTTTATTTTAAAAATATTTATCTACATGGAATATAGATTATTACTCTTTACTTTTTTTAATAGTCGTTGCATACGATGTTAGGAATACGATGAATTTTTTTGAAAAACACAACAAAAAAATATACGAATTGATAACTCAATTCATCACGATGTGATTACTTCTACGCGCACTACTAAGTCAGGTATTTTTCATTAGAGACTTTTTGATCTACATCGAGATATCTCTAATAGTGATTATTTTGCTATGTCTATAATTAAAGAGGGGGTATTTAAAAGGGGGGAAGAGTCCTCATAGTCATTAGACTCGAAAAGAAAATATATTTAGAAGTTGCTCTTTTAAGTACTTTATCAAGCTCCACAACCCAATAACTTAGACCACAGTCTTCCACATGAACACTAATCTCATATCATCACGTCTTGATTACTAACGTGTGTATAGTGGTTGAATTTAAGAAGCGGAAAGAAGGGGGCATGGCTGTTTGGGCTTGGACTTTGATGTTTGCCTAAAAATATAGACAATGTCTCCTTTTGTAATCGTAGCTCCCGAAACGAGTCTACAAGCTTAGAGTGGGGGTGATAAGCGTGTAGTGACTTATGTCAACTTTTTCGTGTTTTAACCTCTTTCACGATTAATGTGCTAAACAATGAGAAAATATATGATTCACTAAGGAATACTAACTAAAGCAGCTGAATGTAAAGAACTGAAACGGGAGGTATTCATCTTCTAACAGACAATACTAGAGTTAAGCGCGCGTAGTGAGTATGTAAGCCCTTTTTGTGCTCGTAAAAGAGATGACATGTGTGTGCATGTGTTAGCCTAGTGGTGTGGGTTAATGTCTGGAACCAAAGGTTCCAGCTTTGAGTCCTCAATGATGCTATCTTTAAATTTCATGTAAATTTTGTTTTAAAAAAATAAAATAAAGATGACAAGATCAAACAACTATTTCTGATAGATAAGTTACGAAATTAAGAAAAAGATGAGTTTCACACGCGTCTTGGATCAAAGGAGACGAGCATAACATTAACACGAAACTGAAAACGAACCAAGGCGATAAAAGATTCAGCAGCAACTGCTCGATGCATCAGACTCCGCAGGTTTCTGCTTGAAAATGTTCTTTTTAACCCCAGCTGATCCCTCTGCCAAGAGACTAGGCGTATCCAAGATCTGACGACATAAGACAAAGTTGAAGTAAGAATTATAAATTTACGACACAACCTAGTGATAAGCACATCGTGCAAAACTATCTGATATATCCGAAGGTACATAAGCCTTTATAGGAACAATGGGCGAATGAATATCAGAGAATGGTGTAGAGAGAGAGAGAGAGAGAGAGAGGGGGGGGGGGGATTTCCAGTATTCTCAAATCTTACAATGATATTTGAAACAAAAAATTTCATCCAGGTTATGAAAACCTACTAACCTTCAAGACGAGTTCCTCAAAACACTGCTCCACGTTAACACGAGTTTTAGCACTACATTCGATGAAGAGGCAGCCATACTCCCTTGCAAAGTCGATTCCTTCTTTTTTGCTGACAACCCTTTCACTCTCCTGCAAAAGATGTGAATGAAAAGTTTATAAAAGCCTGAAAGAACACTACCACACAGTATCAAGATTTAACATGTGAACCTAATCGATAATAGAATAATGATTGTTGAGCTTGTAAACGGAATCAATTTCCAGAAGATGGAACTCTTGTTAATAATACTGCAGATGGTATTATACCTATTGAAATTCTAACATATGACAGAACCGGATAGTGCTAACAACAGAAATACCTTATCAACTTTGTTGCCAACTAGCATCTTGATGCAATCTTGATTTGTTGAGTAGAGGTCAATTTCTTTAGCCCAAATATCAGATAGATTCGTAAAGGTGTCTCGACGTGTCACATCATATACTGAATCACGAACAAATGGTTTTCGGGGTAAGGAGCAGAGAGAAATAAAGATACAATACTAGATAATGAACAGAGAACAAAAAATTAACACTTTAATGCAGAAATAGGCAATCGGTCTATGGTGGTCTTTACAATAAGAGCGAAGATATCATGATTCTACAGTTCCAGAAATTAAAGCTTCAATAAGGAATTTCAAGAGCAACAAGGCTACACTACATAAAAATTTGAACATACCCATGATGACTCCTTGAGCACCTCGGTAGTAAGAACTAGTCAACGTTCGAAATCTTTCCTGTCCAGCTGCGAAAACGGAAGTTAGATTTCCATGCCATCTGATATCACTTTGAAATATGACATATTTATCTTTCCAAAAGAAACTAGGAAAGCAAATGGAAGAAGCTTTTAATCCTTTCTTGTCTGCATTGGTGGTGAATTTCAACTTAAATTGATCCTAGAAGAATCTTATGCGCCGATATATAAAATATATCTTCACCTTAAAGCAAGGTCTAAACTCATAATCCCTAGAATGTTATGGTTTCATCTTTTCTCCTCCACGAAACTACCAAAAATTTATATGCAATCACACAGAATATTGGTTTTCACGTAGAAATATTGTTGAACAATTTTATGCGCAACTTTAATACATACATTGGGTACAATGGGTTTCTAATCTCAACTTTCAAAGGCCCAACAGCTTAATTGATGGTTTTTTATTCTTCAAATTTCATATGTTTTCCAAAGCCCATATATATGCTATAGCTTAAGAAATAATTACACATAATTCAACTAAGGCAAACCACAAAACGGAAAGGAAAAATGTTCAATGAAACTCTTGAATTTCTTTTAGGTTATTTTACGCGGACCTAAGATCTTCCCTACCTGACAGGCTGACATTGTTTTTAGCAATTCATTGTTGACGGTCTATCTGTGTGAATTAGACTATTAGATTACTTACTTGATTCCTCATTTTAAGGTATTGATATATCACGGCTTCATGATTGTAGACTAGATATCGGAATTATAATGAAGTTAATTTACAAATGAACACAAAATGATTAGTTAAACATTTTGGAATGTCGAAGTATATTATTACATGGTTTGTGAATGATTCTTCTATATGGATCACCAATTACCTTAGTTAAAACAGCAATTCTGGTAACCTTGCATAAAAGTAAAAAGATTTGGGCAAGCTGTCATAGCTAATTGAATACAGTCTTCCGAAGAAAAATATGCAAGGTAGCCATAAACATCCGAGAAAATATCCTACTACAATATACGAATATTTCTATCTATCGCTTAAGAAATTGCAGGTTATGGTAGCACTCTTACCTGTGTCCCAGATTGCAAGCTTCAATTTCTTTCCTCCAAGAGTAACATGCTTTACCTTAAAATCCACTCCTGTAAATAGAAATGGAACATTGCATTTCCAAAGTTAAAATATCACCATCATACTAATGAACATCATACATCACTCAAAATAACTAAGTACTTCCTCATCGAGGAATTAATTATACAAAGTGGGGTAAAGATCTGATAAGTACATCAAAATAGCATCCATTACCAACATTAATCAGCAATATGAGAAATCCACCTATATATCACACGAAATTTACAGAACACAACCAAATTCGTACTACAGCAAAAGCAAAAAGCATAATGACTTGGGAAAAAAAATGAAGAAAGCAACTCCAATTGAAACCAACAGAACTAGGGTTGATTACAATCTACTGACTGTTATGTTTCCTTCTTCCAAACATCAACCAAGAGTATCACAGTAACCAGATTTGTTTTAAAACAAGAGTATCAATAAACAATGAATCTCATTAGCTATATCCAATGACAAGCAAAATACCAACAATTCCTCAATGCTATCAACCTCAAAAGTCAATTTCAAACACACATCACATATACTAAACTCAATATAATCAAAAAAATCATACGAATATATTGATAGCAAGAAGCATATTCAGATCAAACAACACGAGAAGATCATCGAGCTAACCGATTGTGGGAGATAGCTCCTCGAAAGCATCAGATGTGAAACTCAGCAAAAGACTACTCTTTCCAACCCCAGAATCTCCTATCATCAACAACTTGAACAGATAATCAAATTCCGGCGCCGCCCCAGATGATGATTCCATAATCTTGACTGATTCTCAGTTGAACCCCTTCAAGCCACAAAAATAAAACCTTCAATCATTCAATATTCATCAACCGATCAAGAAAAGATGCCGAAAAACAAAAACCCAGATAGAGAGATGACCTAGGAAGTGAATGCTGGATGGAATCCACGGAGCGGATCTGATTTTAACGGCAATTATGCACTAAAAAAATTATATTATGCAGATTTATAGTATAAAATTGTACGAGTTGAATAGTGTGTATAAATTTTGGTTGAGTCTGGAGAAAGCAAACCGATGAAAAGGGAAATTTGATATAAACAAAAGCGGAGGTTTCCTTCGTGGCGGTGGGAAACGCAAAAGTGATTTAAGGTGGAGGTTTGTACTCTGTGATTTGCGGATTGTACATTCATAATAAGGAAAAAATTATTCATTTATACGGAGTATTTTATACTAGTAGGAGTACTTACTCAATAATAAAATGAGACAATTACCGAGGGAGTAGTATAAAAGAAAAGACAATGAAAAAGAAAATGCGAGAATATATAGTATTTGGAAATTGGAAGGTACATATATAACTCGAAGCGGTGTTCGACGCGCCACCGCCGCCACTTTGATCCGCCGCCGTCCTATTTCGCCTCAGTTCCCTCTATAACCTTAATCCGCCGCAGCGGCGCACGAGCTGAAACCCTAATTGCTGATTCATCTTCTACTTACGAAACTCAGCCGCTTTTTTCTTTTTACTGATTCGAGCAATAAGGTAGTAATTCGATTTCTAAAATGTTCAGCTATTTCGAATTTTAATTTTGTGCAACTGAATACACCAGGAAATGTTATGGTTTATTAACGCGATTGTCGGTTTATTCAGCTAATTTTGGCAATCTATGTGTTGATTTTATTTTATTTTTTTCCTGCTAATTGTGTAATTATGTAAACCCAAGAAAGTTTTTCTCAGAGAAAATGCCGTCTCTTCAAACAGCATTGCCTCCTGAGCTCGCCAACAATGCCATCAGGGTCAGTAGTAGTTCTTCATTGATTTTTTTCTCCGGTTTCTCTCTTAATTGTGTAGCCGTAATTTCATGCAATGCTTAATGAAATTCATGCTGAAACAGAGGTGTATATGGCTTGTAAACATTATCATCAACAATTGTAGCATTTTTGAACGGTATAAATGAAGCAATGACATGAAGGGAATTGTTAGATTTTGTTATATGATTAGTTTTGCAACCCCTTCTCGATTGCAGCCTTATCAAACTAAAGTCAAAGTTACGTTATTGGTTTTATTATGCCGGCTGTGCAACTTACTTTGTACCTTTTATATCCAGCTTTATCGCGAATGCCTGAGGCGAGCTAAATATATTGGGCAAAAGGTATGTTGTTCTCAGTGCTTATGGTGAAAATGGAATTCTATGATTGTTTTTTGTGCTTAAATGGTTTATGTTTTCAATCTAGTACTCACGCAATGCATTACATAAAAGGAGTTTTTTCTTTCTTGTTTAAAAATTACGAGAGTTTCAGATTGTAGCTCTTTAATTGGTTTATGCTCGACTTCATGCCACATGCTCTTCTGTCTATTAGGCTACTGATTCATCAATGCAAGATGCATCGCTACAATTTAACTAGTTGGTGGATGGAAACAAAATTGACTTCTCTGAATGGGATGGGGATGCTTCAAGAAGGGTTTGTGAATCAGCTTGAATTAGGTTATAGTGTAGAATCTTGGTTTTCCTTGGGGGAAAGACTATGTTTTTATACCCCTTTTTCTGGTAATTAGGAACAAAAAATTTGCTTTTTACAATAGGGTACTTAGTTTGATTCTGAGCATTAAGAAACAGAGGACTGTAACTTTTTTTCCTGCAGCAATGCATCTACTATAAGCTCATAGTTAAACAACAAAGGATAACACCATGAATTGAGTTTGATTGAAGGTTAAAAATCTAATTACCTTTAATGGAATTTCAGTTAACCCCTAAAATAGTCACAAAAAGGATTGATAGGTACCAAACGATTAAAACCGGTACTAATGTGAAACTATTATAATGATAATTAAGACTCTTAATTATTTTGCAAAATGCTACTTCAACTTCTATTAAAAGAAAGCACTGTTAAGTAAACATTAATATGTTATGAATATCAAATAATCATATCATCACGGTATCTCCGGAAAGGGGTTTGTTTTGATTATTTGAAAGGATAGTTCGTGTGGATTGCTACATTAGTCCTTGGTGTTCAGTTTCAACCCAGTTGTAAAGAACTGTGTAAAGTGGATGGAAATATGGATTAGTAGTAACGAGGAAAATGAGAGATATATCTATCATGGGTACAAAATACAAATGGAATCATCCATGTCATAAAATGTCTTAAAGAGTTAAGTTTAGTTGAAGCTGGACATATTCTACTGCTTCAAGTTCATTACTATTTGGGCGATGATTGAGTTCCTTCAGCAGTGTTTTCTCCCAGTGCGAAAGAATGTGTAGTTGTAAACTGATCAATTCCCTCTGACTATTTGAATGCAGAAATACAACACTGAACTTCTTATTACTATGGTGAGAGAGCAGTTCAAAAAGAACATGCACGAGACAGATCCAGACAAGATTCAAAAGATGAAGGATGAGTGAGTCCGATTTTCTTTTCTTTGGACTATCTATAAAATAATGTTGTTCAATAATCACTACATGAACTGGGCTTGAGGTTTGATAGGATTTATGAATCTATGTTGTTTTTGCTATCCTTGATTGATACTCGCTTACGTTGTGTGTTCTGTGACAGTGCTGCTAGAGGACTGATCAACCATATGCTATACGAGTCTGAAAATTTGTCGGGGCGAAAATTCAGCAAAAGCTCTTGATTCTGATCAAGGCTGAATTTCAGGCGTGCTATGCTCTTTGGGGAATTGCTTTTGTGTTTGATTTGATTTCTTAAGAGCGAAAAATGGAGTCACTTTTGAGAAATGTGGGAAAGGTTTTCTTGACTTGTTATGACACCACTATGTGGGGTAAAATTTTGATGCTACTTTTGTCATTGCATCATATTGGTGGAAATAATGTAGGCAGAATCATTATTAGAAAAAAATGATTGAATTTAGCCTATATTGTTTTTTGGTTGCACTTAAATAATATAGATTGGTAGTTACTTACACCAACTATATTGGAATGGTACTTTGCCTATATAAACTTTTGAAATGGAGACATTATAGAAATTGGGAAGGCTAAACAAACCTCTTATTGATACAAATAGGCAACTATAATTGTGCACGTGTTGGTCTAGATGTAGGAGGTTAATGCTTAAGACGAAAGGTCTCAGGTTCGAATTCTTTATGGCGCGATCTTTAAATTTCATGTTAATTGTTTTAGGGAAAAAACAAAAGCAACTATAAATCTGAATTATACTAAGAAGATTGCATGTAGACCTTATCGTTCCTACAATTCTTGAAGAGTATGGCAATAAACTAAGAAACCACCAACTCTTCAAAACTTGACATGGTATAATTAACAGCTTCACATTTTTAAGAAAGATAATCTAGTTTTTCTACTTTACCTTTATGAGGCAAACCCTAGAATAGACTTTTTAATAAGAGAAAAGGTAATTATAGCCACTGATATAAAAATATTCTTATTCTAGCCAATTTTTTGCGCAAAGACATTCTACCCTTAATGAATTTATTGATTAAAGATTAGGTAATAAAAAAACTACAGCCGCCCACCTATTAGATATCAATTTTCATTCTCTCCTCCTCCTCCTCTCTCTCTACCTCCCTGAACTTGAATAAGGCGCCGTTAGCCTGAGTGAAGATGTGGATAGTAAGGATTGAAGTCCCTGTAATTAGCTCTGCTAGGTACTAGATTAGGGAAAATTGTTGGGTGTTCTTTTTATGGTTTCAGTACCTGCGTCTCTCTCTCTCTCTCTCTAATACCTCTGCGGCCACCATAACTGCCGTCACTGCAATCACCACTGTCGATCAGCATCATGCCCGTCGCGGCCGCTGCTTACGATCATTCTTCACATGGTCGTCTTTACTTGTCGTGTTCGTATACATGAACACACTTGTTTTCTTCGTGTCTGTGTGTACAATTGGTTTTCACGCTCGTTTTGTTCGTTCGTGTGCACGAGCATGTTCCTTTTTTTGTGTTCGTGTGCATGTAGAGCCGGTCACGGTTCCGGTTCGAACCGGAACCGGAACCGCCGGTTACGGTTCCTCGGGTGGAACCGGAACCGAACCGTCTACCCCCACGGTTCCGGACCGGCGGTTCCGGTTCCGGTTCCACCCCGGTTCCGGTTCGAACCGCCTGGAACCGGCCATTTTTATTTTTTTTTAAATTATTTTTTTCAAAATATATCCATAATTCGATTATATTTGTTTTGAGTTTAACGGTTAGAATATTATAATTGAAAAAAGTACAAGTAATTAAAAATTAGAACAATTCATAAGATTAGTCAAATGTTGTTTTTTTATTTATTTCGCATACTTCATTTTTGTTTGAGTATAATCGAAAAATGTTCAAGAAATCGAAAATATAACATCAAAGATTATTCAATATTATTTTATTTATTTCATCTAAACCTTTGAAGATCACATATTGATTTCAAAGGTCGAGCCTAGTTAAAACCTCATTGAGGAAAAAGAGTATTTGTCTAAAATGTGCATTGTGAAGATTTACATGTTATCAAAATTGAAATCGTCATCGAAATCGTCAGTTTATGCTTGAGAGGAATCGGTGTCGGCGTCGGTGGTGCTAAGTGGATCATCTTGAAAGACATCATCCCACTTGTTCTCTTGCTCTCGCGTCTCGGCTAAGGCGTAGTCTTTTAGCAAAACTTGTGCCTCGAGATTTTGTGGAGCCATTATCGAACGTCTTTCATTCAGCGTGTATCCTCCGATACTAAAGGCTTGCTCGACCGAGACCGTTGAGGCAGGAACGGCAAAGACTTCTCGAGCCATAATAGAGAGGATTGGATATTGTGCCGATCTCCTCGACCACCAATTTAATAAATCGGACTCTCTCGAACCTGCACTTGTTAGACAAATTTATTCTTTCATCTAATTTGTTAATGAAGAAAGTTGTGTTGCCCACATTATTTAAGTGTCATGATTTCACATTAACTTGTTCACAAATGACAAAATAGTAAATGAAAATACCACTACAGTGAAGATAAGATTATCCTAACCCGAACAAAAATCTTTTGTACACCTATAAATATCCCCTATATCAAATCATTTCTTCACACCTTCATCAAACATCAATCTCCCAAACTCTCATTCTTTGAAGTTCTCATTCTCTCAAATGGACGAGCAAGGCAATGGCAATCTAGGTGCGAATCAAGCTCCACAACCACAACCATTGTCGCAGGCTCCGGATGTTGACATTCCACGGGCGGAGATTTTTGAAACTTGGTTCACGAAGGTAAAAATCACTGAAAAACATGGCGCTCCGGATACATGGAAGGCATGTTGCAATTTTTGTGATAAGTGGTTCGAATGGAAAATTAGAGGAGGAGGCTATGGTACACTGTCTAGACATATTGGAAGCCACCGACCCAATAACTAACACCGACACCTATCAAGCATCTTAGACGAGTGCTCTTTTTCCTCACTGAGGTTTTAATGAGGCTCGACCTTTGAAATCAAAATGTGATCTTCAAAGGTTTAGGTAAATTAAATAAATAAATAATTTAATAATCATCTCATTTGTTGAATTCTCATTCATTATCTTAAAAGGTTTAGAATTTACATTCACAACTCGCATTCTCGCATATCAAAATTATACTTCATGATTTGTACATTAAAAATTCATTAAAATGGATATATACCAATAATATGTTACATGAAATAATTTAATATAGACAACATATACAAATAACATCTTAAAATTAAAAAAAAAAAAAACATAAAATCCGGTTAGCCGGTTTTTTAACCGGAACCGCCGGTTCCCGGTTCTAGGGTTTTGGAACCGGAACCGCACCGCCGGTTCCCCCGGTTCCGAATCCGGTTCCGAACCGGCAATTCCGGTTCCGGTTCCGAACCGGTTCCGGTTAAAATCCGGTTCCGGTTCCACGGTTCCGGTTCTGTTGAGCAGCTCTATGTGCATGATCACAAATGATTCAGGCGTGTAAGGGCTGGTCATGCACATAAACACGAGTAACGGCCGAGATCATGCGACACGAACACGAGCCACAACCAGCTGTGTTAGTCATGATGACGACCACCAGAATCTGAGGCAGCGGCACTCGACGAAATGCAGACAAATGCGGTTGGGTGAGACGCGTATGTGGCAGGCCTGAGAGAGAGGGAGAGAGAGAAGGAGAAGATGAAACTACCTGTGATTCTCGAAATCGAAGCGGCGGCAGCAACGTAGCTAGGCGGTGGCAGAGGAAGTAGCAGACGAGTTCAGTTGATTTTCCAGAATAGAGAGATGACAGAGGGAGAGAGAGAAGTAAAAAATTAATTCGTCAATACCTTATTTGCGGCTGAGAATTAGACGTGCGAGGTTTTGTCGCTGGAATATTAATGCACCAGGTGTGGAAGTTGCGAGATATTGTTTCTCTATGCCTTCCGTGTTTCTTTTCTCTCACCCGATTCAACACATATTTTAAATTAATTATTATTAGTGTAGAAGGGTATAAATGTTATAAAATGTGTAAAGTGGCTATAATTAGATTATTCTTTTATAGTTGGCTAAAATTAACTTTTGATTCATCATTTTGGCTATTTTTGAACATTCACATTTACGATCAGAGTATTTACTATGTTTCATTATATAAATTAAAAGATGAATGGTATCCCAACTAATGCTATGTACCAACTATGTACTAAAATTAATGTTTGCTGATTTTTCATCATTCTTTTTATAATTTCCTAATATTACGACTTGATCCAATTTTACCCTAATAATTGACTAAAGTGCTAATCTAATTAGGGTTAATTATTTATTTTTTAAGCATTAAATTTCAACTTTATAGCTTAAAATCAAAGTAAATGCTAAAAAAATAATCATATAAACTATAATCGAATTAATGAATCCCCAGCAAAACATTCTCGCATTTAATTTCAGTAATCATACGACATTGCATTACATGTAGTGGATGATCACAACTAATTTACCCATATAAAATACGAAATAAAAAATTATACTCAGGTATTCCTCCAATAAAACAAGAGCTTCAAAACATGCCATGCACTCTTACTTTTAATAAATGCCAAATCAAAACAAAACTTAGACATGATCAAAGTCCTCCATCTGAACATTCTTCGCCATCAACGGTACGTAATCTCCCAGATACACCTCTAGATGCTCCGAAAGCGCCGATTTGTCGATGTTTTCGTGATGGTACGATTTACATACCAAGTAAAACACAGTCTGTACCACCAATGCGAACAAAATAATCATCAACAAAAAAAACAGACACAGAACCCCGAACCCTAAACTCCAAGCCAAACCTTTTCCGAAGAAGAATGCATAGACGACGAAAACCTTAAAAATGTAGTTCAAGAGAAGGATCAAAACGTTGATCTTGAGCGAAATTGCCGCCCCTACCAGCATCTTCCCCTTCATCAAACGCTTACTCTTCAAGATGGCCCTGATCCCATAAGAATCTTCTAGAACCGACACCACACTCGCCAACTGCCATACAGTCGTCAAATACACAAGAGCGGCAGCATGCAAGATCAAGATCACGTCGAAAACTAGAGTTCCGATCGTGGAACTGGATATGGTGAATGCCCATATAAATAGGATAAGGTGAAAACCTACGTGGTAAAAGGAAAATGCGAGAAAAGCACACAGTAAAGTCACTATAAGCCTCTTCCAAACCCTAGGGACGACACTCATGATCTTCTTGAAGATGATTTCTCGAGATGTGTAGGCGCAGGCTACAGTGTAGACTACGGCCGAAGTCGAGAGGAGAGAGAAAACGAGGGCGAATGCTAAGTAGATGAGTTTGAAAAGTACAAACTCGGCCCATTCAGAAGAGACGAGGTTCATGAGATTGTTGTGGGAAAGGGAACCGAGTCGAGATTCATGGAGCCGGAACTCGTGGAACCAGATTTTCCAGAAGAGGATTTCGGAGAGCTTCTCTTGAGCTAGGAAGATGAAGGAAAGAGGGAGGATGAGAGAAAGGGTGATTTGGGTGAGGATTTTTCTTAGGTTGTAGATGAGTTTGCAAGATTCTCTATAGATGCCTAGTAGGTCTAGGATCTGGAGTTCTTGTTGCTCCATATCCATGATGATCTACAGAGAGAGAGAGAGAGAGGTGATTTTTGGGATTTTTATGTATGGATATCAATTTTAGATGAATAGAATTATAGATATATGTTTGAAAGGACCAATCACATTGCATTGTTTATAGGCATTTGGGATTTTTTTTTTGGGGTAGAAAACTTGGTCTTTCGTTGTTTGGGGTTGACTTGACTTCTTGTAGATGGGGCCAATTCCTATAATTTTTTCGATTAAAACATTGAGTTATTAGAAAATGAGAAACATATAATGGAATGGAGGTAGTATCATTTAAACTTCTATTTCAACCATGAAACTTGACGGTGACGTTTAATTAATAGTTCCTTAATACTATTTTGTTTCTAGAAATATAATTATGGAAATTTTAAAGAGGAAATATACCATCTTACCCAAAACTCTTAGTGTGAATAAATACTTGACCAAAACTATAAAAAAAATACCCCCACTTTACTTTTAAGTTTGTTTCTCTCTCTTCTCTCATAACACATCTCCCTCTACTCCTCTACGTCATTCACTCTCTTTTTCTCTCATCTCTCTCTCTCAAAAAATTCAAAATCACTCCTCTCTTTCTTTCTTTTGTCCTTCGCAGATCTGGCCGGCGTTGATGAAGAGGTACGGTGCGGCGGCGTGGCGGTGTAGATGAGGAGGGCAGCGGCCAGAAGCAGCCCTGGGTCTTCACTTTTGGAAATTAGGGTTTTGCTGTTGTTTTGACCATTTTCCGGCCAAATCCGAATGCTTGTGGTGCAATCGACTACTGGGTTTTTTTTTCCTCGGAAAGACGAAGAGATGAAGGGGTGGCTCCCTCATTTTGGTGAAGAAAAGATGGAGAGACAAGCCGGAGAAGATGAACCAGTCGCGAAATCGCGAGTTGCGGTAAGAAATTGACTTGGTAAGAATATATAAAATTCTTACCCTATCTAAAGCGTTTGGTAAGAAATTGTAAATTTTTTACCATTATGATAACATTTTGTTTTGCCTCTTTGGTGATTTTTTATATTGATTTTCGTTGATGGGATTCCAACTGTTTTGATTTGGTGGGATTTGCAGTTATCTTCTCAAAATAATGCATAGCTCATTTTTGTAGCTTTTGATTTGTAGCTTTTAGTATTTTCTTTATTATCTTTGTGTGGGTGTGATGCTTGAGAGGGAGAGGCTTTTTGATTTTTCTTAGAAAGTTTGATTTGGTGTTTCTCAATTTGTTTTTTTGGTAAAATTTGATGATTATTATTGTTATTCACCTATTTTGTTGTAATAATTGAAATTTCGTGATAAGAAAACACAAGAAAATATATGAATTTGGTGCGTTAAAAGGCTGGGCTTTAGGGTTTACTGTTTGTGTTTGATCAAATTTATCAAATTCTTATTGTCTCTGAAACGTTCGGTAAGAAATTATTTATTTTTTACATTTCTCTAGATGCTTTGGTAAAAAAAACTGGTAAAAAACTGAAATTCTTATCTCATATTTGGTAATTTTGTGCGAATTTGTAATAAACCAATGATTATCTCTGCGAACTTGTAAGAATTTGGCAAATTCTTAGCAAACGAGTTGGAGAATGTAAGAATATGCCAAATAAACTTAATAAGAATTTGAAAGTCTTCAAGTCTTACATACACATGGTAAGAAATACACCTAACATCCAAATGAATAAAAAAACATCGTACGAATGGTAAGAAATACGATTTTGTACCAAAAGATAGATAAAAAATAGAATTTTTTTTACCAAATTACAGTCACACATACAAAATGTAGAATTCGTAGCTTCTTACAGTAAAAAAAGAGAAAAAATAACAGGAAAAATTACCGAAAAACAGAAAGAAAAAAGAAGAGAGAAAGAAAACTAGAAAAAAAGGAAAAGAAAAAAAAGAGAGAAAGAAAACTGGAAAAAAAAGGAAAAGGAAAAAAAAAAGAGAGAGAAAGAAAACTGGAAAAAAAAAAAAAAAAAAAAAGAGAGAGAGAGAGAATACAAAAAAAAATGAAGAAAAAACAATACTCTAGGAGATAAGAGAGGTGGGTTTAGCAAAATAGAGAGAGGAGAGTGAAGAGTAAGAATGTGTAGGAGAGAGAAAAGCGAGTGTGACATTTGCATGTGAGGAGGGGAGAGAAAAGAGGAAAAAGTAAGGGTAAATTAGAGAGAATCTTGAAAGTTTGGGTAGTATTTGTTTTGGTAAGTTTAGGTCAAGTTTTAATTTCCTTATCTCTAAATGGTCATTTTAATTTTTACCTCAATTTTAAATATATGTTGCGATTTCAAGATTGGAAATATAGGAGATAAAGTACTAGAGGCAGTGATTTTTCTACCCATTATAGGATAGTTTTTACAATATTTATCACTATGATAGTTTTTTAACAAAACTACCCAAATTTGAGGTGGTGAGACAAATATACCCTTATGACACATTTCTCTTTCTCCACTTACTTTTTTGTCTCTTTGCAGATTTTGTCTCTTTGCAAATTTTATCTCTTTGTATTTCTTTTTCTTTTTCGTTTTTTTCCTTTCTTTTTTATTTTTCTAAATATTAGAACATACGAAATTTATATTTTTCACGAAAAAGTAAAGAGGTACGAATTTGTACAATTCGTACCATATTTTAAATTGTTACCTTTTGTGTAATACGCAAGGTGTGCTTGTTGAAATATTTTCTATTACCGCTTTCAATGAGGTACGAAATGTGAAATTCGTACCAAAACTAAATAAGAATTTCACTTTTACATAGTTATTATATAGTAATTGGTATGAATATGAGACGATTCGTACCAATTGCCTGTAATGTAGTACGAATTGCATAAGTGAGTATAAAATTATTAGTACGAATACGAGTCAATTCGTACTATTTACCTATGATATATTACAAATTACAAGAAAGCAATAGAAAAATGAATTACAAATTGCGATTACCTATGATATATCAAAAAGTACAAATTTGTAGCATCCATTTATCACAAACTGTGAAATTCGTACCAAAGTCGAGTGAAAAATTCAAATTTACTTAAAAATAAATGATTATTGGTACGAATACAAGACAATTCATGCCAAATAGATGTAGTAAAGTACGAATTACATAAGTAAACATGAAGTTGTTCGTACGAATATGAGTCAATTTGTACATTTACCAAAGATATATATTACGAATTACGCTTGTTTTGAAGTGACTTGGATTACTGTAACATCAAACTCATTTATACTCAAGTAAAACGAGAACGAGAGATCTCAACTATGAACTAGAAACACAAATCCACACTCGTCAAAACTGAAATTCATGAGCTAAAAACCAAGAAGTTACAGTAGCATACACTGAAAATAGGTACGAAATGTGAAATTCGTACCAATATAAGTTAAAAAATAGGTACTAAATTTGTACATAATGTGCAACAAAATGAACCAATTTCATACCAACAACAACTGCATATTACTGAATCCGAACCAAACTTAGACTTAAATCCTAAAATCGTACCAACTCAAAGTGTAAAAGTACAATTTTTTTAAAAAATATAATCAATAGAAAACATATTTCGTACCATACAATAGCATTACTGAAAACAACAGATAAACAAATTACGAATACTTATGATATATTGCAAATTATGAATTTGTACCATCTATTTGTCAAAAGACAGTAGAAAAATAAGAAAAAGCAAAAAAAACTTAAAGTTCAACCCTAAATTCAAACCAAACTTAGACCCAAACCCTAAAATCGTACCAACTGAAAGTGTGATGGTACAATTTGTTATTAACAAAAAACATATTTCGTACCAACGATCAGTGTCGGGCCTGGAGAAGCCTGAACGAAAGCCCAAAAATATAGCATTGCGGTTTCTCTTCCTTGGATCTCGTAGCAAATCGGAGCGGATACCTAAGAAGAAGAAGACACGGCGGAGGTGCTACGGCGGCGATGACGTTGAAGGCAAGGACGTCGGGTTCTTCCTGAGGAGAAGACGCGCGGCAAAGGCAGAGGCACTGCGGCGGCGACGGAAGGAGGAGGGGAGGTGCTGCAGCCACCAAGAGAGAGAGAGAGAGAGAGTTTTCAAATTTTAAAATGGGGAGAATGGTAGGAGGAAGAGAGAAAGAGAGGAAATATAAGAAAATCTGCAAAGAGATAAAAAAAAGTAGGTGGAAAGAGAAAGGTGTCAGAAGGGTATTTTGGGGCATTCATTTGAAATTTGGGTAGAATTGTTAAAAAACTATCCTAGTGATATATATTGCAAAAACTATCTTATAGTTGGTAGAAAGGGGCATTTCCTCTAAAGTACTATATTAAACAACGGATCTCATTTGGATCAACATGAATAATAATGTAATTAATATATATATATATATATATATATATATATATATATATATATATATAAAGGGAAGATCATATACAAAAGAAGTTTCTGGTAAGAAATAAGAAATAATCCAATGCGTCCATTTTGGTTGATCAATGGTTAATTTTTATTGCTATATTTTAATTAAAAGCTTGCCGTTTAAAAGTGATGGAGGGTTAATCTTTTAATTTTCATATGTTGGTGGGCGGTTATCCTTAATTCCAGCACTAATTATCATTTTGTATAATTATTAATTTTTTTCCCTTTTTTTTGTTTTAAAATTCAAAAACATAGTTTTTTTCTTTTAAAAAAAACAACATACTGCAGTTCTCATCTTACTTCAATTAAAAAAAAGGCTTTAGACTTTTTATTTCCAAATAATTCATTATCGCATACTATTTTAGCATCTAAAGCCAATTAACTTATATTTATGATAGATTTTACACGTGACGTTCCGTACTACTATTTTTTTTCATTTGAAATGCATTATCGCTGTTAAATCAATACACAATGCATTATAATTGTGCATAACGTGTATTATAGTTATGATGCCGATGCATTACAATAGTATTGACAATGCATTATCATGCACGATGCATTTCAGTCATACATAACGTGCATTATAGTTATATGCATAACTTGTATTATTTTATTTTTTATTTTTTTATGAAAACTTATTTTTGTACAATATCTCACCCCTAATGCAATATATCACATATCATAATGCATTTAATATTTTTGTGAAGATAACAATCTATAAATTACATTATCTATATTTCAGTAGTGCATTACAAATAGTCTACTCATACATAATTTTTTTTAAATCAAACGATATAAAGCAAATGATGCATTATGTTATTAATGCATTTAATAATTTCTTCAAGATAACAATTTCTATAATTTTTGTAAATAAAAATAATTTATATAATTACTTCATCTTTCACTAATGCATTACAAATAGTGTACTAATGCATTATAATAAGACAAAAACTTGTGTCAGCCGGATGCACCGTGCGGCCGGGCCTAAAGTGTCAATCTTTATACAGAAAAGTGTCAATTTATATGAATAAAAGTGTCAATCTTTAACATAATTATTTTACGAATAAAATGACAATTTTTAAAAGTGACAATCTTTATACAGAAAAGTGTCAATCTATATGAATAAAAGTGTCATTGTTTTAGCCCGGCCGCACGGTGCCTCCGGCTGACCCAAGTGTGTCCCTTATAATAAAACTAAATGCATCATTAATGGGAAGTAGAAATTTTGGGGAAAAAAAAATCAACTGATGATATACCATTAATTTTTTCCCCCCAAATATTTGCAGAAGATTTTAAATTTTGATATGGACGATTGTGTCTTTCCATGATATCCGCTTAGATTAGTTGTGGCATTAGATATGGTAAGTTTTATTTTTACTAATTTGTCCTTATATTAAATAGAAGTCAACGAATTCTTAAGAATTATTTTGGACCGTGGATGTTGTGTAAATCAAATGATTAGGATACTTCTCATTTCTTACTCAAAGAGGTCTTTTTACCATATATCTCTCTCTAGATATTCAGTTATAATGTGGCCGGCCACACAAGTATATTTTTTTTAAATATATATAATTAAAAAAAATACTCCGTATAAGTTAAAAGTTATAATTAATATTTAAATGTGGTTTTTATTGACCGGGAAGAAGAAGAGGGGACAACCAAGAACAGGTTTTGAATATTCTTACAAGACTGACTTTTCAATTTTTTATTTATTTATTTTGTGGGTGACTTTTCAATTTATTGATTAGTCTTGGTCAATGTATGTGGCAATTGTTCGGAAAATTCCACATTCCATTTTCTTGTGCTTTCTCCGTTCAAATCTACTGAGTTATAAGACTACAAATTAAATGCTTTAAATTGTTATAGAAATTATACAGATCAATTCTATATTGTCCTTTAATTATATTTATTTTTTGAGAAAACTATTTTTTACAATTGCGTACATGTTATAATATATACAAATTTTTTGATAGGCAACGTCATAATTGGTGTCCTCAATTTCTCCCACCCAGAAAAAAAAAAAAAAAAAAAAAAAAAAGTAAATTTCCTTTCTAAGTTATACTCCGTATAACACTAACTAGTTCTTAGTGGTGCAATAAATAAACAAATATAAATATGTACATATATAATTAATCATCTGCTCTAGAAATTGACATCGCAGCCACTCCACTACTCCATTATTTAAAAGACTTGACAATTTCATGCAATTAATTTACACAGTTGCAATAAACTAAGTTATTTCCTTATAAAAAAAATATACATCTAAACAATCGGTTGCAAAATAATCGTTCATTTCATTAAATCATAGTACTTCATTATATGATCATGTAATGGAGGCGACGTGGGACTTACCAATACAATAAAATACAAAATAATATTCCCTAATAAAAAATATAGAAAGAGAGAGAGAGAGAGAGAGAGATAGCAAGAACATGGCACTTTGTTTTCTTATTTCCATATACGAAAAACAAAAATCAGACACGATCAAAGTCCTCCATCTGCACATTCTTGGCCATCAACGGCATATAATCTCCCAAATAGACCTCTAGATGCTCCGAAAGCAGCGATTTATCGATGTTTTCGTGATGGTACGACTTACATACGAAGTACAACACGGTGTGTACCACCAACGAGAACAGAACGATCATCAACAATACAACCAGACAGAGAACTCCGAACCCGAGACTCCAAACGAAACCCTTCCCGAAGAAGAATGCGTAGACGACGAAAACCTTAAAGAAGTAGTTCAAGAAAAGGATCAAAACGCTGATCATGAACGAGATCGCGGCCGCCACCATCATCTTCCCCTTGATCAAACTCTTGCTCTTCAACATCGCCTTGATCCCATAAGAATCTTCTAGAACCGACACCACGCTCGCGAGCTGCCAAATGATGGTCAAATACACGAAAACGACGGCGTAAAGGATCATGATCACGATGAGAACTATGGTTGCGATCGTGGAACCGGATATGGTGAAGGCCCATATAAATATGGTTATGAAAAACCCTACGTTGTAAAGGAAGAATGCGAAGAAAGCGCAGAGGAAAGTGACTATGAGCCTCTTCCAAACCCTAGGGACGACGCTCATGATCTTCTTGAAGGTGATTTCTCGGGAGGTGTAGGCGGAGGCCACGGTGTAGACAACGGCCGAAGTCGAGAGGAGGGAGAAGACGAGGACGAATACCAAGTAGGTGATTTTGAGGAGCACGAATTCGGCCCATTCTGAGGAGACGAGGTCCGAGAGCTTGTCGTGGCGAAGAGAACCGGGTCGGGACTCGTGGAGCCGGAACTCGTTGAACCGGATTTTCCAGAAGAGGATTTCGGAGACCTTCTCTTGAGCTAGGAAGATGAAGGAGAGAGGGAGGATGAGAGAGAGGGTGATTTGGGTGAGGATTTTTCTTAGGTTGTAGATGAGTTTGCAAGATTCTTTGTAGATGCCGAATAGGCCTAGGAATTGGAGTTCTTCTTGCTCCATATCCATGGTGATCTAGAGAGAGACAGAGAGAGAGAGAGGTGATTTTTGGGATTTTGATGTATGGATATCAATTTTAGATGAATAGAATTATAGATATATGTTTGAAAGGACCAATCACATTGCATTGTTTATAGGCATTTGGGATTTTTTTTTGGGGTAGAAAACTTGGTCTTTCGTTGTTTGGGGTTGACTTGACTTCTTGTAGATGGGGGCCAATTCCTATAATTTTTTTCGATTAAAACATTGTGTTATTAGAAAATGAGAAACATATAATGGAATATATTGTTTGGAATTGTGTGGAAGAAGCATTAGATTAAGAGACTCTGCTTTTACCCTAAAAACAAAAAACAAAAAAACAGAGAGGGTTACTTTTACCGAGTAGCAAATGTACAACGTAGTAAATTTAGTTTTTTTAAATTAATATGCGTTGTTAGGTTTAACATGCAAAAATCATTTATAATTTATTACTATTAGCTAAAGAAATAAAGAGTGAAAAATTAAATCTGCTAAAGAATTTTATTACTTTGATTCATGTCAAAAGAACATGTTCGATCTAGACTTCTTCCATTCTTTAAAAAGTTAAAATAGATATACCAACAACAATAAATTCAGAAAGAAACATTAAGTGTAGCTCAGTTAGTAAGACACTTCCTCTCCAACCAAGAGGTTGAGGATTCGAGTCACCTTGAATGTGCATGTGTGTATGGGTGTCTTGTGTTACCTGATCAACAAAAAAAAACATACTTCACTTCAAATGAATCATACAAATCACGAAAGATAGCACAATATATTAGATAGACTATATATTTTCTCAACTTTTACATAAAACATAACAAAACTATGTTTAAATTTAAGCAACGAGGCCTCTCCTTAATTTATGTAATCTCTTTCTTAAGCGTAAATATACATAGATATGTCCATAGAAGTTAAGGAATGTCAAATAATGTCCGAGAAGATAAAAAATACAAATTATGTCAAATTATGTCCTTATGTTATATTTTGGGACAAAAATATATTGCCAGTTTAAAACAAATACCGTCCTTTCGTTTCCTATTTTCATTTCTGAAAATTCTCCAAAACCCTATATTCTCTCTCTAATCTTCCTTGCCTTCCGCCTCAGTCCGCCGCCGCCACCATGCCTCCAGCCGCCGCCGCCGTCCACAGCCTTCTCTAGCACGACCTCCACCAGGAGCTCTGGATTCCTTTTCTCTTATGGTCATGGCTACTGCTGCTCCTCATCTCTACTTGGACGATAATTGGAAGTTGTCGGAGAAGGAGATTATCGAGAAACAGAAGCCGCTCCTCCGCTGCTTCTCGTTAAGAATTCTTCTCAGAGAAGATGTGCACATAAAAGCTGTAAATAGGCACATTAATAGTTTAATGTGGTAATACATATATATGTCCATTTAAGTTAAGAGAACATGAATTATGTCCACCAACATAAGAAACACAAATTATGTCCATTTTTTATTTCCTATGACCAAAATGCCCTTACTATTTTTAATCAAAAGAAGCGGCATCTTTCATTTCACAATTTTCAAATCTGAAAACCCTAAACCTCTCTCTTGACTCAAATCTTCTCCCTCTTCTTACCCTACCTTCCGCCTCCTTCCTCCATGACGGCGGCGACGGAGATTTGTCGGCGGCAGGCATTAGGCAAAGAGTTGAACGCAGAGGCATTATTCAACGCGGTGGCCGTGCCTCGCTCAGCTTAGGCGCCGAAGCCGGGTGCGGCGGCTGTTTTCTCCATCTACCATGACTGCTACCACGGCGCCGCTGCCCTTGCGTCCCGTTGCCAACCCCTCCTCTTCCAACCTCATCAACAGCGACTCCATCTCTCACCGCCAACCACGTTGCTCTACTCTGCTGCCGCCTATCACCTCTACTTTAGATCCGGTGCCGCCGCTCCAGATTCGGCGCCGCCACAGTCAAACCACTTCGTCTCCAGATCCGTCTCCTTCAAGTCGCGGCGCCGAGATCCGTCCCTCACCATGCTGTCGTGGTTGCCACCCTACTGTGGTGCAGAAGCCCGAGCTTTGCAGGTTTGGAGAAAGATAATGGCGGCGGGGTTTGATGTTTGATGCTGCTGCATCTTTTTATTTTTGTACTCCTTCCGTCTCAAGTATTCTGACACCCTTTCCTTATTGGGCCGTCTCAAGTATTCTGACACATTTCATTTTTGGAAAATAATTAGCTAATTAATAGTACAATTAGTAAATCCCTTATTATAATTAATATTATCTAATTAAATCTCATCATCCACTCACCTCTCAGCACGCATCCCAATATAATTTAAATCCTAAAAGTTTAAATTATCCTAACTTTCTCGTTTGTTATTCGATTTTTATGAGTTTTATACCAAATTAAAGGTCTTGATACGATTTTTCATTTAAGATCAAACATGGATATATTTTTATGCATCTATGATGTTCTAGTTTAAAAATATGTCTAAATATATAAACCACATCACATTCTTACACACATTACACTTTACACAACTAAACACTCTCGTTTTAAGTTTTGTGCTGAAAAGAAAGGTGTCTTAATACTTGAGACGGAGGGAATATTATATTTATTTTTTTTTCAAATTTGTTTCTTTCTTTTTCCAATTTTTTAGTATGCTGCCCTTTTTTTTTCATTTCCTTTTCTTCCAATTTTTTCAATTTGTTGCTGCCAATTTTTTCAATTTCTTAAGAAATGTGGATATGTATGGATATGCATTTTGGAATGCAATGTGTTGTTGTTTGTTGTTGTTTAAGTTAAAATTGTTGAATAATTGGCACTATTGGTACTATTAATGTTGAAATAGAGTTTTTAATACCAATTATATAATTGGTACTAAAGGCTCTATTTCGACATTAATAGTACCAATAGTAATATTATTTGGTCGATTTTTTTATTTTTTTTTAATTTTTGGCACATTGATAGTTATAATATTTTTGCTTTATTTTGAAAAAAATATGGGACTATTGGTACTATTTGGGTCAATAGTGCCTATAGTACCAATTACATAATGAGACTATTTTGGGATTAATAATACTAACAATGCCAAAATTGAAAAAAAAATATATTAGCAAAATTCGAAAAATTCTCATATTATTGCTTGATTTTTGAAATAAAAAATCAAGAATAATTGGGACTATTGGTACTATTGGCATCAATAGTACCTATAGACCCATTCACATAATAACATTATTGGTACTATTTTGGCATCAAAGAGTGCCTATAGTGCCAATTTTTTTTTAAACAAACATAAAATAAAACATCAGAAAAAAAAATTCAAAAAAAATTCGAAAAAGAAATTGCAAACAAAAAATATTAGAAAATTAAAAAAAAAATCAAAAAATCAGTCAAAGTCAACCCATTAAGGGCATTTTGGTCGAAAAAAGCAAAAAATTGACATAATTTGTGTAAATTATGTTGATGGACTTTATTTGATCTTCATTAACTTAAATGGACATTTCAATTTTTTTCTCATATACTCCCTCCATTTCGTTTATCTTGACTCACTTCTTTTTTGCCTTTTTTGGCATGCTTTTCCACGCTTCAAAATGATGGGTTTTAAAATAGATATTGAAGAATTCTTTCTTTTTTGCCTTTTCCAGTCGTAGTATCCCGTAAAAAAAGAATTTTTAAAAATCCATTTTAAAACCCAACATTTTAAAGCGTGGAAAAGCGTGCCAAAAAAAAGCAAAAAAGAAGTGAGTCAAGATAAACGAAATGGAGGGAGTAGTATGTACGGAGTATATTGCATGATTATCCTAACTTTTAATATTTTATAAGGATATAAAGGTCGATACATATTTTTAAAAACAAATCTCTTGAAGTATAAGTATAGAGAGGCTTGGGATCCTCTATCCCCAAAATTATGTCCCAATCCAAAGCCTAAGTTTTACTAGTTTTATGTTTTTTTTAATAAATTTATTTTATAATGATTTTGTTTGATTTTATGATTATTTTCAAGGGTTCACACATCCCAAATTAGGGTTTATAATTATTTTTTACATTTAATTTCACTTTCATTAGTATATTAAAGTTGATAAATTCAAATATATATATATATATAATTTCAAAAAAAAATCCAATTTTTTTCTTATAAATGTCTATAATTATCTACTGAATTATAGTATTTTTATTTTCATAAAAAACAATATAGAATTAGTAGAAATTAGGTTTTGAGAGACCATTGAGATATATTTTTTGGGATAGATGATACCATCACGTATAGAGATATACGATAGATAGATCATGTCAGCTTAGTTTCGTTATTTGTTTTTTAGAACCAAAACTATGTCATGACATTTATGGGGGCATGTAGTTATTATTATTATTTTTATTTTTAAATCCACGTAGGACTTGATCATAGATTACCTTTATTTTCAGATGTGAGACATGAAGAGTTAATTGTAATTCGCAATTAACTAAGGTAGTTAATTTGGTAAATAAAAATGAATGGCCTGCCTAAGAAAAACAATAGGTACAAGAAAAAAGAAAATGAAAGGAAAAAACTAAGAAGGCCAGCCATGGACTGGTTCAAAAGTATAAAAGATTTGAGGCGGCTCTTAATTTAATGTTGAAACAAGACATGTCAATATTTTAATAACTAAGACTTTATATGATTTGTATGTACTTGATTATCACTTCAATTAACTTTGCTCCCTTAACGATGAAGTACTATTATTATTTTCTTAAAAATATAACTCATTACTCCGAGGTAGAAGAATTTTTCGTTCTGACCCAACATTCTCATAAATTATTCTTTTCATCTTATTCTAATAAAGTTATTTGAATATTATGATATATCCAATCTCATTAAAATTAGTTCTATTAAAATGAGACATAAAGAATAGTATCTTAATTTTAATCGATTTTTTCCATCTTAATTAATAGATTTAATATCAGTTTAGGTAAATTTGCCTATTCCGGCGAAAGTATTATTTGCTATACTAAACAATATTGCTTATGTGAATAATGAATACATGCTTTTTTTATTAATAGCTACAATTGCCATTTTAGCATAAACATGAGGTATATCATATTTCTGAAAAGTTGAATAAATTTGGGAAAATATTAATTTTCTTCGTGCGAGTTACTCCTTATTTGTTATATGTCAATTAAAAAGGTTATTTTTTTTATTGTTTTTTTTTTTAACTCTCCTTATTTATAATTTTAGATTTATTTGTTGGATAATGAGTATGTAAAATTTTGCCGGGCGTACAAAACAACAACGTTAATTGAAGATAAATTATTAGAACGAGAACAAACAAAAATGTAGAACAATAAGCTGAGTCGAGGAAAGCCTTCTTTCCGCAGAACGAGATACACCCAGATAGTGCTCTCGGTTTTGACGTATTGTCCGCAAAGATAAAACAGCTTCATTTCTAAAGGTTGTAGCACCGTAGACCGATAGAGCTTCGACGAACTAGAGAGAGGCGAGGAGATGAACTCGAAAAATAACAAAGAAAGAGAGGAATGCAGAGATATGTTTTTTTTTTTTTTTGTTGCCTTCAAGCAATCCTATTTATAGGCTGCCTAAATGCCATAATGGTATTAACCAGCTATTACTCGCGGCTTCTAGCTATTGCAGGTGGTGGAGTAATAGCTGAGTAACAGTCATTCTAGAAGATCCACGGATGGGCTTGGCAGACTGATGGGCTTAGATGAAATGGCTTCCACATTAGTTCGCACAGAGCTGGATGAAGTGGCTTCCACATTAGTAATTGACCATTTTTTTTTAGATCCAAAAATATACTCCCTCCATTTCGCTTAACTTGGCTCAAAACTTTTTGGCTTGTGCTGGCACGGTTTTCCACGCTTTTTGATGATGGGTTTTAAAATGGATTTTTGAAGAATTATTTTTTTACGGGATACTACGACAGTCGTAGTATCCCGTAAAAAAAATAATTCTTCAAAAATCCATTTTAAAACCCATCATCAAGAAGCGTGGAAAAGCGTGCCAGAAAAGCCACTATTCAAATGAGTCAAGTTAAGCGAAATGGAGGGAGTAGTACACAATGTCCAAGCCCAAGCCCAAGGACCACCTAAAAGACCAAGATTCACACATTGATATGCAATCAATTTGGTATAACTTCTACTTCATTAATTAATGGAGTAATGCTCCCCTACCCACCGTGGGCATACTTAATATGTCAACGGCTGAGGTGGCGACATTATATTTAAGAAAAATAGTAATTAATATAACTTATATAAATAAATTTTACCATAAAAACTAAACCCTACTAAAAAAAATGAACCCCAAAAAGGAAAAATTATTGACGTGGCATTGTCACGTCAGCCGTGGGCACACTTAGTGTGCCTGTGCCCACGGTGGGTAGAAGATCATTTATGTTAATTAATGAAGTAACTCTCCACCAAATATAACCTTTGAATATTTATATCTCACTCGCAGGAAATGAGTTTTGAGCATATAAATATACCACATTCATCTACTCCGGGAGTAGATCAATAATCTAATATTTAATTTAATAAATAAATTATATATAATTATTTGGTCAAAACCAAATTTCAACATTATTTTCTTAACTGGAAAAACTCATATTTTAATATAACTTCCAAAATCATTTAAAAAAATGAATTGATTAAGGCCTTCAATTAATAACAATGGGGTGAAACATATTTGATAGATTGATTAAAATTGAACTTATTCGGTCATCTAATCCTTCAAATATTCAGTTATTAATTTAAATATATACCATAAAAACTAAACCTATCAAAAAAAACTAAATCCTACTAAAACAAATCGAACTCTAAATGGAAAATATTACTGACGTGGCACTACCACATAAGCGGTGACACATTAAGCATGCCCACAGTGAATAGGAGAGCATTTCTACCCGTTTATTATATCTTTTCAGTTTTGAAAATTTAATTGGACAAAGTCAATAAGTTATAATGCAAAATTCGAATCACGCGTTTCGTAGGTAAAGAGAAGTACTCTTTCATGCTATGAACCAAAATAAATGAAAAAAAAATAAAATAAAATGTGCACTATTGGTAATTATATATATTTGAATGTGGTTAGGTGGGGACTTGTTCAGATTGAAATAAAAGATTTTAGTGAAAATGCACTCGATTACTCGTGGAAAAATTGTACAAACTCCACTATTTATTTTTATTTATTTTTATTTTTGGGATAAGAAAGGAACATATATCTAGAATTGATAATTGGAAAATTATGAGTTCATTCTTTTTCCACCTTACTGTGATTGAAGTTGATCGAGAATTCCACTATTGAAAACCCAACTAAATAGTATAACAAAAAAGATTCAATTTAAACTAGTGGTGGAATATGACCGATTCAACCGTTTCATATAACTTTCGAAGCTAAAAACAATGATTAAAACAAAATAAAGAAGAAGAAGAGATCCCCAATTGTTAATAATTAATATGTCTGTAAAAACTTTGCTCTAAAAAGTTGCTTAATTATATATAATAATAGTTCACGAACTTTGAGTTGAAAAAATATTTGCAACAACAATTTTTCAAATCTGTTGTAAATATATCTTATAGATATACATAATGTATTATGGATAACGACTCCTAATTGTAATCCTAACTCTTGTACCATTATAAATATAGACAAATACTTGTATTAGTCCGGTCACATCGTGCGACCGAGCCTTTTGAAAACAAAATAAATTATTTGGCTCAATTAATCACTTGGCCCACAACTCAAAAATAAGGCCTCATGAAAGTATTCAATAGATTTCAATGTGAGTTCGGGCTGATGCAACTGTTTCCCATAAATATAAGCCTTTTCAGTCCTCCTAATAAAACATTCCGAAATATTCTACATAATACTTCTCTACATATTATTTTCTCTCTAATTTATTGTTTTTAGTTTATAGTACGTTATCAGTATGAGTACTATTGTTCTATTTTAGAAGTTAGTACTCCGTAGTTGCCATCAAAATATTAATTTTGATATCAAACAAGTAATCATCTTAGTTCTTCTTTTGATTCAAATCGCATAATTTTTCATCAAATAATGGAGTAATTAATATTTCATTGGACGATCTTCTATGCCATAAAGTTTTCGTACTTTATATATATATATACATGCATAAAAATTCATATGTAGTTGTGAGAATTATCAATAATTTTACTACTTTGGTATAAGTAATATGACGTAACATCAGAGTAATATGATAATCGTAAGGACATTTTTGTTATAAATCTAATATTTACGTCATTTGCGATTATATTTTCATTCGACTTGCTTTATATTATGATAGTTTAGTTATGATTATTAATTCGTGTACTCGATATTGATAAATAAGACATTTGATAGGTACTCAAGCCAGAAGTCCTAACTCCACCCAAAAGCTAGCCTATGAGTGGAGGTTTGACCCCTTACTTAAGTACCAATCTACAATGGTTTGTGGATCTGATGTGGGATCGTATCAACATTGTTTCTTGAAGAAACATAGTTTTCTTAATAGATCTAAAGATTATTATTGTCTTTTGTTATTAAATTAATTATTATTATTTGAATTGTTGTTCCTAAAACAGCACAATCAATATTTCCAAAAAAATATTACATACTCTTAAAGAGCAATTTATATTTTAGGTAAAATATGGCATATTTATCCCTTTTTAATTTATTTTAGGCAGAATTGCACAAATAACAAATACTTCGTATCACTAAACTTGAGTTCATTGTTCTTGATATTTCTGGCAAGAATTCTTAAAGATAGTAAATATTTCCTTAAGTTAATATCAGCTGTGGATAATGTTAACACTATATCAAGTGCATCAAACATCATTTGAATGTTTCAGAAGAAATTGTTTCATTATACTAAATGATACTAAATTAACTATAGAAAATGTTCTTTACTCTAGTAAGTCCATCAAAGACTTACTATGTTTTAAGGACATTTGCTTCAATGGATACCACATTGAGACAACAGTAAAATGTAGTAATGAATATCTTTATATAAATTCTTTTGTATCTGGTCAGAAGCAAACAAAAGAAAAATTATCAACACTACATTCTGAAATTGATTGTTTATTCATAAAAACGATTGAGACAAATCATGTTATGAACTCAAAGTTCAATGATACAAATAGTTTTATGCTTTGGCATGATAGATTTGAACATTCAAGAGCAACTATGATGCGCTGGATAATCAATAATTCATAAGGGCACATTATAAAGAACTAGAAGATTCTTTTAACAAATGAGTTTTCATGTGATGCTTATATGTGCAAGGCAAGTTAGTTACTAGACCTTCCTATATGAAGGTTAATATTGAAATTCCGTCTTTCTTGGAAAGAATTCAAGAAGATATTTGTGGACCTATACATCCACCATGTGGACCATTTCGATACTTCATGGTATTGATCGATGCTTCTTCTTGATGGTCATATGTATGCTTGCTTTCCAGTAGAAACGTAGCATTAGCTAGACTACTTGCTTAAATAATAAAATTAAGAAGTCAATTTTCAGACAATGCAATCAAGAGAATTCGTCTTGATAACACTAGTGTGTTTCAGTCTCAAGCATTTAATAATTATTGTATGGCTAAACATTCTGTTGCTCATGTACATACTCAAAATGGCTTACCAGAGTCATTTATTAAACGACTTCAACTTATTACTAGACCATTATTGCTTTTGAAGTCAAAACTCTCAACTTTTGCTTAGGGTCAAGCCATATTGCATGCTGCAACATTAGTTTGTCTTAAGCTAGCAGCCTACCATCACTACTCACCCATGCAAATAATTTCTGGTCGAGAACCTGATGATTCTCACTTAAGAACTATTGGCTGCGCAGTTAAGTCCCAATTGCACCCCCACAACATATAAAAATGAGTCCCCAACAAAGGCATATGATATATGTTGGATTTGATTCACCTTCGATTATAAGGTACCTTGAATCTTTAACGGACGATTTATTTACAACATGATAATCAGACTGTCATGTTGATGAATGACATTTTCAACTTTAGGTGAGACAAATTTACATCCAGAAAAGCATAAGGAAATTTCTTGGAATGAAAAAGTTTTGTCACATTTTGATTCTCAAAGTAATCAATGTGAACAAAAGTCATAAAGATAATTTACTTGTAAAAGATTGCAAATCAAATTTACTTGTAAAAGATTGCAAATCAAATTCCTGATGCTTTTGTTGCTACGAGAAAAGTGATACAATCTCACATACCCGCTGCAAAAACTACAGCTAGAATTGATGTCCCAGGAGGAGAAAGGGCAGTGGCAACAAATGAATTTAAAGTTTGTCAAAAACGTGGTCGACCAGTTGGTTCTAAAGATTATGTGCCTAGAAAAAGAAGGTGCAAGATATGAAAATGACGAAAATGATAGATTAATCGAATGACGGTAATGTAGTTCCTGAAGAACTACAAGTGTCCGAACTACAATCAAATGATCTCAATAAATTATTTATCTTCTAATAAATTACTGGAGAGAGAAAATACCGTTGAGAACGATATATTCACCTTCTGTATTGCTCTTGATATTTTAAATGAGGATCCTGAACTAGGGATGGCAATGGATCCAGGACCCGACTCAAATTCGGTTAATCTGGTTCGAAAAATCGGGTCTAGACCTTGCAAAATTTGGACTCGATGGATCTAGACCTTAGTACAATTGGAGCATTAATTTATCTAGCTAACTATAGTTGGCCAGATATAGTTTTTTTTCTATAAATCTTCTTGCAAGATATAACTCTACACCTACTTTAAGACATTGTAATGGTGTTAAGCACATTCTACGGTATCTACAAGGTACTATTGACCTTGGTTTATACAATTCCATACTCTTTGAATGTTCTCTAGCATGGTATACAGATTCAGGTTATTTATCTGATCCACGTAAAGTTAAGTCACAAATTGGCTATGTATTTATATGTGAAGAAACTGCTATATCTTGGAAGTCCGTAAAATAAACTTTGACTGCAATATCTTCAAATCATTCTGAGATCATAGCAATCCATGAAGAAAGTTGAGAATGTGTATATATGGTTGATGAATATGCAAGTTATATCCAAGAGTCGTGCGAGTTAATTTCATCGAAGGACAATCTGACTTTGTTGTATGAAGATAATGTCGCATGTATCTCACAACTCAAACGAGGATTCATCAAAAGCGATAGGACAAAGCATATATCTCCAAAGTTTTTCTACACAGTGATCTCCAAAGGAGTGGCGACATTAGTACTCAACAATTCAAGTGATAATCTCATAGATTTATTTACAAATGCATTGCTGACACCAACATTCAGATAATTGGTACACAACATTGGCATGCGCCAACTCAACGATCTACAGTGATTAATTTTAGGGAGATCATTTGTATTCTTTTTCATTTCATCAGATTTTGTCCCACTAGGTTTTTCTTTTCAATGTTTTAACAAGACAACAATATGTACAGCACCAATGGACTTTTGAGGTTTTTAATGTACAGCACCAATCAATATGTATATTTATACTTGTATAGGGGTAATAAAGTATATTCAATTTTCAATCATTATTTTTTTATTTAAAAGAACTATATATAGAGTAAAAAGGGGGAGGGGGGGTGTTTATGTATAGACTTGCCCTAAAAATTACCAACACAAATTTATTGATATTGAGCTCATCCTTGTCCATCAATGTTAGTTTTCGCATAAGTTAATTTTTTTTTGCGATCTTCGAAGGAAAATAATTATAATGAAGATATACATTTTTGTGAATGATTCCTATTTTTTAATAAAACAAATATTCACGGGAAACAGTAATATATACTATATAAAAACAGAGTACGGGGGCATTTTAGTAATATGTAAATTATTATTTTTTATTTACGAATTTAAAAATTATAAATAACAAAGCGGTGGAAGTTTATAGTAACCGATCAATTAAAACGTTACGCCGCTCTCTTGGATACCTAAATCACTTTGTGAAACGGCGCAATAGAAACTATTAATATGATTTCATGGCCACCATTAATATGCCGTAGACAAACTTGACAGAGGGCTAAAATCGTGACTAGGCAATCTTCATTGATCGTCAGCGTGTGTGTCGCTTCTTCTCTTGGCCTTGAATTTGGCGTAGACACTGCAAGCAGGAACAATAACCTTTATATGGAGTTGAGTATAATCAATAAAGATTTGTCTAGCGAGACACATAAAATCGTATCGGTATGCATGATCGAGATCGTGTTTATGTGCAGTCGATTTCTGACATAATTATTCACAAATGGCCTTATTCAGATCGAGTTCGATTAATGAAAGTTAAAGAATTCTTTTAGATTAATTCTTCCACACACCCCCATGCTCTGACTTTCAATTTCTGGCCTGCTCTAATTCTCTTCCAATCCTCATTATCGTCCTTCACTCCCTATCCATACGTTCCGCTCCATCTTCCTGTAATCCACTCCACTGGAGTATAATTTTCAAATCTGCACATACAACAAATTATTTATTTAACTGTTAAAAATGACACAGAGTAGATTATGTTTCGGGTTTTTAAATGTTGTTTGTAAGGATGTGTTCTCGTTGATGGAAATCACCCTTTAAGTTTCTCCTTATTTCCCATCTTTTCCCACCTCCTTATCTATGATGAAGGATTTTACTCTTTCTTCTATTTCCTTTTCACTCCAATTGAAGGAAAATATTTTCACTCCATGAGAAGACACCCTAAAACTTTAATGATATTAAAACAAGGAAAAGAAATATAGAGGTCTTGGCGAATATAAAACAAAGAATGCAATGTATCAATCAAAATCAAGGATGTAGAAAGTAAGAAGACAATGGGGCAATCTAAATCAAGCATGACAGTAAAGTTTATTTTCTATGGATGACTGAAATTGTATACATCCTATGTTCCATTCAAATTAAATGGATTGTACACAAAAATATAATAATTGTTTAAATTAGAATATAGCAACATGCCTCCTCAACGAAAAATAAAAATAAAAATAAAAATAAAAAAAATAAAAAATAAAAATAAAAAAAATAAAAAATAAAAATAAAAATAAAAAATAAAAAATTTCTGTTAGAGATTAGCTCTCGGCGCATGTTAGTGGAATATTGTTAACATACGCCGGCTGCTTGATCGGAGATGACGAAGGGCGGCGGCAAGCCGAAGGGGAGACCAAGGAAAGCTGGGAATGTTGGTGTTCCACCACATGTGAGTCCGTCTGTCGTGGATGAAGCTGAATGTTCGCTGAAAGCGGAATCTGCAGCTCCTGTGCTCGCCGGCGGAGAGTTGTTGAAGACACCGATTGAGCTGGAAATCTTATCCCCAGTGATTCCACAGAGCGAGGAAATGCGTACTGCAGCTGAAAAAGAGGCCACAGCACGAAGAATTGAAGATGGCGAAGCTCCTCCGATGAGGAAGAGAGGTCTGAATCTGGATTACGTGCCTCCTGTGCTTAAACAAGGTAAGCCTATTGCGAAATTGTGTAGATCTGAAATTGTGAAGGAAACTGAGAAGTGGAAGAAGGCTATCATTCTTTATGTGATTGAGGATACCCCTACCATTGCTTATCTTAAAGTGTTTATTCAGAAACAATGTGGAGTTATGGGGAAGTTTGAGATATTTCACCACAATGAAGGCTACTTTGTAATCCGATTTGAACTACAGCATGATAAAGATAGAATGTTAGAGGATAGTCCTTTGATGATTGCCAGCCGTCCCATTGTGGTAAAAGATTGGGTCTCTGACTTTTGCTTTGAGAAAGAGGTGCTGAAGGAAATTCCATTGTGGATTCGATTACCAAACCTCCCTTTATCCTGCTGGAGTGTAGATAGTCTTAGTCGTATTGGAAGTGTGGTTGGAAAACCGGTATGTGCTGATGACTGTACTTCACAGCAGATGAGAATTTCATATGCTAGATTGTTGGTGGAAGTGGACATTACCAAACCTCTGATTTATAAAGTGCAGATAGAGGATGATGAGGGGTTGATGGTGGAGCAACAAGTGCTATATGAATGGGTTCCCATGTTCTGTCAGAAGTGCCATAAAGTGGGGCACATCTGCAGAGATAGAGCACCTGAGCAAGTTAAACCTCCTATGAAACAATGGCAGCCTAAGGAACCTAAGGATAAGGGAAAAGAGGTGATAGCGGAGGCTGGAAAGGATAAGGAAGTGTGGAGCAAACCCAAGAATGCTGCAGTATCTATTCAAGTTGGGCATATCCAGATTCCCACTGAGAATGTGTTTCATGAGTTGCACTCAATAGAAGAGGGCGGGGACCTTTTCCCCTCTAGTAGCTCATGAAGATGGTATTGTGGAATGTAAGAGGCTGCAATAAGCTACATAAGCAGAAGGAAATAAAGGTCTTTCTGCAACAGAATAAGGTGGATATTGCAGTCCTCTTGGAAACAAGGGTTAAGCAGGAAAAAGC
This sequence comes from Mentha longifolia, assembly GCA_001642375.2. Taxonomy (NCBI): domain Eukaryota; kingdom Viridiplantae; phylum Streptophyta; class Magnoliopsida; order Lamiales; family Lamiaceae; genus Mentha; species Mentha longifolia. Next base: position 15,085,653 of record CM038110.1, read on the forward strand.
AAAAAAAATAGTAGGTAGATTAGGTAGAGGTTGGGAGAGTATTCAAAATTATAACTCAGCTGTGAATGGCAGAATATGGATTAACTGGAATCCTAGAACTGTTGCTATTACAGGTATTCAAGAGCATGAGCAGGCAGTTCATTGTGAACTTTTGGATGTGGTAACTGGTAAAGTGCAGCATCTCATAGCCATATATGCTCTAAATACTATTGAGCAGAGAAAGGCACTGTGGAGGTTTTTGAAGCAGGAGATTCCACCTATTCAACAACCTCTGATGATAGGGGGAGACTTTAATGCAGTGTTATCCATTGAGGATAGGTTTCAGGGCAATTTGGTAACAGAATCAGATGTGGTAGACTTTCAACAATGCATTCATGAGACTGAACTCGTGGAAATTAGGGCTGTGGGACCAACTTTTACATGGACTAACAATCAAGCAGGGGAACACAGGATCTGTTCTAATATAGACAGATGCTTTGCTAACTCCTTATGGTTATCTGAGTATTCAAATGTGGTCATTGAGAGAATGGAGAAGGGGATTTCGGATCATTGTCCCCAGTTGTTGAATTTTGGTGTTAGTACACAACATAGGAGTTTGTTCAGATTTTATAATGTGCTTGCAGAGCATACACAATTTGAGCACATTATTCGAACTAAATGGGGTGCTGCACATAGCCAGAATTTGTTGCAGGCTATTTGGTTGAAATGCCAGAAAATTAAAGGGCCATTGAAACAGTTGAATACTCAGTGGTTTGTAAATACTTCTGATAGAATTGCTGCTATCAGGCATGAGTTGCAACAGGTTCAACACACTCTCCAAGAAGTTTATAGGGATGACTTGTTACTAGAGGAAAAACGCCTCCTAACTGAATTGGAAAAGTGGAGCTTAATAGAGGAAAAGATTTGGCACCAGAAGTCAAGGATTGATTGGCTGAGACTTGGAGATTCAAATACCAAATTTTTCCATGCCTTTACTAAAGTAAGGCAAAACATGAATACTATTACTAGATTAACAAGAGCTGATGGCACAGTTTGTATTGGGCTACAGAAGATCAAACAGGAAATTGTGGGATTCTACAAGAAGTTGATGGGAACAGCCGCTGGGGAGTTAAGTATGGTAGATAAGAGGGTGGTTGCTAGGGGCCCTACATTGAGTGCTGCTCAAATAAGCATGTTAAATTCTGAATGTTCTGAGGAGGAGGTGAAACTAGCTCTATTTAGCATGGAATCTAACAAGGCACCAGGCATTGATGGGTTTAACATCTTCTTTTTTAAGAAGTGTTGGCACATAATTGGGGCGGAGATCACTCTAGCTATACAACAGTTTTTTCAGACAGGGGTTCTACCTGCAGAGATCAATATAGCTTTACTCACTTTATTGCCAAAGTGTGATAATGCAAGTAATATTAAAGAATTTCGACCTATTGCCTGCTGTACTGTGCTCTATAAAATTATCTCTAAAGTACTGGCTAATAGGATAAAAGGAGTGTTGGGGACCATTATTAGTGACAGTCAATCTGCATTTGTTAAGGGAAGATTGATCTTTGATAACATTCTGGTTAGCCACGAATTAATAAAAGGCTATACTAGAAAACATATATCTCCAAGATGTATGGTCAAGGTAGATATCCAAAAGGCCTATAACTCTGTTGAGTGGCCTTTTATACAACAGATGATGGAGGAGTTAAGATTTCCTTATAGATACATCAGATGGATTATGGAATGTTTGACCACTGTATCTTATTCTGTGAGGGTGAATGGAGAAGTTACTGACCCTTTCCCAGCAAAGAAGGGTCTCAGACAGGGTGATCCCATATCACCATACTTGTTTGTATTATGTATAGAGTATCTTCATAGGAATCTTCTTGAGTTACATCATAATAGAGATTTCCACTTCCACCCTAGATGTAAGAAGATGGGACTGGTACAGATGTGTTTTGCAGATGATCTTTTATTATTTGCTAGGGGAGATGTTAGCTCTATTCGCCAATTGATGAAAATACTGGACAAGTTTGCTGCAGTGTCAGGACTCCGAGCCAACCAACTGAAAAGTAGCATCTACTTTGGAGGGGTCTCTGCAGATATCAAACAGGAGATTTTAGCTATGTCTGGAATGACTGAGGGTCAGCTGCCATTTAAGTATTTGGGTGTGCCTCTATCAGCTCAAAAACTTAGTATCATGCAATGCCAACCTTTGGTGCAGAAGATCCTCCAAAAGATCAATTGTTGGGCGACTAAAATGCTTTCATATGCAGGTAGACTTCAACTAATTAAGGCAGTTCTGTTTGGGATACAAACTTACTGGAGTCAGGTATTTCTTTTACCTCAAAGGGTGATAAAGATGGTTCAAACTGCATGTAGAGTGTTTCTTTGGACAGGGAAGGTTGTTCTATCTAAACGAGCGTTGGTTGCTTGGGAAAAGGTTATGTTTCCTTACTATGCTGGAGGTTTAAATGTTGTTAACCTCAAGATGTGGAATCGAGCTGCTATTTGCAAGCTACTTTGGAGGTTGCATCAAGGAAAAGAAAGTGTTTGGGTAAGATGGATACATGGATACTACATAAAAAACCAAGATATTTTTGAGATGCTACTCCATTGCAATGCTCATGGGTTGTGAAGAAGATATTTGGCATAAGGGAGCATTTGCGAGCACTACATAATGGTAGAGAGTGGATCACAGGACCTGAATTCTCAGTAAGGAAGCTGTATGTTAGCTTTATGGGAGCTCCTCCGAAAGTACAGTGGGCTAAAATGATCTGCCAAAATGTTACCCCACCAAAATATATGTTTGTTACTTGGTTGTTACTGCATGGAAAATTGCCTACCTGCCAGTACCTACAGAGAATAGGTATTCAGATAGATGATGTATGTTGCTTGTGTGGCCAGGAGACTGAAACTATTGATCACTTATTTTTTGGGTGTGCTTTTGTTCGAGATGTTTGGAATGCTGTGGCTAGTTGGTGCAGGCTTAACAGACAAGCAGAGCCATGGAGTAGGGAGAAGGAGCATTTGTTCACACAGTGCACTACTAAAGGAGGAAGACAGAAGTTATATAGATGTGTGGTTTCTGTCTTGGTCTATCATATTTGGAAAGAGCGTAATCAGCGGCGCATGCAGGGAAAGTATGGATTGAAGGAGGATGTAGTGAAGCAGTGTAAATTCTTGGTTGCTTTGTGTGGTTGGAAAGATAGGAAGTTAGCTAAATTTCTTAAGTAGGCTAGCTAAATTTCTTTAAGTAGGCCAAGGTTTTTCGATTCAGTTAGGGAATGTGTTGTACAATGGGGATGGTGCTTTTGGTGAATATATATAATTTTCATTACAAAAAAAAAAAAAAAAAAAAAAAAAAAAAAAAGATGCCTCCTCAACGGTGTTGTTAATTTATAATGCTATTAATTTATTTATATGTAACTTTCTCCGTGTTGAAAATGTAATATGTACATATTTTCCATAAAATCAAGTATATAGATTTTATCCACTAATGTATCTATGGTTTATCTCTTCAGTGTGGTTTTTAGACTATTGCATATGGGCGAGGGTTAATCCAATGCGCACCGAATATAGCAAATGCGGGTTCCCACGATATAAATAAATATATACCAATATATACCACGAATATAACAAAATATTTACCATTATTTTTTCACTGCAAAATTAAACTGAATATACCATGCATGAACTACAATTAGAGAAATTATGTTTACGAACATAAAATTAGCATGTACTGTACCATTGATTCTCAACACATAATAAAATTTAAAATTAGGTAGTTGATCAAATTGTCTCATTCTCTTTTTCTTCTGTAAAGCGTGAATGAGTCTCAAAATTCAACCATTTTATGTTCAATATAAAATAGGCTTACAAGATATGTTGTTAAATATATATGTTCTGTAACAAGATAAACAATGTATGCAACACATGATATTCACTTGGGATTCTTATGCTTTTTTTTTTCTTTTTTCTTTTTTTTTTTGCATTTTTTTCAATTTAAATTTTTTTAAAAATTTATGCATTTTTTCAATAATTTTAATTATAATGATTAGTTTAATCTTATAATCATTTTTTAAAATTCATTAATTCAATAAAGATTAATAATTATTTGTTAGCATTCAATTTCACTTTATTAGTTATATTAGTATAATTATTAAAAAAACAATTTTTATTTATATGTATCGTTTATTATTAGTTATATAGCTTTGTGATATTACAGTATATTGTGAATTTTGAAGAAAATACATTGATCAAATTCCTACAAGGCTACAACATATTTTTGGATAAGATACTCCTACAAATATTAGTATGTCTCTAATGTCCAAATCTTAAATAAATACGTCAGGATCCCGGATTTTTATGTTCAAATTCTCAAAATCCCTCTCTATCTCATGATTTTAACATTTAAAGTTTGTTTCACTCTCTGTATTTTAAGAATGCACTTGTGGACATTATTTAAAACCCTCTTGATTGTAACATGTTATTTGTATTACATTAACCAAATAATTAAAATATTTTATTGATACTTTCATTCAATTTTTTATAAAAATAATATAAAATTAATATGGGGTATCGGAAAAATTAATGTATGGAACAAGGATTTTATTCGCATAAAAGTTGGATGTAAGTTTATTTGTAGTTATTTAGATGTTTAAGTATTTAATAATTGTAATTTATAATTATATCCTAGAATGAAAAAAAAAAAAAAAAAAAAAAAAAAAAAAAAACCATGCATCACGCAAGCTAACGTTCTAGTTGAGGGCTGAAAGAAAAGTACAAAAAACAGAAATTGCTTGTGTTTGTATTCACCAATAAATTAAGCAAAATTAAAATAGGTGAATTGCATGGGCCATGATAAGCACTAAATACTATAGTCATCGAGAAGGACACGTTTTTTGAACTTCGCATCACGCGGAAACTGAAAACGTGTTGTTTAGGGTGGAATTTCATTAAAGCTACTTTTAATTAGTGTTTTTTTTTTTTTTTTTTTTTTAAGATAGAAATTCTATATTAATCCAAATCCTTTTCATGCATGATAATGATATTAATATAGATTCTTGTTCGTTGTATAACATGTAATAATGTGATAAGGGGTGAAAATGGGTCATATGCTATGATTACACGAACACTAAAACAATTTATTTTAGTTTTTTAAGGGTTGTTTACTTGTTTTGGCCTTATTAATTTTTTTATTTTAATTTTAAAAAAATATTTTTAAGTTTTGTTTCAAATAACACAAACCTGGCACAATCATAACCGACGTCGTGACATTTCCTATATTGCACCTAAGGCGGAGTAATTTTTTAGCACCTATATTGCAATTTGGGTCATCTATTGCAATTTCGTATGATATTTCCTATTGCATTAATGAATAATTGACACGTGCTCATAATATTTTCAAAATCATCAATAATTAAAATCCTCCATAACAAAAAATGACCGATTTTAGAAATATTGTAGACCCGTGGCAATCATTTATTAATACAGTAGGAGACGTCATGCATAGTTGCTATAGAGAATCTGAATCGCCTAAATCGACATAGTTTAAATTATGGCTACATGGTATCTTATGAGTATATTTATAACTTAAACTATATCATACATATACAGTTTAACAATATATCTTTAGAATTATAATTTGAGCTGCGTTGATTCGGTGCCTGAAATTACTCAACGTGAATAAAATTACTGTCATGTCGGTTTTGATTTTTGCCGTTATTGAGATTTGAGTAAAAATTGAATCAACATATGTACATGTTTCAAGTGAATATGTAGATTGATTATTTCCATAAATAATAATAATAATAATAATAAGAATTAAAAAAAAAATCCTTAGTAATCAAACAAATCATATCCTAATATTGCATCATTTTATCATACATAATAAACTTAATATTTGTATGTTGATTTGAAATAGACTAGTACTATTATATTAGTGGTAAGTTACTAAATGTGGTACCATAACATATTCCTTAGTTAAGAAACTTCTTTCTTTTTCTTTTCTTTTTTTTTTTTGTTTTTAAATAAAAAAATGCTGACTTCTCCTCTATTTATTAAGTAGACGCTTGTAATCAAAACATTATATTAAAGTAATTTAGTTTATGGTGAATTAAAAATTAGATGGAAGATACTGTATTAGATTAGGTAGGTACGCAAAGTGATGGCAATGCTTAGCGCAATGCCCATAGAGATGGAATTTGGATGAAAAATGAAGGGTGGTGATTGATTAAAGATTTACATAATGAGAAGTGGGGTCGTATGTTTGACTCAGTGGGTCAGGCCGAGTTTGGTAAACTGGTGAAGAGAAGAAGACAAAAATCAAGCAATAATAAAAAGGGAAAGAAGAAATAAAATGCCATCAAAGATTCAAAGTTACACAACACAACAAGAAGTTTCTATTCTATCGAGAGAGAGAGGGAGGAACGACAGTGGTAAGTTCTCTCATTCTACAACTGTTTCTTGAACTTCTAGACCACTTTGATTTTTTTTCCTTTTACCTTAAAAATGCCATAATTACGCATTTATTTCTCATAATCATAGCTCCTTTCGACTCTCCTCTCCGCCTTTCGCTGCTTTTTTTATTTTTTTTGTTTCTTTAACAAAGTTTCAAACTTTGATAATTGGTGTTCTTGCTTTGGACTTTTGATTTGTCCTTTTGTTGCTTTCTCACCTAATCAACCTCAAAATCTACGATTTTTTTTTTTATTATTAAAAGAGGTTATTATTCTATCTGCTTGGATTGGAGGATCGCCTTGTTTGTCGTCTATGTCAAAACCCCAGTTTTTATTTCATTCACCCTTCAAATCCAGTTCTAAGTGTTTGTTTGTATACTCTTTTTTTTTTTTTTAATTCATTTAGGGATTTGCTGATTTTTGGTGCTGATTTGATCATCTGGGCTTTCTTCCCTGTTTGTGTTGAACAGGTAAGTTTGATGATTATACCCATTTTAGCTTATAGTAATTAATTTGTAATTCTTTTTTGATGCATGTATTGTCTGAATTTGGACTAGGGTTCTTGCCAACTAGAGCAAGTGTTTTGCAACTCCTGTGTTGCTTTTGGTGATTAATTGAGTTTAAACATCTTTTCTTGCTAATTACCCAAGAAACTGCATATTTGGTATGTTTTTGGCTTAATATGATGTGTTTCTTTTGGTCCAACTTTAGATTAGAGCTAGTGTGTGTATGTGAGTATGTGTGAGTGTGAGATGAAAATCTTATGAAGATGATTGCATACGTCTCCTTTTTAAACCCAGGTTCTATTCAAATGCATTTCGATAACCTCTAAACCTCGTTTCGAGTTCTATAACATAATCTTTTATGCCTAGACTAGAAGAGTGAAATATCCCTACTTCTGCAAGAAATTTCTTTAAAGCAATAAGTTAATGTATTCATCATTCATCGAAATGTTGAGGCATGACCTATTTGATTATGCGGGTGAAGTTAAAAACAGTGTTTCTCGTCTCTCCTATTCATGTTCTTCCCCTAAATGATTATTGTAGGAATCCCAAAACGGCCTTGTTGAGAGGGAATCAGTTCTTACACTGCGCAACGGGCTCTTTGCTTCATTCGTTTTGTATACAAGAATCGAACATGTCTTTGGTTGGATCTGCTGCATTGTTTAGGGGGCGTGAGCTCTACTCGCTGAAAGATGACAACGTTAGCTCAGGGCTATCAACATCTGGTTTTTATTCGGACAGCGACAGTTATGATCCAAAGTATTTCCTTGATTCTCCTTCGAGTTCTGATGTATTAGGCAATCCATTTCATTCCGATTTAGTAGCATCTACGCATAACTCATTTGGTTATGCTTCTGAATTGGATAGTCCCGGAAAGGTAGTCTATGACGAAGATAAGTTGAGGTTGAAGCTTCAAGAACTCGAGAAAGCACTTCTTGAAGACGATGATCACAGCCACCGTATGGAAATCGATGGCGATTTGTTCGACTCGCCAAAGGAATCTTCGTCCTCGGATTCCAATCTCAGTATCACAACCACCAACAAGGAAATGACGGTCCTCACTGCAAAAACTCTAAAGTGTATGCTCTTCGAGTGTGCTTCTCTCATCCACAACGGTGATTTCAAGGAAGCATCGAGCATGATCAATGTACTAAGGCTGCACGTCTCGATCCAAGGTGACCCCTCGGAGCGAATCTCAGCTTACATGGTCGAAGCACTCGTCTCTCGAATGGCGGTTTCCGGAAAAGGCCTTTATCAAGCACTGAGATGCAAAGAAGCCCCTTCGAACGACAGACTTTCGGCGATGCAGGTCCTCTTCGAGGTGTGTCCGTGCTTCCGATTCGGATTCATGGCAGCCAATGGCGCGATTCTAGAAGCTTCTAGAGATGAAGAAAGAGTCCACATAATAGATTTTGATGTGAATCAAGGCAGTCAGTACTTTACTCTGCTGCAGACTCTGGCTCGAAATCCTGGAAAACGGCCGCGCGTTCGGTTAACCGGAGTCGATGACCCGGAATCGGTCCAACGTCCAGTCGGGGGCCTAAAGATTATCGGTCAAAGGCTCGAACAACTTGCTAAAGATCTCGACCTCTCCTTCGAGTTCAAAGCAATCCCATCCGAAACCGCACTCGTTTCCCCATCGAAGCTCGGCTGCCGCCACAGGGAAGCTCTTATCGTGAACTTCGCCTTCCAGCTCCATCACTTACCCGACGAGAGCGTCTCGACCGTAAATCTACGCGATCAACTCCTCCGGATGATCAAGGGCTTGAAACCGAAGCTCGTAACAGTTGTTGAGCAAGACATGAACACAAACACTTCCCCTTTCTTGCAAAGGTTCGCGGAAGCCTACAACTACTACAACGCAGTGTTCGAATCTCTCGACTCGACTCTTCCCCGGGCTAGCCAGGATCGGATAAATGTCGAGAAACACTGTCTGGCTCGCGACATCATCAATGTCGTGGCGTGTGAGGGAGTTGAGAGAATCGAGCGCTACGAGGTTGCGGGAAAATGGAGGTCGAGGATGATGATGGCCGGGTTCGAGACGTGCCCGATTAGTCGAAACGTGCAGAGCGAGATCAAGAAACTGATTCAGCAGTACTCGGATAGGTATAAGGTGAAAGAAGAGAAAGGGGGCCTCCATTTTGGATGGGAGGAGAAGACATTGATAGTGAGTTCAGCATGGAGATAAATATGGTTAGTTATCTTAGGTGGTTAGGTTCTTGTGATAAACTATTTAGCTATCTGATTTTTATCTGCTCTTTTTCCCTTGTTCTTGTTGAAGGATTTTAATTATATTATTATTATTATTATTATTATTATTATTATTATTATTGTAAATAGTATTTCATCTTGTATTTTTAGTGTCGCTTACATGTGTTTGTGTGTAAAGCGGTGTTTGCAGTATGTATTGAGATGAAATATGATTTGCATTAGAGGATTTGGATTTAGTTGGTGTAAGCTTCATGAAATTGTCTAGGCGCGTTTATTTTGAGTGATTAAAGTTAGATTAACTAATTTTTTATCTTTTCTAATCTCTCAAGCCCTTAATGTTGGTCCACACTTTATCTCTTAATTTCGTATTAATGTATTAATCATCGGATATGAATTTAATCCAAACATACTCCTTTTGTTTTTTTAAGTGTCTCATCCGCCAAATTGCAAATACTAAGGAAATATGTAAATTTACATTTTAACCTCATTTATTATTCTCTTTTTCTAAGCATCAATTTATACTACTTCCAACTCATATAAGTAGTCTCATTTTGAATGGGCACATAAACCAAAGAAAATGGGGATATGTGGATATAATTAATTCTGATGAGAGAGAATTAATTGTAGCCAAGTATTCTTTGTCATTTTAAGAAATAAGACTAATAAGTGGGACGGACAAAAATAGCAAACAGGACTACTTAAATGAGTTGGAGGTAGTATATAACATTAATTATAGAGGTAAAATTGGAAAAATATAGCTATTATGTAATCAAATTTCGAAATGAGACACTTAAAAACAAACAACAAAAATAATAACTAGGACACTTAAAAAAACGGAGGGAGTATAATTCTTCTCATGTGATTAATTATATTCCTTAAAATGAATGTCCTCTTAATGTAACTAGCAAAGAGAACGTGCGTTGCACGTGTAACTTGCAAATTGTTAAAGTATTATATTTCAAAATTGAAAATATACTTATATAGGATATAATAAAATACTATACATCATCAACATAATAAAATATTTAACATCTATGTTAACAGTTTATGCACATAGAAATTTCTTGAAGTATATATTGGGTTTTATCTTTAAAATTGTACTTTTTTTAAAAAAAATTAGAAGTTTAACCCTTACTAATTACAGTAATAGATAATAAACGTGAAGGGGAAAATTGCACATTATTTATTTAATGACTCTAATAAATATAATAAACTGTCAATTTTCCTTAAATTATGAGAATTTCCATAATTTGAGTCTAAGGATAAAATATTGCAAGAAAATTGAGTTAATAATAAGGATAAAATATATAGTGCAAATTATAATTAGTAAAAAATGCTCTTTTATAGTAATTGGTATAGATGTTACGTCTGATATATATCATTTGTTGTCAAATCGTATGTCACAAATATCATTGTCACTTATGTGATTATATACCTCTCTTTAGAGCATCTCCAATAGTTTTCCTTATTTCCCAGCACCACCAATACAAAATTACAACGGAAACAGTAACTTATTTCCAACAGTTTACACAAAAATATAACATAAATTTATATGAATAATAGAAAAAAGTTTATACGAATGATATGAACAAAATAAGATAAATTTATACAAATAATAGAAATTTAAACTCATGTTTTAATTGTGTCTTGTATTTGGTTTGCCAATTTTATGTAATTTCTTGATTTATGTAATTATTATTTTTGTTATTTTGTATCATTAATATTTTTTTAAACATCAAATTGACTTGTAGAAGAAATAAAAATTTGATACAATAAAACATACTAAATCAAGTAAACGCTTCAATGCATGACAACAAAAATAGAGGGATGGAGGAATACTACAGTGTTGCTCTACATTTGAGGGGATACTATTTATTCCACAAAAAATATATAGGGGATGTTTTAAGTTGGCTGTTGGAGCAAAATCCACCATCAAAATAGCACTCAACCCTCCCATTTTAAAGAGCTCTTGGAGATGCTCTTACTCAACTTCAACTTGAAGTTAGGTGTGCCTTAGTTCTTCGGTATATGTGACTCATTTCATTATTAATTAGCATGCTCCTCCCGAATGTTGTTAATGAATAATAAATAAAACATCATATCTCATATCAATGTAAGATACATTTTTTGCATTATATCTACAAACCAAAACAAATGGACGAATGAAGGAAAATTGATGTTGCAAAATGTATATTTTATTTGCATTATTACACTAATCACATGCAATGAGAATTGATGATATGTTGTTCACCTCTCATCGTCCTTTCGTGAGCGTCATTCACGTTTAATTATTATTATTATTATTATTATTATTATTATTATTATTATTATTATTATTATTATTATTATTATTATTATTAACACCTCAAATATTTCTACGGGGATCGTTAAATTCAATATTTATATAAAAATTAAAGTTTGACATACCTCCACTATTGAATATCTAAATACTCTCTCCGTCTCACTTCAATTGTCTTATATTTCGAATATATGTGAAGTATGAAATGATAAAGTGAGACAATTGGACTGATATGGAGGGAGTATCCTACTATACATAACAATATGAAACCCTTATAAGTTAATTATCTAAATTAATTGAAAACATTGATGTATTATAATGTGCAGGAATTGTTGCTTACTAATAATTGGATTACTGCTTATATTCTTGTTGTGAATATATGTGTTCATTTAAACATTATATTTTTTAAAAATATATTTAATAGAACATGTTATTATCAGATTGGTCCCATAAAGTTCTCCAATTTAGAAAGTCTTAAAAGAGATAAAGAAAATTACACAAAAATAAAATAGAAAAAAGATGTTGAGTAGACGGAAGGGATTAAGAAATAAAGGAACTCCGTAATTCAAGGAGTAATCTATTTTTTTATAAGGCAATCTAAATTTATGACGAATTCTTGTAGATATTATTACCATTAATTTGAGACATATCATAATATAGTAGATTACATTATTACCCTTAATTTGAAAATTATTACAAGGATATTATAGGCAATGTAAATTTTGCCACAAAGCTCTTTTTTATATAGGTATAGATATCAATATTGTCAGTTTTTTTTCTTCCAATTATGGAGTTATGGCGGGAAGATCTTATTCTACACTCCATCCGTCCCATTCAAATCATTCATTTTTCTATTTGAGATGGCTCATTGAAAGTGTTCGATTCTTCTTCTTTTTAAATAAAATACGATCCTGAAAAGAGACCGAAAAGAATAAATTAATAGGAGAATGATCAACAATGGATCTGACTCTTTACGAAATGAAAAATAAAAGGAAAAAAGACCAATACATTGAAAGTAGTTCAAAAGTGATCATTTCAGAAAACTAACAAAATAACCTATCAACTTAAGACGAAGAAGAAAGGAATAACTAATGAATAAGAGTCTTTTATGGAGCAGCTTTAGTTGTAAAATTTTAAAAATTGGTGATTAAATTTTGTCAAACTTAAAAAATGGGGTTAAATTTATAAATGTTACTCCCTCTATTTATTCTCATTTGGCACCTTTGTATATTTTATACCTCACTATTGAATATAAAAGGTGTCAAATGAAGATAAACAGAGGGAGGGAGGATAAAATTGGTGATCAATGAACTCTTCTTGGTTTTGCAAATAAAAATAAGGTGCTATTTGAAAGCATTTGAGGAAGAGAAAAAATATTGTCATGTTTAGTGTACTGACAGCTTGACATACTGTGTCTGTAACTAGATAATGATTGATTTGAGAATAAGCCCATTTATAGGAAATTCGACCTTGGCACCGTTGCCAATGGCAACGGTGCCTAATCGCCCCTAATAATTATACATGGAACAGTAAACTCTTTCTAATTAAATGTAATTCTATATATTATTTCTGCCCCTTTTCTTTCTTTTTGTTTTTCTTTAATTTTATAATTAAATGTAAATCTATTTATTATTTTTGATTTGCAATAATTTTTTTTGAAATGATAATCTGCAAATTAAAGTTAATTAAATATAAGATGTTGCTTTTTTTTAAACTCTTTTTTATTGTTCCTACAGGACAAAAATATTCTCCCTCCGATCATTTGAAGTTGAGTCAAAACTTTTCGGCATGAGAATTAAGATAGTGTTGTTACTCTAAAAATCATTTCTACTTCAATCTCATTCAATTCCATCTCATTCCATTTCATCACGAAGCACCACCACTTTGGTGTTTTAATTGTATTTGGTAATTGAAGAGGATGAGATTATGTTTATAATGGAATAATATAATTTATTCAATATAAAAAAAATGTTTTTTCATATATTTTTTTTAATTTTCGTTTAATCTTATTTAATTAAATAATTTTTTTCTGGTATTTTTTTTTGAAATTTTCAAAAAATAAAATAAAATTTGGGGCACCATTTAAAAAAAAAATTGGATTGGGTTAATTTGGGGCTGTTGCCATTTGGATTAATTATTTGGGGTTTTCAAAGAGTAAACCCTTGTTAATAAAATAAAATTAAAAAAAAAAAAAGAAAAAAAAAGGTGTTTAATAGGGTTATTAAGGGCTGTTGGCATTGGCACCGTTGCCAAGGTCGAAGCTCCCCATTTATAGGAGCCCATTTTTAAAACCAATCAATCAGCACTTCTCTACATAATAAGCTTGTGGAGAAGTCACTTCACTTGTCTTAAATATTAATTCCACCTTGGAACTAATTATTTAGCACAGATATTCATATAAGTGTATTATATTGTTATCATGTTAAACAAAACAATTCAATAATGAATTTGTGTAAATAAACTTATTTTCATATTTTCCTGTCCAAACTCTACATCTACCGAACAGCTAATCTACAACTCAAAAGTTTTTAATATATCAAACAATTATACTCTAGATTAAGTGATATATATATATATATATATATATATATATATATATATATGTAGTAGATCATATGAAAACTAATTATTACGTGAAACCTACAACCCATCATAAAATGGTGCATTTTATGTATAAAATGATACATTTTATGCATAAAATGTTACATAATAAAATATATTATTTTATATTATTTTTATACATATAATGCATCATCATGAGAATTTACATAATAAAATATATTATTTTATTTTATTTTATATTATTTTTATGTATATAATATATCATCATGAGAATGCAATATTTTATGATAAAAATACAACACTTTTATATATAAAATGCAATATTTTATGATGGGTTGCAGGTTTCACGTAATAATTAATTTTCACCATAACTCATCCCTATATATATATATATATATATATATATATATCTTTTACTTGTTCAAACTATATCCCTCATAGTAACAATAAAAAGAAATAACATAGCTTTCCTTATGTTCTCATTAATAATTTTGGCCTTTGTGAGAAGGGAGTGAAGCCTTGAAGCCTGAACAAGAAAACTTAAATGGAAAGGAGAGATGATGTAGCTAGTGAAAGATGATTTATAAAGGAACCAAACTACTGTAAATAAATTCTGAGCACAGCAAGTATAAGAAAAATTCTACAATAAAACTTGGCTTCTTCAAGGCAAATCCAAACTATATACACTCACATATTGGGGAGAGTTGAAGCAGCAGGTTTCAGGCACAGCCCAGTGGAAGAGGATGAACCAGCATCCGCACTGGAATTGGCATATGCCTCCACATCGAATGTGTCGAGGCAGGGCACGTTGGCCCACGCCACTCCTGCTGTTTCCCCAAAAACTGTTAGTCCACACAGGCAACACGAACTCGTTCCAGTTAAAGAGTTGACGACATATGATCTCAATCAAGAAAACCCCTATGCTTCCTTCTTTGATATTAGTACAAGGCAGGGTGAAAGTCCATTCATTTTTTTTTTCTCACTATGCAAATTTCCAGTCCCCAACCAAAGTCAACTCCTCGACGCTGCACAAACAGCTGTTAATCGAGCAAGAGAATGATGTAAGAAGCCCTTTCATGGAGATCCTTTCCAATCAAATTGAAGGTTATTATAGCCATTAACTGCCCCGAGTCCACCACTAAGCAGTTGGTTGCTCATATCCTGTTGTGAATTCATGCCCTGCTCTCGTGCCATCGCCATGGCTACTCTCCCATTCATGGAAAGCGAGTTGTTCACAAGCGCTGCTCGAATCCCGCTCACCATTGCAGATTGCCCGATCCCATTGCCCATACCGTTAGGCACTCCAGTTCCTACGAGAATATTGGGCCCACCACCGCCACCATTCCCGCTGGACAACATTCCGTTAACATTTTTCATGTCGCCAGCCATCATCCCCAAGCCCGACATGCCGCCACCACCAAGCTGTGATGTCATCATCATGTCGTGTATGATTTTCTGAACGGAGCTCTGTGAATCATTCGGCTCTGCGTCACCAGAGATAGTAGGTTGCGGCATTGAGATATTTGGAGAACTCACGGAATTCACAAGAGCTCCTGACAGCGGACCGTGTGAAGCGAGTTGTAAATTGTTAGATGATGATGGTGTCGAGGATTGGAAAGGGGATGGAGGTGGTTGAGCCTGTGGAGATGGCATTTGAACGCTATTATTACCGCCATAAGGGCTGTTGATACTGGACATCGGATTTTGCTGCCGAGAACTCATCGAATTTTGATGAAGTAGTCCGACTATTGTACTGGTGGATGCAGTAGCAGTAGCTGAGTTTGAAGGATTATTAACACTAGCAGTGCCAGCAGTGGAAACAAGTTGTGTATCATTGTTTGAGTTTTGGCCTGTTTGCTGCTGCTGCTGCTGTTGCTGTTGTAGCTGACCCTCGGATTGTTGTAGCTGTCCTTGAAAAGATGAAGGTGAATTATTTGTTCTTCGAGGAAACTTAGCCAAACTCTCTGCATAGGTAAAATAACAGTTATTGTCACACATGGCACTCTTGCATATACAGAGCCAAAGAAACAACTCGGATTGTTAGATTGGGTAAAACAAACATAAGTGAACGCAGAGTTGAGTGAAATCTTGTTTAGATTGGGGATGATATTCATAGTTCAGCCTTGGATATTCAAAGCGTGAGCATAGTTTATTCCTACAGGGAGTCTAGGCTTCTTATTATATGACCTACTGAGAACAGCCATGAAGAAGAATCATTTGATGTTTATCATCAAAGAAACATAAGAAGAAACCCTCATCAGTATTTCAAAAGGCTGCATATTAGCAACTGCTATATGAGAATCTCGATATCCTCAGCCTAGATATAGAATTATAGATGTTTCATGATTTGGAAATCAGAAGTTACTCAATTGCCAATCTTCAGATGAATTGCGGAAAACCATCTTCTTCACCAATTTTTTGTCTCATCACTCAAACTGTCCAAGTCATTAAAAACGCCCTACCAGGTTGATACATCAAGCTTAAGTCATATAATTTACTTCCAAGCTTCCAATACAGAGTAAAATAATGGATGATGAGGTATTAGAAAGATATAAGCTTACCCATAGGACCAGAACCAGTTTCACGGCTATAATCAATAAGATCCTTCATGCTATTGACAACTTCCGATATCTGCAATGTTGGAGAGAAAAAAAATAGAGATAAATAATAAATTCTACGAATTAAATTATTACAGGAATCTTTCTAAATTTGTCAGTAAATTTACATAGGCATGGAAGTACGAAACCAAATGACAATGGGAACGCTGAATTTCAACAAGCAGTTAATAATAACAACTACCTTTTCCACTATTAAGGCATGCAACTTACTATTATTGCCTTTAGCAACTACCACACACACATTATGAATGAGATCGGAGGTAGCTTTTTGACAACATACAAGAGAAGGCTAAATTTAATCATGTAGTGCTAATCACAAACAATTGAATGGAGTTAAAGAAATCCAAGGAACACATTATCAAGTTCTCAGTGATATCTTCAGATTACTATGGGCAGAATAAAGAATTACACATTTCTGCTTCTTCAGGGAAAAACTATAACCCAATAACTATTTCCACTTATAAATTAAATTAACTAGAATAACTGCTGAGAGAAAATGTAGCTATATCCCTCAAGTCAACTCTCAAGGTCTTAGCGAGTAGGAACATTCCTATGGTACAAGATTTCTAAAGTTATCTGGAATGAGTAGCAGTTAAAAAGTTAGTCGCCAACTAAAGGACGAAAGTCGCATTGTTTGGAGAATCTTCAGTTTGCTCCTAACAAGTAACACAAACAGAGCTACTGATTGCCTCTAGCATTCTTGCAAGCCTTCCAAGTAATCAGAGCCTAACTCACCATGATTTTCAACACTGAAACTATAAATAACTAGTTGAAGATAGGCCCATTACCTGCAGGCATCGCACGTATCTCTTTGTATATCCCAAGTCGTTTACTAATGGAACTTCCAAAGCTTTGGCCAGCTGACGTGCAGAAGCCACAAACCTAAAAGGCATAATTTTAGGTTAATACTAGATAACCATTTACATGACACAACAAACTTTATAAACAAAATACATTTACAAATAGATATTGAAATATTAGTTGGCAAATAAATAGGTGAATGATTTGCAATTAAGATCCTTAGAAGGTATGTGACACAAACTCACATGTTGCAATTGTTTTGTAGCTCAGAAACAGAGGTACTAGGAGACGCATTCTGGGTAGCAACCTGGTACTTTTGGGCAGCAGTGCCAAGTTGGCTAACCTGCATTTAAATCAGTGGAGTTAGATATTGTGTGAACTGCATATTTGACCAACCAAACTATATCAACTGAATGCAGAAAAAACTCTGTATAAGTGAAAGTGATTTGTGAACCTGAGGAATCAGCAACCTTCTAGGGATAAGCTCTTCATGACGTCGGGCACAAAACTCCCACGAGCATATCTGGCAAAATGGATAGATAAAAGAGAGAATATAAATTAAAGATGCACAAATCTAGAACAACCAAAAAGCATGTCTGTAAGCCTTGATCTAACCTTGAGATCCGGAGAGAATACAATTCGTAGCTGACCATCACGAACAACACGAAGTTGCTCAAAGACACTCTCTTGTATTGCTTTTGCATAATCCAGTACAATTTGCCCAGCAGAATTCTGATACTCTCGAGGCATATCAACATAGAGTAATTCTTCTATAGTTCCGCTTTCATATTTAATTTTGAAGAGTCTGGGGAGAACCTCAACAGTTGCCTCTGATGGTAGAACAAAACTTAGTAATTTAGTATTAGATCTTTTACAAAAATATCATGTTCTATATAGTTTTATATGCCTTTTAAATTTTTGGAGAGTAGGAGGGCAAGAATATGACAATCTTAGACAAAGTTCCAAATAACAAGGCAGACCAACTTATCACAGAGAGGAAACAGTCCAACAGAAAATGTAGCAGAGCCTAGAGATATACGCACCAAATCCACGGCCAGGCTTCCGGTTGCAAATTTCACAGTGCCAGACATCCTGCATAAAGATAAAAAAGGATTATCTTGCTTACATTGGACCTTAAACTATAATAGGCGAACAATGAATCTAGCTAAGAAGCTAGTATGAAGTAATTTACAAATAATTCAGAGATTAGATGACATATGAGTAAAGAGAAGGTTTTGTTAGACACGAAACTAGCGACAATGTTCAAAGAACCAATCATAGAATAAGCTGGAATTTGAGCAGGTAAATTTCACCATTGAGCCAATAAAACCAACACACCTGAGGGAAAACTCCAGTAGTTTGGCGACCACTTCCATACATCGAAACACACCACTTTTTCTTGGCATTCGGTGC
The DNA here is from genome assembly GCA_001642375.2 of Mentha longifolia. Classification (NCBI taxonomy): domain Eukaryota; kingdom Viridiplantae; phylum Streptophyta; class Magnoliopsida; order Lamiales; family Lamiaceae; genus Mentha; species Mentha longifolia. The sequence continues at coordinate 15,104,500 of CM038110.1, forward strand.
AAAAATTCAGCTACAAATTTTCTCCAGAACTCAATGTTATTGTCCTACAAAAAAATGTCATGCAAAAGCATGAAATGAGAACCCACTTTATGCATTCAAAGGAGATCTAGTCAGTTGTTATAAATAAGCAATCAACTTGAAGGAAATATCTTACTTCAGGTCTGTGTTGTTGCTGATACATGTAATGTGTCAGCCTCCGAGCACACATTCCAGGCTCATAGACCGGTTTTGCAGGGGACCTAACAGGCAAGTTCTGTGGTTGGAACTGTTGTTGTAATGGTGACCTTTGTTGTGGCATACCCTTCAAAAGCTGCTGCTGCTGTTGAATTTGCATAAGCCTCTGTTGATGCAACATCTGCGCAGCTGCAGCAGCCTGAGAGGACTGCCGGGACATGAGAAGTTGTTGCTGTTGTTGCTGCTGCTGATGCTGTTGATGGTGTAAAAATAAAGAAGGGTCTGATTGTGGTTCCATCTTCACCGGGCCCAGGCCTCTCATACTCTGTAGCTGCTGAGGCTCCATCTTTACTGAACTCAGACTCCTCAAAGTTTGCAGTTGCTGTGAAGCCTGTTCATTGTTTGTTTGTGGCTCTAGCTTAACGGGTCCCACGCCTCCTAAGCCAGACCGCATTGCTTGATACTGCTGCTGCTGCTGCTGCTGTTGTTGCTGCTGCGAATTTGGAGCAGAAAACTGCTGTAACTGCTGCTGATTATGTTGAAAATTTTGTTGATCAAGCTGTTGAGCTTGTTGCTGATCAGACAACATCTGGTTGCTAGAAGGGCTTGAGAATTGCTGTCCTTGAACATGACCAGACGAGTTTGGATTGGCTGCAATAGAAGTATAAATATAAGAAGAGGAAGGAGTATTGAATCACATTCCTTATCCAGCACTAGAAAGTAGAAGAGAGTTAGGACCACTATCAACGAGTTCCTTCCGAGAGCTACCTGGGCCAGATAAACCAGAACTGGAGCCACCATTTCCAAATGACTGGTGAAGCAGAGATGAGACATTGGGAACATTCCCAAGCATATTCATGTTTGTGAACTGATTTCGAGGCGACACCAAGGAAGGAAATGCATTCTGGGAAGACATCCCACCTCCTTGCCCATTCTGGAAGGAATTTGATCTTAATAATGAAGACGGAACTGGCTGGGCTCCACCATGAGGAGGGGGAGGCCCTTGTGGCACCATATTAGCACGATTAATTCTACAACAGCCTTGCTAATCCTACACTCTAAAACACATTAATCTAGAAACTTCACTCCCATATATGCAAACAAGACTACAACCTAGAGGAAAATTGGTATTCGGCAGAGTTTAAACAGACAACCAATCATTAGAAGTTCTGATATGTTTATTGTGAACAACAACAGCCAAAGGATAGGCCTCGCACATGAGGGTGTGAGAATATGATATGCAAAATCCACGTCGACAATCAAAATCTTTGAAATCAAAGAAGCTAGCTTTACTGATGAACATCCTAACTTCTGGCTTCTCTTCTATCCAAGTTGCAATCTTTCACCAGCTGTGCGGTCAAGACCTGTAGAAAAACAGTCAGAAATCAGCTTCTTCTACTACATGTAACAAAAGGAAGAGCAAGGCTAATTCTGGAAGTACAAGCAAAATTTTATGCAACTAAAAGAATATGTTCTTATTTATTTAAAAATGATAATTGACTTAAATGTATCAAGGGAAAAAAAAATCCTAAACCGAACTTCTTTAACAATTATTGCTTAACTAAAGCCGCAGAAAACAAGATAGCCAGAAATTAGCATAAATTTAGCGTAGAAAAAACGAACAAGCAGCAAAAATTCGATCCAACCCTAATTTTTCTAGAAAAGACAAGGACTACACGATCTAAAGCCGGAAATTAAGCGATGCTTATTAGGGTTCGAAACTCCAAACACAACACACAGCACGAAAGAAAGCAGGAATTCACACTCAAACGCACACACAGCGCGCGCAAAGCTTAAAAACTTGATTCCAGACAAGAATGCGAATCACAGAAACGCGTACTGCAACGCATAGCACACACTTACAGCAGCAAGATTTCAACTCGCAATCCGTTAAATCCTCGCAATTGAAGTTAAACTTATACTATATGTTCTTAAACTCTTTCGAGCATCAATACGAAATGAATTCCAACTTCCCCTTGACGAAAACCCCAGAGTCAAGAGCACCGCAACATGTATATTCCGCAGTGTATGTGTGAGATACCTATCCAAAAAAGTCGTCCCCAAATCTTTCAGCGAAACTAGAGAGAGAGAGAGAGAGAGACAGTTTATTTGAGCTCAGTTTTTAGAGAGAGAAAGATGAACAGAGGAGAGAGAGAGGGTATGTGAGCTGAGTTTGGAGGGGTTTTATTGCGGACGTCAAATATCCATTTGATTGGATTGAATTCTTTCTCTCTCATTTCATTTCATTCTCTCTCTCTAAACGAAGTCAAATCCTCTTCCTCCCTAGCTTATGCTATGGATGCATGTATGTGTATGTATGTATGTATCTAATGATTGTATGCATCATCATTATTAACTACACAGCTCACCATTTCCGTGGATACCCTTTTTTGGTCGCGGAATTTAGCTTTATTTACGAAGCTGCCACTAGATTTTTGTTGGATGTGGGCGAAAATTGAAAATCTATTTTGGAAACCTATTACTATAGACGTGATTGTTTAAGAATTTTTTTCAAAAACAAAGTACGTTGAAATGTTGAATAATATCTTCGTTTAATTGTGTTACTAATTTTTTTTTCTTAACGGAGAAAGGAATTTTAATAAAGAGGAAGGGTACGGGCAAAACTCCAATAGGTAACTACGATCAACAAAACAAATAGATTGGTCAGCTGCCAATCTCCGAAAGACGAGCAAGTCGGATGCCCGTTATTCATTACAAGTCAACACTATAATCTTCTTTTAATTTCAAGAAATATCTTTTTCTTATCTAAATTTTCATTCTCAAATATCGTCTTGTTCTTCCAATTTCAGAGCACCCAAACTATACAGATCCACAAAGTGTTTATATATTTTTCCTCATTATTCAGTTAATTATGTTTCAAAAAAATCCCCATTTAATCATTGCAGGAGACCCAAACTTTGCAGAATATGATTCTTGACTTGGTTATGAAGAACAGTCGAAACATTGCACCATTTATAAATCACATTCCGAACATACTCCACCATATTGCATTTAATAAAGAGATTATACCGCTTGATTGCAAGCTGAGCAATTTGTTTCTTCATATGAGTCAATCACTCTTCTTCGATGGAGGTTAGTTTTAGTTGGTAGTCTATGCCATAATAATCCCCAAGCCATCGCAGTTGTTCGATGAGGAATCATGTTACTAATACTTAATCTATTTTATTAATATGTATAGTCTTATTTAAATAACTCTTATTTAAATAACTAGTACAACGTCCGTCGAAATTTAACTGAAATCGCTTACTATTGTAATTTTCAAATAAAAAAAAAAACTTAATTACTTATTTAGACAAATGGTATTATGATAATTCAGTTCAAATAATATTAGCATTGAATTTTATTATAAAAAATAGTTTAGTGAAAACATTTGTAAGAGAGTTATATTTATTATATACTGCACGTCGAAATTTGATGAGGAATCACTTTATATTGCAATTTTAAATAAACTAAATATAAAATTTATGTAATTACTTATTTTAAAATGATAGTATAAGACATCCATTGTTCTCATGTCGGAGATGAATTATTTAAGAATTCCTTGGGGTTTCTATCGGGCACCCAAGAGTCTGACTAGCGGTGGCACTCACAAAGTGTAACGCCCCAATTTCTTAAATAAAATAATTGGTACGAAAAATAAAACTTCATTTATTAATTACTAAAAACAGACGAAATAATTCTTAAAGAAAAACCGAAACAAAATACTTGCAAGCGGAACTCTTTAACTATAACATTTTTCAGGAATTAATCTAGCTCATTAATAATTAATACAGACTCCGCCATCATTCACCACGCTGCTCATCGCCCGAGTCTGCTCCTGAAAAAATAAAATAATTGGGTTGCATTTATCTATATTATAAGAATTACTACAAAAGAATATATGTAAACATGTTCTTCTTATTCTCATTTTTACATCCGTAGATGAAACTTCCTTTATTTTACGTTCGATGACGAAACTTTCTTTATTTTACGTCCGAAGACGACACTTCTTTATTTTACGTTCGAAGACGAAACTTTCTTTATTTTAAGGATAAACACAAAAATGTAACTTTTTTCCCCACCTTAACTTTTCTTGATTTGACTGCTTGAAAACTTTAAACCTGCAATTAAATTGTTGAGCTCTTCGCACCTCGCCTAAAAATATGACCCTTAATTATTAATTGTCTATGTATGCATGAAAACAAATGTATAATTAACATGACTTTTACAATAATATATAAGAGAACATATGCACTTTCTACACCTAAATACGTATATGCATGCATCAATGAAATATGTACATAAAACAAGCATGAGCTAATCATTAATTCAAAGTTTTATACAAGAAAAGTGTATCTAAATATGTGCTATATAGCAATTAATTAAATAAAGCATGCACACACGTAATCTATCAATTTATATTCTTATACATTGGATGCAATATATATCTCCTACACTAAGGTGCACGAGAATCAATAAAAGCATGTAAGCCAATCTAATTTCGAAAAGAAATACATAAAACACTTATAAGATGACTTTTTAAAGCTATTCTAATCTAAGTGCAGCACTAATCAAAGGAGTAGAAATAATTAATGGAACGAAAAGAAAATTTTGAAATAGAAAAGGTGAAAACCTTATGGCTGGAGAGCGGCCGAGAAACCAAGAGGAAACAAATTAAAATATTGCCTATGATTTAATCAATTCAAATGTTTGTGGTGATCGAAAATATTAGGAGGAAACCCTATTTATATACTAGCATAGAGTATGTCAGGATAGACATGAAGTTCAAAACGACACCTATCAATTTTAGGTTTAGAGACTTATTAAAAGATTTGATCGAATCATTATACTTGGAAAATAAGAAAAACAAAGTGTCCTCCTACTATCAATCTTCTGGATTAAGAAAATAATTAAAACTAAATAACATTTATCCTAATCAATAAATAATAAGCTATTGGGCTCAAAAGAAAATTGGACTGAAGTAAAAATAAAAATAAAATAATACTTTGGCTTAATCGAGAATTGAGCTGAAAATATTGGAATAAAATGTTTAATGTCTAATAACCAAATAAATATAATTATGCTTAATAAAAATCATGTAATTTAGCATGCTTGCATTATATTCTAGAGGCGCAACTTTACAAGTTCAACAATTTAATTACACATAAATAATAAATCAATAATAAATAGGAAAATTGTAGCTAGAAATTTTTTGGGTGCTACATCCTTCCCTGCTTTTTAAAAATTTCGTTCTCGAAATTGTTTTTAAAAAAAATACATTAAAATAAAGATCACTTGATAAAACTTACGACTCTTTTACCTCGTTCGGTACGATGCAGCGGTGGTGATGATAACTTATTAAATTTGCAAGTCTACAGGAAGGTAGACCTGCTCTGATACCACTATGTAACGCCCCAGGCCCACGGGTAGGAGCCCATTACGCTACGGTGGTACAATGGGCCCGCTAGCAACTACTTGGCGTTCGTCCTCGTTTTGCCAAAATGGTTAACCCAAGTTATTAGAGAGCCCATTGAACTCATACTTATTCGATGTGGGATGTCATACAAAGCCTATGATGAGTTTACAACGGGTAGTCACCAAACCTAAACTAATGTAACTTTATGGGTACCTACAAAACCTAACACTTCTTCTTCCCTCAAACTCAAACTAGAATTTGGGAAAAAAACGATTTTCCAACTAATGAGATATCCCTTTACATATAAGAACAATACAAAGCGTATAAATGCTCAACTAAGCTATGATATGAGCGTGCGGCTTAATTATATAAAAAAAACTAAGGCTAGATTTCAGAAGATAAGAATCACTCGAAGAAGGTGAGTCTTGCTTTTGAGAACTGGAGATTTGAGAGACACAACTTAATCTATTTGCGAGGAACTCGACGAGCGATGCATATCTGGAGCGTGGCGGTGGGGTTTCTGATCTGGCGGTTGAAGGACGGGCGCCCCTCGACGTCGAGGCCGACGATGAGCTCGTGTAGGCCGGTGATCCAGTGGCTGAAGAGGGAGGTGGCGGCGTGGGAAAGGAGCGAGTGGGAGAGAGAGAGAGATGAGATCGAGATGTGAGCGGTTTCTGACTTTGTGTGAGAGACGAGGGAGAAAAGATGGCAGATGTAAAAATCAGAAAAGTAGAGGGGCATTCTCGTACACCGAAGCAAAGATTGGGTACTTTTTGTGTAATCTATCTTCCATACCTAAGGGGGTGTATTCAACTGGAATTCTATTGGATTTTTTTGGATTTTAAAAAGTCTGTGGATTTAGAAATCCCAAAGATTTCATGTAGAGTTTGGTTGACTTTTTAACTGATTTATATGAATTTTCATAGACTTGACAGGATTGTGAATTTTTTTTTTTTTATTGATTTAAATGGATATTCATAGACTCCGATGTTGGAACTATTGATGCAAATGTATATGGAACACACGTGTATATAAAAAGAGTTAATCGAAATCTATCTATACATAAAAAGAGTATATGGAACACACGTGTCTTGTTTACAAAAATAATTTTACATATTAGAATGAATCATTAAACTATCTATGTCCAATACCAATCATCTACAATAAGGAAAAGTAAAAAAAAAAAAAAAAAAAAAAAAAAAAACAATTAATCATTTACCTAATTGATATACGTATATAACAAGTGAAAGCAAAAACTGCAATAAAACTACAGAGCCGAGACATCATTAGACTTGCATACTTTAAATCCAATTTTTTTTTTTTTTTTAAACCAATATTCGTAACTGCTCTTGAAGAAGAAGCCCAAATTTTATTTCATAAAATAATTACTTTAATAATTATTATAAAAGTAACTCATCTAGAAATGACGATAAAGATGTAAGTATAACTCTTATTTATTTCATGTTGACTCTTGAAATCTCTAGTTGTTATGAGAGATTTTGGAGAGTCAAATTTGTGTGTATTTTTAAAGGAGAATCAAAGAAAATCCATAGACTATTAAAATCCATAAATTGTTGAATACCTATAGATTTTTTGAGACTTTTTAAAATCCATATTGAATACCTCAAGATTTTTAAAGACTTTTGAAAATCCAAACTGAATACCCTCAGACTTTGAAAATCTAAAAAAATCATATAGACTCCAAAACCAATACACCCCCTAAAATTGATTTTATAAAGTAAAAGTGGGTAAAAATGTATATTTTCTCTTAATTAAACCCTTCTATTATTGCAGTTTGTATTACTTATCTCACTAAAAATGTGAGATACACAATTTTACAAATCGGAATTATTCATATGGAAAGCTTATTTATATTGGTCTATGTATTTTGAACCAATCAAGATACTATGGTGTGATACATATTATATACACTATAATCAACCTTATCAAAAGAGCACAAATAAATAAATTAACACTATTGAATGATTGATCACTAAATTATCACAGCATTTATTATGTTTGAATTATGCGGTTGAGTTTTTCAGATGCCATGCGCATAACGTTGTTGGTGCCGTATGCCTTTTAAATTTGGGGCAACATGTGTTTTCTCTTATAAAGAAAAAGAAATGCAATCCTAATATTAAATTAAATTTAACAATTTGAATTGCTTATCAAACATATATGAAAGTCGAATAATATCAATTTTCATATTATTAATGGTAGCAAAATTACACTATGTCGATTGATGAAATAAGTATAAAAAATATTGGAATCATAGAATATGCTGAGAAAAAACTTTTATTTAATGAAATTACATTATAAGGCTATGAAATTGGCGATATTACTAAATTATCTCATACAAATCGATTATATACAATAATATGGGTGCAGAATAATTCCTCAAAATTAGAAATAGAAACTGGCGACAACCAAAAAAATGCAGGTATAACCCTAAATTGCTAAATATGGAGGAACAAACTTATTATTATCCTACACATGTGTTGTTCACTTGTAAAAGTAGTAATTGAACTTATTTTCTAAAAAAACAAGTAAAATGTCCAAATTCAGCATAATTTTCCAATTATAAAAATTTGTGTCATACCTCGTGAGGGGTCAAGACTAGTGAGTCAATACTCATATCTACTTAGGGGTTGTTTGGTAAGATAAATATCATGAAATAAATAAAGTTATCAGGTGTTTTTAGTATCTCAAATAATATTATCATGATAGCCCGAAATATCGAGCCGGCCTGAGATAGATAACATTGTTTTGCTTTACGGATGTTATCAGACCAACACGCCGCGATATGAATATTCGACTTCAATAGTGCCTCCACAAATTTTTGGATTCACCCATTATAAGCTTTCATCCCCCAATTTTGTATTCTTCTGCACAGTTAAGCCCTCATTTCGGCCCTTTGAAGATGAACCATACTCTCCATATTTGCTCGATCTCATAATAGGTACGAAATCATAGGGTACGATTGTTAAATTTGCAAGTTTTTGTAATGCGTTTATCGATTTTGTTTGTATTTTGTCAATTTTGCAACTATAATATCGATTTTGTTAGTATATTAAAAAAAATCATGTAACGGATCAAGATTCATAAGTCAATACTCATATCGATTTTGCTTGTATTTTATTTTGTTGTGTATTTTTTTCATCAGGAACAATGTAATTGTCAAATTTTTGTAACAAAATTGTATATTTTCAATTTAAGACACTTCATAATAAATTAGACATAAAATGAGAATCGTTTCAAAATTTTCTGCTGATCGGCAGAGTACAACATATTAAAATATTTTTTAATAAAATTTAATTTGACTTTATAACACTTTTTTTTAACAAATTATCATAATACAACTATTTTAATAAAAAAATGACACCCCGTCGAATTTTGACGGGATATAAACTAATACTCCGTAATACTTATATTCATATACAACGTTGTGTATGAATATTAAGTACTCTGTATTGTATATCATTTTTCGTGACCTATCAGATTAGCATACATACTCAATATTCTCTTTACAAGTATATACTATGATATTTAACGTGTCATATATTCTTTATTGCACCATAAAAAAACATATGGGTACGACATTCTCTTTTTATTTTATTGAATAGTACTATCTAAATTATGTAGAGAATATTTAAATTTATAAAGAACCGATATACGGCACACCGTTTATGTTTATGGATCATCTCTGATGTGTGGGTACTACATGTAAAGATTTTACACTTTTCTTTATTCATCTCATTGAAGTTAAAGAATATATATATATATATATATATATATATATATATATATATATATATATATATATATATATATATATATATATTTATGGAATCCATACAAGCATCAATCCCAACCACATTTTATGATATACTGTATATCGAAAAAATACTACTCCCTCCAGTCGTAATATCCCGTAAAAGAAAGAAATCTTCAAAAATCCATTTTAAAACCCATCATCAAGAAGCGTAGAAAAACGTGCTAGAAATTACCAAAAGAAAAAAGGGTCAAATTCGACGAAATAGAGGGAATAATATATAAGGAAAAATTAATATTAACATGATTTTATACGCCAATAGTGCTTGCGGTTGCGGTAGATGTTCATAATTGGCAACGTATATCTTCTATACAACATAGAGTACATGCTAAATTATTAATAAGGCAAAATACACAAATTTAGTTTGCTTAATTTATCTTGTTTTACGTGAGACAATTTTGCCTTATAAATTAAATTTGTAATAATTTTAGTCATTCAATGATTTGCAGTGACAACGAAGTCACTTAAAATAAAAAAGATTAAAGCTTTATGTTATCTTCGAAAATAAAATACGCTTTCTATTAAAAACAACAGAAAATGCTCATTAAATTTTTCGGTATCAAAATTCATAATATGGCTAAAGTCAACACATAATTGATTTGTAAGATACGATGGTCACACATGTTGAATTCAAGATAAATTTATCGGATTAAATTTTGTGTATTTTCGCCTTACTCATAAATATAGTAAAACTTAGGTAACCTCATAAAATTTCTACATTCACTACTTTTAGATGGAACAAAAACTAATTCATTGTGCACCACAAGTATATTAAGTATCAAACTCAAAATACTGAATAAAAAAATAATAAATGGTGCGACACCCTACTTAAATTTTCCTTTACTACAATATGTATGGCTGGACTCCAAGAAAACCCTAGCCAGATATAAAAGCCCACATATATAATTATATAATAATGCGACATAAAGAAGGAATATAAACATGATAAATAATTATAAAAAAAAAAAATCTATCAATATATATATAATTAATTAATTAATGGTTGTGTCATCATGGATGACATCCACGTATGCTGTTTTCGCACACCATGCATGGGATGGATGCGGCAATGACATGCATCTGATGGAGATTGACGGAGTGAGACACATGGCATTGGGTCACGTGCTGTTGCGTCGACGGAAAAGCAGAAACCGTTAAATCGAAATAACGGCCGTGAAAAGCTATTTGGCTCTGCTGACAGTTGGGTTTTGGCCCTTAACTGGTTTCTAAAGAAGATTCTCTCTCCTATATAATATGGCATTTGAGGTCCGATTACCTGTAATTCGGTCTACCTTATTAACATGCGCCCCTCATAGTTTTGCGTGACTGTGGCTATTCTTTTTGGGATTAGGTGCTTTGATTGGCTAGAAATCTCGAACCAAAATCAACCGCCGTTGCACATGATCTTCTTAGGCTGCGTTTGGTAATCATCTCAAGATGAAGAATGATGATTCATCTCAAGATGACTCATATGAATAGTGTCAAGATGAATCATTCATCTCACCATTTGGTAGCAAAAAATTCAGACTCGGATGATATCATATTGTGTTTGGTACAAATTGCAAAACTCTAGATTAAAATTTAAATTGACTATTTTACCCTTATTAAATACCCCTACCGATTTCACTTTTTATCATTGAGATTAAATAGTACCCTTTATTATTTATTATTTATTACTCTGTATTATTATTATTATTATTATTATTATTATTATTATTATTATTATTATTATTATTATTATTATTATTATTATTATTATTATTATTATTATTATTATTATTATTATTATTATTATTATTATATTGTTGAGTTATTATTTTTATTATTCTTGTTATTATTATAATTATTACTATTATTGTTATTATTTATTATTATTATTATTATTATTATTATTATTATTATTATTATTATTCTTGTTATTATTATAATTATTACTATTATTATTATTAAATTATTATTATTATTTATTATTATTATTACTATTATTATAATTGTTACTATTACTATTACTATTATTATTATTATTATTATTATTATTATTTTATTAAATTATTAGTATTTATTATTATTATTATTATTATTATTATTATTATTATTACTACTATTATTGATATTATTTATTTATTATTATGATTATTTTATTACATTAATATTATTATTTTATTACATTATTATTATTATTGATTTATTATTATTATTATTACTATTATTGTTATTATTTATTTATTTATTATTATTATTATTTTATTACATTATTATTATTATTATTTTATATTATTATTATTATTATTATTATTATTATTATTATTTGAAATCGTATAAATACATAAGGGTAAAATGGTAAGAGAGAGAAAATATTATGTTACTGTTTGAATGAGTTCACCTCATCCGACCAAAAACGTGAGATGACTAAACAAGGCGGAACAGTGAAATATCAACGGGTCTTGTATTCATCTCGGGCCCTTCAGTTTATTTTAGTTGGTTACCAAACAGTGAGATGAACCAAGATGATCTCTCTCATCTTGGTTCATCTTGGTTCATCTTCTTTACCAAACACACCCTTATTGTTTTCCGTAATGGCAACTATTTTTTCTCTTATACGTAGTTTAAATAGGAATTTAGTATAAAATGAAGTAGTATAGTTTATTTATTTATTTATGTTTATTTTATATATTGCGACAGTCAGATAAAAGGAAACGATGCAGAATAATAAACATTAAGGGTCGTTTGGTATCCATATACGTATATTAGGTATGAGTATTAAAATGGTTCATACTCATACCTTGTGTTTGATATATCAGTATATGGATATCAAAATGATATATTTGATATACTAATATCTCATATTTAGTCATTTTCATATAGCAATATTAGCAGAGGTATCACTCATTTTTTTTTCCAAACTCATTTCTAAATATGCCCCCATCCATTCCTTCTCTAATTCGTGAACTCCTTCTTTATAAAATAAAATAAAATAAAATATTAATTAACTAATTATTTTATTTTATTTTATAATTATTATCTATAGTAATTAAAAAAATTATAATAATTAAATTCTATAATTGTTATTTATAATAATTAAAAAAATATAATAATTAAAATTTATAATTGTTATTTATAATAATTAAAAAATTATAAAAATATTTATTTTATTATTTATTTAATTCTTTAATATTTTATTTTATTACTCCGTATTTGTTAAAAATAATTCATTAATTTATTATTTAAATTTTAGTTTTTTAATAAATAATAAAATAAAATAGTAACTATAACCTTAATTTATTATTATCCTCAATTACCAAACTCACTTAAAACACTAAATATTTATATGTCGAAAAGTTATGTAACAATTTCAAAGGGATGGAGGGAGTATTAGATATCAATCTGATACCCATATCTGAAATCTGATACTCATACCTTTATTTGATATCTGATATACTAGTATATGAATATCAAACGACCCCTAAGAGCATTGGCAATGGAGAACTCTCCACTCAAAAATAATAGTATAATAATGTTTTTGGAGGTCTCCACTTTTTGCTGCAATGGAGACCTCCAAAATATAGTGGTCTCATGATTTTTTATTACTATTATTATTATTTTTTGAATTAATTTTTAGATGTTTAATAATAAAAAATTAAATGCGAAATTTTTAAAATCCAATTGTATTGCAAGTTTAAAAAATTGCAATACAATAAAAATAAAATAGGAATAAAAAAAATACTAATTAGAACCGAAATGTGCCCAAATTTCCTCTATGATGTCCTCTTCGAGTTTTCCATGAGCTACTACATCGCGGAGCTCAGCATGCCTCGTCATATAATTTGCAAAAGAGATATCACAACACATTGGCGTGTTTGCATCGGATTAGCTGAAGAGCTCGATGCCTCGTTGTCCTCCCAATATTCGGCTTCCTCTCCTTCATCTTCAATTATCATATTGTGCATGATAACACATACATACATGATTTCAATTAAATTTTCAATATAATATAATCGTTCCAGCCCTCGCACTATCACCCATCGTGCTTGGAGAACTCCGAATGCTCTCTCGATGTCCTCCATTGCCGATTCTTGTTTCATGGCGAAAAGTGCTATCTTTGGATCTGTTAGACATGGCACCGTCTTCACGAAAGTTGGCCATTTTGGATAAATACCGTCGGCAAGGTAATAGCTCATCTTGTACAGCTTGTTGTTCGCCGTGAAATTGACCGCAGTCGCTACGCCCTTCAGATAATCGCTGAATACGTCCAATTGATTCAACACGTTGATGTCGTTGTTCGAGTCAGAGACGCCGTAAAATGCATGCTAAATCCATAAGTTAGTTGACGCCACGGTTTCAAGAATTATTGTTGGACATCCTTTCTTGAAATTGGCGTATGCAGCTTTCTAAGCAGACGGGCAATTTTTCCATGCCCAATGCATGCAGTCGATACTCCCGAGCATTCCGGGAAAACTGTGCTTCGCTTCGTGCATTTAAACGAGTCGTTGGACATCACTCGAATGAAGGTCTCCTCAAATACTCATCTCCAAATGCGGCAACGATGGCACGGCAAAAATGCTTTAGGCATTCTTGCCCAGTTGAATCGGCGATGTGCAAATACTCGTCGAATTGATCCGCCGGACCGCCATATGCGAGTTGGCTCAACACCATCGTACATTTGAAAGGGATGAAGCCCATCTCATCCGGTTGCATCTGGACGTTGTTGGAAGAATGGATCACGCGCCTCCAAGGTGTCGACAATTCGCAAGAATAGTGGTCGTCGCATGCGAAATCGGCACCTGAATATGGTGTTTGTGTACGTCGAATTTTCGGCAAAGTAGTCGTTGTAGAGTTGTTTGTACCCCGCCTCACGATCACGCTCAATTCTTTGCTTTCGACAATCGGCATTCTTCACAGCGTCGATTTTCAAGGATTTTTTCTTGAATTTGCCTATGCAAATTTATTGCTCGACGTGCTATCACCTCTCGTTCCTCACGATTCATGATTTTTGTAAAGAAGAATAAATGAAAAAAAGTTGAAAAAGATATGTAGTGTTGAAATGAAAGAAGTTGAAGATGAAAGTGGTGTGGGAAATAGATTTTGGAAAAAGGATATATATAGGTGAAAATATAAAATTAAAAAAAAAAATTAATTTAAAATCGGGTCAAATGGTCAATGACCATTGACCAATCGCTACGTGCCACGTGTCCAAGGACTGCGCATTCCATGCAGTCTTGGATGGGACCGTGGTCGCGAGACCTCACCGGTCTCCAATGGCAAAAACAGCAGAGGGACTGCAGTAGCGCGGGCGCCGCTGCGAATGCTCTAAGCAAACATATATAAATGAATATTCTCCGAAGACTAATGTTGATAGTGTACATATCATTTTATGTTTTCTTTAGATTTTAGAGAAGCTGATTTTATTTGGTTTTTTTTTATTCTGCTCTATTTATGATAGTAACTAACCATGAGCTAAACAGTTGATCGTTTATCATAAATTTTATTTCTATTGAAAACTTAATTTTTTTATAAAAAAAAAACATCTATTTATATAGTATAGTGAAATACAAAGTCGACAATCATAGTTATTGTGCTATTTTTCATGTATATGTAATATCTACCGAGTCAATGTACATGTGATATTTATATTTTTTATATAATGATATATATAAAAAGAAAATTGGTTAAATTAAAATTTAAAAAAAAACCTAAGCTTAATCAAAAATAAATAAATTAAACTTACTTAAAAAACTAAATTCTAATAGAAAATTGTCAACGTGACACAATCATATCAACATGGCATATTAATCGTACTTCTTCCGTCTCATCCAATTCGACATGTTTTTTGAATATATATATATAACGAATAAAATAATAAAACGGGACTAATTTGATAGAACGGAGAGAGTATCTGTTTTTTATATTACCAATTCTTTTATTCAAATATATTATTATGGTATATTTAAATTCTTATTATGTAGTACAGTAATAGTTTTCTTTAGAAAAAAATAGCACCATTATTCACTATTATTGTTGAATCATGCTGATAAAATGGATCCCTAAATAGAAAGGAAACATACATGTTCGTATACATTGAATGTTCCAATATCCATCATAAGCATACTTAAAAGACTAATACAAATATATATTCTAAAAAAAAATCCGACTAAAAAAAAATTATCAACCACATTAAGTATACACATCATGGGCATTTGAGCAATTCTATGCATATACAAGGCATTTTAGTCTTATTATAATGAAAACTAAGGACTATGATTATAAATTACTCCTCCCTAATTAACAATTTCAATTGTAAATAACATCAGTATTTCGTTGGAATAATATTATAGGCATTGTGCAATCAGTTACTACTATTTTAGTAAACTTCCATTGAAGTGTTCGTCGAATTGCATACTTCAATAGTAAAAGAAGACCAAGAAAAGGGGCAACACAAATCACAGAAGAAAATCACATCTAAAATTTTTGTACGCTACAAAAATTGCATCCCACAAAACTTCACAAGAAAAACCTCCGGCGGCTGGTGTCCATTTCAGGCTGCCATAGCAAATATGAGAAATGATGTAAGCATTCGTTTTTTCGAGAAATCAAGAGTAAAAATCGGAAAAATAAACGAGTAAGGTTACCTTGTGTGTCCATTCATATTCACCTCCTTTTGTATCAAATGTTCCGTGCTGAAGGCTGATTAATTTCAGTGTGAATCGAGGTCCGCATTCCTACAATTATAAGAAACAAAGAACTCGATCAATTAATCAAGTAGAATAATTAGTCCAAGAAAAGCACAAGTAGGGGTAATATTTTCGATCAAAGACAATTTGGTTATTGACATGGAGCTGCATAGTGTTAAATTAAGATGACTCAATAGATGTAATGCTAAAATTAGAAAAAAAAAATATTAAAAAAAAAAATTAAAAAAATCAAACACTTTGATAATTGAGGAGAAATTTATGTCGCGTGTAAAGGAAGGTAATGGCAAAATATCCGAATGAGAAACCTGAAGTCTGGTGATAACTTTCTCTTTAGGTTTAGCCTCCTCCTTTTTCCCTCTACCTTTTGATTCAGGCTCCTTGCTTTCTTTGGTTTCAAATATATAACTTTACATGCAACAATAAGGAAAATACGAAGATATTTATGTCATCGTACAGCAATACACGTAGCAGTATCATACATACACGAGTGTTGACTATACCGGTGATGGCGGAAGAATATAAAATCTCGCTGATTGTGAAATGTAACAACTCTTCGACCACGGAAATTAGGGTCTTGTGGGAACAGCGACTGTATTAACCTGGATGAGATAAAAAACAACTTTTTTTCTTTCCAACTCCAAGTAGAAAAATATGCTTTGAATGACTCAAAGAAATTACCCATAGCATTTTATTTGATTATATGATTCACTCGTGTTAAAATTACCTGCCAATACGATGCCCCAAGCGTGTCGTGAAATTATTGAAAACCAACTCTGGCTGGTGGTTGGTTGGATTTCCATGATTCTGGAAATTATGAGAAATGCAATGATTGGTTTCAAAGATTCTAAGTATCAGAGCTAATTCAGATAATACATGAATAAATACACAATTCATCACAGAAGTTAGGATGACAAAAAACGTTGAAGGAGGATTAAGAAAATTAGATATTATTACTAAACTATCAAGAACACGAGTTTGGTTTGTAATAAATTCATTGACATTCAAAGAATGCAATAGTCATCCTACTCCTACCTTAATGTCCTTCCGCAAAACAAGCCTCGAAAGTTTGAAGTGAGCAGTGGGGCCACTTGGCAATCCAATAATTAGTAAAGCATCTGCAGAAAAAAACAGTTCCAGCTTCATTATTCCAAATATGAAAGGTTTATCAACATGAGAAATCAAACAATAATCAAACTTTACATATCCATGACTACTTTTTATATCTTTATAAGTTAGTGGCTATTTTTTGTTTTTCTTAAGTTAAGTGGCTATTTTCTACCATTACCACAAAAATATAATTATATAATAAGCACAACTCTATGCATATTTAAGTATGACTTTATATACTTTTAAATATTGTTCTCATTTTCTCATATCATGATTTATTTGTATACGAACCCCATTTCCTATGAGTATATATATATATATATATATATATATATATATATATATATATATATATATATATATATATATATATATATATATATATATATATATACATATCATATGTGAACGGTTTGTGTCTTAATAGATTATGGCGTGTTAAAATGTTAAAAATGTTTAAAGGTATACAAAATTATGATTAAATGTGTATAAAATTATGCTTATTATATATAATTGTGCTTTTAAATGTACCAATTCCTACTTAAATGAAATCATGCTTATTGCCCTTTGAAACCGTACTTAAATCAATGACATCTATAGATTTGATTAAGATCAATGGTCCATATTTATTCCTATTTAATACATCAGGAGTTATTAACATATTAACCAACCTCCATATCATATTATATTATACTTATTATAGTTTTTTTATTTGATATTATTGATAAAGTTTGACAGAAGATCATACCCGCTTTTGAGTATTGATGATTAGCCAAAAGTTAATAAATAATTAAATATAGCTCGATTGTTAGTCTGAGTGATTGCAAAACTTACTTTATTAGGATTATGCAATTTAGTTTCACTGTTTTTTTTATTTTCTATACTTAAATATAACTTTTTGTCCCTTTTTTCAGCTTTTTATAAAATAAATTGTAATTATGGATATATGGGGAAAAAAATATTGAAACATTATAGCAACCACGTCCTCTAAAAATCAGATAGAGCTCTCCTTATTCGTTTGATTAAATATTTCAATATTGTAAATGGAATTATGAAAATTAAGGATCCTTAATTAATGTTGAGAAAGATGACGTGTAATCTGAAAGTATCTTTAATAGAAATTTCTATAATTAAAGGCAAGGAATTTATGTTAATTAGTAGATTTAATAAATAGCTAATGACTCAAAAATCCCTAAATGGTTGGGCATAATATGGCTTCTAAGCAAAACCCAATTTTTTTAGTATATAATCGGATAAAAAATTACTTACAAGAAAACAAAAGAACAACGGCTAAAGAAATACTACTCTCTCCATTTCGTCTAAAAAGAATTTTTTTTTTTGGTTTTTCTGGCACGTTTTTTCACGCTTCTCGATGATGCGTTCTAAAATGGATTTTTAAAGAATTCTTTCTTTTACGGGATACTATGACTTTTGAAGAATTCTTTCTTTTATGGTATACTACGACAGTCGTAGTATCCCGTAAAAAAAGAATTCTTCAAAAATCCATTTTAAAACCTATCATCAAGAAGCGTGAAAAAGTGTGACATAAAAGCCATAAAAAACGAGTCTTTTTAGACGAAATGGAAGAAGTACAATTTTAAGGTAAAGGCTTGGCCCGCCTGGGGGTGGGAGTTAGTGGGGTGGGGGCGGGTGTTTGGGTAAGGGGTGCCTGCAAAGTGCTGATGTAGCACCCCAAATATTTTTAGCTATGTTTTCCTATTTATTAATTATTTTAAAATTATTATTTATTTTTATGTGTGATTAAATTTTTGAGCTCCGTAAATCGCGCTTCTAGAATAATAATTTATGCATGCATGTTCACATAATTTGATATTAAACATATTTACATTTATTTATTGACTAAACATCTTTATCTAAATTTTTAATTAGCCCAAGTATTATTTAATTATTTCAGCCCATTTTCTTGATTAAGTCCAATGATTCCAGCCCAAAAAGTTATTTTTTTTTCCCTCCTCTCAATCCCTACAAGGTGACGGCTAAATCTCTAGGTTACCTAACATAATTAGACCCCCAACTCAACTATAAATAGAGCTCATTCCTCCTCTCATTATTCATCACATCCAAAGTGCTTTCATAGTAGCAGAGGTAGAAATCATTCTTCTTGTTCTTCCGGAGAAATGATTATGGTTTCGACAGCGGTAGACAACTAGAATGTTTTACCGCCAAGAACCGAGATCTCCAACATTCCTACCATTCATTCATGTCTCTGTTTATCTAATTACTATTCATCAAGTCAGATTCTTCTTCAGTTGCTTCTACAATTGTTTCTTTACGTACTATGCCTTTAATCACAAGTGGAGAGATATTCAACTAATGATTATTCTTTCCACCGATTAATTAAGCCATCATCGAGTCTGAATTTTCTTTCCGAAAGTAGTTGCCGACTAATTCTGTTATAAATTCTTCTATTTGGTCATCTCCGTATATATATACCTATACGTAATGCTTGCCAACCCAGTTTTTATATGTATAGTTTGACATCATCGTATATATATATATATATATATATATATATATATATATATATATATATAGGGTGAAGATCAATACAAAATGAGTTTTGGGTACAAAATAGGAAATAATCCCATCCATTCACATATTCAGATCGGTGGCTCATATTATTTCGCTATTTCTGAATATAATAATTAATAATATGATAATTAAGGGTTATTATTGTACATTTACATCATTAATCTGATTACGGCAGTTATATTCATTAGAGTAACTTGCGGATTTTGTGCTGATGCAATATATACACATATTTCTCCATCAACAACTGAAGAATTAACCTCGATCTATTACGTTTTTCAATTCGATTCGCAGATTCATGTCTTTTGTATTCAATTTTCTGCATTTTCTGAACAACGAATCTGCGGAGATATTAATCTTGCTGCATTTGGCATTATCGGCTCATTGTCGTAGTTGGTTCGATTTCGAAATGGAATCACAAGGTATTTTGTTCATTGATTTCCGATATTGTCGCATGTACACTATAATGAAAATATGCATTGGACAATCTATAAATAATGCATTATTTTTGTTTAAAAAAAATAATGCATTATTTGAAGTACTTTAATGCATGGGCAAAAGCACTATAATGCATTTTGATGGGTGTAAAACATATTTTAGATAAAATTGAAACAATGCATCATGCGAATAAATATAATGCATTTACAGAATTATAATAATGCAATTGGGTCTGACTAAAAAATGCATTGAATACTTTATTTTTATTTTATTTTTTCCAAATATGAAATATTGATACTATATGCAAATTGGAACAATGCATTGAATGAATTTTATAATGCACTACAATAAATATTATAATGCATAATGCATTTGCAGAATTATAATAATGCAGTTGGTCTAACTAAAAAATGCATAGAATACTTTATTTTTATTTTATTTTTTCCAAATATTAAATATTGATACTATTTGCAAATTGGAATAATGCATTGAATTAATTTTATAATGCACTACAAGAAATACTATAATGCATTTTGATAGATGTGTAAAACATATTTTTGATAAAATCGAAACAAATGCATTTACAGAATTATAATAATTAATGCACTTAGTATGACTGAAAAATGCATCGAATAATTCATTTTTATTTTATTTTTTGAAATATGAAATATTGATGCTATATGCAAATTGGAATAATACATTATAAGTTTTATAATGCACTACAAGAAATACACTAATGTATTTTGGCTAATGCGGAAAGTACATCGGCAAAAAAATTATATGAATTTTAAAATAAATAGATTAATGTGCAATCATAAGAAAATAGTTGTCTATTGAAAACTTGGATTTTGCAGTTCTCTATATTGTATTCCGTATATAACATTCAACTATGGCCCAAAAAAAAGAACAAACAAACAAAAAAAAAATCCTGCAATTTGTAATTCTAAATAATGCACGACCATGTTTTCTGTAATGCATGTAAATTAAGGGTTATACTAACGCACTAGTATGAAGTTAATAATGCACGAAATGCTATATTGCCATAAATTAGTAATTAAGAATGAGATAGAAAGTTCCCATTAAAGGTGGCGTAAAATAAGAAGTAGGAATTTATGTGGTTTCTTAATTGACATATTAGTCCTTATTAATTAATATATTAATAGAAAAGCAAAAATAATAAGTTAATTCAGATCCACATGTCTATATCTTAACCGTCCATTCCATCTTAATCTATGAACTAGAATTCTTCTTATTTTTTACTCTAATTAGTCTTTTCAACAGAACTCACCCATATATATATATATTTATATATATATATATATATATATATATATATATATTTATAAGGATAATTTCTTTGTATGTTTTCATATGTTTACACGTATATACCCACTACATTAGTATTAGTACTTTTGTCACCTTTTAATTCATATTTTATAAGTACAATTATATGTACGAATTCATGCATAGTTGCCACATAGAATTTGCATGCATGTTTTTTTTTTCAAACCGTTTATTCCATATTTTATACTCCCTCCATTTCGCTTAACTTGGCTCATTTGAATAGTGGCTTTTCTGGCACGCTTTTCCACGCTTCTTGATGATAGGTTTTAAAATGGATTTTTGAAGAATTATTTTTTTTACGGGATACTACGACAGTCGTAGTATCCCGTAAAAAAAATAATTCTTCAAAAATTCATTTTAAAACCCATCATCAAGAAGCGTGGAAAAGCGTGTCAGTACAAGCCAAAAAGTTTTGAGCCAAGTTAAGCGAAATGGAGGGAGTATATAAAGTTATACTTTTTCATAATTAAGATTATATTTTCTTTTCATAGGCGAGGCGCGTAGGACTTAACGATTTAATTACAGTTTTTCGAGGAGTCAAGTCAAGGAAAGATTAAGGTGGGGGAAAAAGTTACATTTTCGTATTTATCCTTACTATACGTTTTGCTCAATTGATATGTGTGATATGCAGCTTTAATGAGAATAAAGAAGTGTCGTCTTTGGACGTAAAATAAAGAAAGTGTCGTCTTCGGACGTAAAATAAAGAAAGTGTCGTCTTCGGACGTAAAATAAAGAAAGTTCGTCTTCGGACGTAAAATAAAGGAAGTTTCGTCTTCGGACGTAAAATAAAGGAAGTTCGTCTACGGACGTAAAAAGAAGATAATTATATTCATGTTCCATGTATTCTTTTGTAGTAATTCTTATAATATGGATAAATGCAACCACTGAGTTTATAGTACTCACCCCAAAACTATTTTATTTTTCAGGAGCAGACTCGGGCGATGAGCGGCGTGGTGAATGATGGTGGAGTCGGGATTAATTTTTAATAAGCTAGATTAATTCTTGAATAATATTATTATAGTTTGAGACTTCCGCTTTATATTTTATTTGGCTTTTTTCGAGACTTATTTTCCTTAATTTTTAGTAATTAATAAATGAAGTTTTCCTTTTTCGTATCGATTATTTTATTTATGAAAATTGGGGCGTTACAGCTGCAAACCTGCAAAAATGAATAGTATTTGGGAAATAAAAAAATCTAAACAACTAACCTATCAGGGGCCTCTCTCATGGTGGTTTACACATGTCACCCGGGCTTGTTTGGTAGCTGAGATATCTCATGATATCTCAGCTTATCTCATGTAATCACTGCGTTTGGTATCCATTATTCAGTTATCTCTCTGGCCCGTATTTAGCACCCGGCCCGCGTGCAAAATACTATTGAACCTCAATAAAACACCTTTTCTAGTCGGGCCTCCACCCCCCCGTTAAATCACGATTCAGTTACAAAAAAAAAAAATTCCATTCTTAACCCCCTTCTTCCTCTCTGCGCAGCGTGCTGGGTGAGTGCGGCGTGGGTGGCGGCGACGTGGTTGTACGCCTCGGGTTGGTGAAGATTGGCGGTGGCTGGTGAAGGCGGTGCCGCGGGTTGGTGAAGATTGCTCGGATACACTCCTTTCATCCATCTTCCCCATCTTCCCTACTACACAGCCGCTACACCTCCATGCTCTTCTCAGGCGGCCCAGCTCTAATCAAGCGGCAGTGCTCTTCCTACCAAACACCGCGGCGGCCCTGCTCTCCGGCGACACGGGTGAACGTGGCAGTGGCATAGGTGAGCGTGCTGGCTGTACGCTTCCCGATCTTTGACGGCGACGTTGACGATAGAGATGAGGGGAGAGACGAGAGAGGGCTATTGAGGCTGACGACGGCGGCGAATTGGGCGGTGGCCGGTGAAGGCGGCGGCGTAGGCTGGTGAAGAAGGAGATAAAATTGATTTCTGAATTGATTTTTGGAATTCGCCAAACACCACGGCGGCCAACCTCCATGAATTGATTTTTGGAATTTCATTGTTGGAATTGATTTTCAATTATTGTTTTGAATTGGAATTTGATTATTGTGCAGAAATCAATTGAAATTCAATTGACGATTCAATTGACGATTTTAGTTCTGAAGATTCAATTGACAATTTTTGTTCTTGGCTGTTTACAAAATTGGGGGAGAGAGAGGTTTAATTAATTTTTTTAATTTTTCTGATAATTTATTGTTTGATAATTTTTTTGATAATTTTGTTCTGATAATTTTTCATAAATATAGAAATTATACATTTTGGATTCAATTCATCAATATTTAACATAAATACAGATATTATACATTTTGGATGTTAAATTTAATATTTTTAATTTCTAATCATTGTACTACAGTGTTTGTTAGTTTTCATACCAAACACCTATCCAGTTTTCTTATCATGGTTTTAATCACACTTGTCACTATTCATATCCAAATATCATGGTTTATCTCATCTTACCTACCAAACGAGCCCTTAGATCTATACCCTACACAATATGGGGTTTGCGTACGATACTATCCCCCCTTTTTATTCTCCATAGACCATAGCTCCTTATATCAATATGATATTTAAAATATTTATGAATTTGTTCGTCCCTGTAGGCCTCAAAATTTAAGTTATCAATTCCCTTTTTTTTTTTCTTTTTTTTTTTTTCATAACCCCAAAATTAGAACTACGAATCTCGTCATTTCAACATGTTAAATCGCACTACTCCTCTTTCTATCCATGCAGTAATTGTTTTTTTTTTTTCCCACTTAATAACTAGTTCTGGGATTTTATACGTTTTTATTTAGGTTAGATTAGTTTTGGGGGATATAATTTTATTTATTAATTAAAAAAGTCATTATTATTATTTTTTTAAAATCCGATGGCTAATATTTGCTCAACATGTTTCGATGTTTCCAAATCCAAATTTTGGAGAATATTTTTTAATCGTATTTTTTGCAAAATTGGAACGATAAAATAATTACTACTTTTATCGTATTTTTCGTGAAAGAGAACAAAAGTGCTAATCTTTTGAATTCACGAAATTGATTATTTTTTTGTCATCATAATTTTGCAACGACTTATATAAGATTTCTTACGAGTAAGAAAACATATTCTCGCATTTGAAGTGATAAAATAATAATTATTTTTAGTATATATCGTAAAATGGACAATTTATACGAATAAAAGTGACAATTTATATGAACAAAAGTGTCAATCTTTTGAAATGACTATTTATTTGTTATCGTAATTTGCAACGGCTATTTATGCGACGCCTTACAAGGGAGCGAAGCATATTCTCGCACATGAAGCGATAGAATAATTATTTTTATCGTGTTTTTCGTAAAACTGTCAATCTATATGAATAAAAGTGTCAATGTATATGAACAAAAGTACAAATCTTATGAATTTCCAAAAATCATCAAAAAAAAATTATTTTCGTAATTTCCCAATGGCTATTTATGCGACACCATACGAGTAAGCAAAATATATTACCGCCCTTGAAAGGATAAAATAATTATTTTTATCGTGTTTTTTTGTAAAAGTGACAATATATATGAATAAAAGTGTCAATGTATATGAACAAAAGTGCCAATCTTTTAAATTCCTGAAATCATCAAATTTTTTTTTTGTAATTTACCAACGACTATTTATGCGACACCATACGAGTGAGCAAAAAATATTCCCGCCCTTGAAAGGATAAAATAATTATTATTATCGTGTTTTTCGTAAAAGTGTCAATCTATATGAATAAAAGTGTCAATGTATATGAACAAAAGTGCCAAATATTTGGAATTCTCGAAATCGTCGACTTTTTATTATCGTAATTTCCCAAGGGCTATTTATGCGACACCTTACGAGTGAGCAAAACATATTCCCATCCTTGAAATGATAAAATAATTATTTCTATCGTGTTTTTCGTAAAAGTGTCAATCTATATGAATAAAAGTGCCAATATTTGGAATTCTCGAAATCGTCGACTTTTTATTATCGTAATTTTACAAGGGCTATTTATGCGACACCTTACGAGTGAACAAAGCATATTCACACCCTTAAAACCTCTGAAGCACGGGGACGCCTCCCAGCTCAGCGTTTCCGTTCCGGGGACACGTTGGGGACGGGGACGCCGCAATACGCCGGGGGGACGTCCCCGGGGACGTTTTTTATTGTGAGCGTATTTTTTATTTATTTTTAATTAAAATAATACGTTTGACTAATTAAAATACGTTGACTAGAAAAAAAATACGTCCTAAACCTAATAATTTCTGAAAATGTCGAGCATCTTCTTCAATTGCAAAATTAAAAACAAAACCTGGTTGGAACACGAACACCCAACGTCTGCAAGCGCCAATTACCGCCGTCGTTTGGTTCGCCGTCGTCGCCGCGTGGGTTCGCCGTCGTCTAGTTCGCCGCCGCCCCTGCTGCTGCCTGAATCTCCGCCGCCGCCTGGATTCCCCATCACCGACGAGCTCAGGTGAGTTGATTTAAAGTTATTATCGATTGAATTGTGGTTAGGGGCGTGATAACTGGTCGCGTTTTTTCTTTTATTTCTTTTCTTCTTCTTTTTCTGCGATTGCTGCCGCCTTTAATTCCCTTTAATTGGGTTTGATAACTAATGGGTAGTGATTGGGTGATATTAATTCCCTTTAATTTGCGTTTTTTTTTAATTTTATAGTTGAAGTTTTATTAATTTTATTTTTAGTTAGAATATTGGTTGAATACTGAATTTTCTTTTCCTATTATTATGTATCAACTTGCAGATGGCTAGTTCTTCTTCTGCTGCTACTTCGAGTGCATCTTCTTCCCTTGATGATTATAAAAAACCGTTGCGGAGATTTGTGAAGAAGTTTGACACTGTAGGGGGTGGTGGGGGAGTAGATTGGCAATGCAATTTTTGTGGAACGAGGAAGAAAACTAGGATGATGAATGAGGAGTGTGGTCTAGTTTCTAGTTGGAAGATGGAACTTTTATTTGTTTTTTTTGTGTGTTTAAATAGTTTAAGTTTTAAGACAATATTTTATTTCATATTTGCATAAGTTTACTATGAATTACATAATATTTGCTTATTTTCTTTATGAATTATGAATATTTAATATATATAAATATATATTAAATAAAAAATACAAAACGTATTTTTGACGTATCGTATTCTTCATTTTTGAAAAAATGCGTATTCACATCCCCGTATCGTATCGTCCCCATACTTCGTTTTCGTCTCCGTGCTTCATAGCTTAAAACGATAGAATAATTATTTTTATCATGTTTTTCGTAAAAGTGTCAATCTATATGAATAAAAGTGCCTATGTATATGAACAAAAGTGTCAATATTTGGAATTCTCGAAATCGTTGACTTTTTACTATCATAATTTTACAAGGGCTATTTATGTGACACCTTACGAGTGAACAAAACATATTCCGCCCTTAAAACGATAGAATAATTATTTTTATCGTGTTTTTCGTAATGGTGTCAATTTGTATGAATTAAAATGACAATGTATAAGAACAAAAGTATCAATCTTTTGAATTTCCGAAATTGTCAATTTTTTATTATCATAATTTTTCAATGGCTATTTATGTCACATCTTACGAGTGAGCAAAGCATATTCACGCACTTGAAGGGATAAAATAATCATTTTTATCGTGTTTTTTGTAAAAGTGTCAATCTATATGAATAAAAATGTCAATCTTCGGAATTCTTGGAATTGTCATTTTTTTTATTATCGTAATTTTCCAACGACTATTTATGTTACACCATATGAGTGAGCAAATCATATTCCCACCCTTGAAACGGTAGAATAATTATTCACAAATTTTGATAATTAAAAATTGACGATTGAGATTGATGGAAAATTTGTGTTCAAGTTTGGAGTTTAATGTGTTTTTCTCATATATAAAGATATTACGTTTGGGGGATTTTAAACATAGCTCCATTTTCTCTCACTATAGCCCCCAAATAAAACTAAAATTAATATTAATTATAGATGTATAATTTTGCCCTTTTATAACCCCTACTTCATATTATATTCTTAACACCCCGTAGCCTCCGCTGGCAGAACGAAGTTATGAAGATGAACGATCATATGATACTTAGAATGCATGTTCATCATCATCATCATCGCAGATACTTAGTTTTCATGGTATGAATGATTCTATGTCTATCATTGTGTATCTACAGTTTGAGGTTGTCCTCGGAGTCTTCGACCATGACGGTAACGAGAGAAGAGATGGTTAAGCCTTGCGATGGGCTGTCCATGAAAGTCGACCCGGCTTCGATTCGATGTGGTAATTCAGGCGCTATTCTCGTATTCTCTACCAACATTGCCTACGCCGATAGTTATAGCGACGGCGCGACTGATTTCGAACTATACCATCCCAATCTAGATCTAGATGCGGTGGTGAGACTCCCTCAACTGTTCGTTCGCTGCCGCCGCCACCGTCATCGTATCGATTCTGACTATCTCTACGAGCTGCTGCATCCGACCTGGCGACCTCCAAGAGAGGAAAACGCGCGCTTCATGCAGAGGCACTTGGGCTGTTGTTTCGGTGACATCGATGATGACGCCGGCGAATACGGCTACGCAGTGGCCGCAGCATCTGCTATTGGCAGCAATGGGGCAATCTTGTTTAACATCACCGCCTACAATGCACAGCGGAGGCTACGGGGTGTTAGAATTTGAAGTTGGCTATAAAAGGGCAACATTGTACATCTATAATTAATATTATTTTTAATTTTATTTGGGGCTATAAGGAGAGAAAAGGGGGCTACGTTTAAAATCCCTTACGTTTGAGTCTTATTTTTGTTAAATTTGTAGGAAGCAATACGACGAAAAGTAGCATTTTCGAACAATTGAGGAAACGGTCCGGAAGTCAAAAGTTGTAACATATAAAAGGAAAAAAAAATTAACAAAAAAGTAAGAAAAAGAAAAGAAAAAGAAATAGCAAACGAAGAAAAAAAAAAGAGAAAAAAAGGATATAGCAAACGAAGGAACAAAAAAAAAGGAAATAGCAAAGACAAAGGCCTAGGCGCAATGGAAAGAAGGAAGAGACATAATCACCTGCTATAGCGCCTTGGAGTTCCCTCGGCCACACCGTGAGTTCTGGCTCATGGGTGTGTGCCCTAGGTGGGACCCATCAAGAAAGGGTCACAATAAAATAACCAGTAAAATAGAGTATAAAATTTTAATTTTACTAAACATTGTATATTAGGTAACTCAAGTTATCCCAGGTGGTCACGGTTTCAGTTCCGTTTTCCGAACCATTGAAATTGTTAGAAGTGTTTTTTTTTTAAGATTTTTATTTTATTTTAATATATACTGTATTATACTTCGTATATGTTTTTAATTTTGTTCTTTTCAATTTTGTTATGTTGTTATTTGTTGTTATAAATTACGAATTTGTTTTTAAATTTGTACGGACTGTAAGAAAACCTCTAAAGTAGAATGTGCATAGCTATAACATTTGAATGCAAATAGCCGAATTTAAAGAACTCACGTTTCATCAATTCAATAACAAGTGATTGCCAGATACTTTTATATCTATGGCTCTTTTATTTTACCCTAAAATAACACTCAAGCTATTTTTTACTTCAAACAAATGATGTTGGAGAAAATGTATCATCAGTGATGATATATCGTATTGTATGATATCATCCTTTTGATCTTTCTATTGTGAATATCCATTTCCAGCTGCAACTATTTTGCAAAATTAGATTGTGTATATGGCTTCTGCAGATGATCCCAAATTTATTTTGCAGTATCATATTTAGATAATTGCATACCAATAGAGTTATCAACATAGTTATTAATCCAAGTAATAATCTTGGAATTATTAACCTCTCAAATCTCCAATTTCTCTTCTAACTCTATATTATTAGCCAGAGTAGGCTTCGATTTCGTTCCACTCACATATTTTCACATCTTCTTCCCAATTAGAAAATTCTTTATGTTCGTGTGCCTTGAATTCATCTTCCGCTATACAATGTTATTGAGTTGGGCCTTAATTGTCATATTGGGCAGAGCCCGTCTGGTGTGTTCTATTTATATAAAAATTGAGCACAAACTCTGTAATCTGTAACCTAGCCGTCTAATACAACATATTCTCCGTTTTTTTGGACATAGCTACACAACGTTGGTGAACCACGTAAATATGTGTCTTCTTTACGCGTTTTTGTTCATTTTATTGCTAAATAATCCTAATCCGTTATAACACTTTCCATCCAAACGAGCACTGATGGAATGCAACAAGTCGTATCTCTCAACAACCATAGTGAAAATCAAAACGAGCAACCACAAAAACAAGCAACCATAAAAACAAGTAAGAAAGACCTACAATCCAAAACAAAATAACCAAATCAAGAACAATCAAGTAAACAAAGAACCTCAGCAGCGTCGCGAACAGTGACTCCAAAATCTTAGTCAAGGCTCCTCCCCGAACCCTGGGCAGGGGGCGCACTGCCCCCCTGCATCCCCTAAACCTGCTATGATACCATGCCCCCTGTAACCCCTAAACCTGCTATGATACCATGTTAAACGAACATGGTAATCATAAAAGAAATTGTTGATGAAGATGAAAGGGAATACATTGAACACTAGAGAAGGCTCAGTTCTTACAAACAAAATAAGAAGAGAACAACATAATGAAAAAGGAGGCGCACCAACTCAATTATATCTAATCCCGTATTAGGACAAAAGAGAAGACAAAAATACCCTTATACTATTAGCTAAGTACCCTTATACTATCAGCTACATATATTCTAACACTTATTTCCCCATAAATAAGTGTTATTTAATACAACATACTTTCTCTATCTACCATAATTATGTTATTTATCATTTTAAAACGTCCGCGAAAATTGCTGAAAAAGAGGTGCACAATTATATATAGCGAATGGAGTGAGTATATGTATCTATATACCTATGTTGAGGGGGGGGGGGAGGAATACACCAATATCCAACAGTTTTTCGATTTTAAACACTTTTGTCAAACCAACTCGATAAGCAGCACGAGCTCAGAGTGCAGTACGTTATCTCCCTGCCACTGAACCGGAACCTGGAGCCCGAGTTGGAGGTGGAGGAAGGCAGCCCAAGCGTATCAAATCTGCCACTACAAACTCTCTCCTGCCACTGAACCGGAACCTCGAGCCCGAGTTGGAGTCAGTTTCTGCTCAACCATCTCCCACTCATGAAGTGCCAGTTCAATCTCCAGTTCGTTCTCCACCGATCGTTCTATCAGCTTACCTGGTGGGTAAAGGAGTTCACAATCCGCCAGTCCGGCTCGAGCCAATGACCATCAACTCTCCATCTCCACTTTACTTCAGGGACAATCAGGAGATGCCTGAACTGGACATGAAGTTGCAGACTGATGATGTTCCAGTTCCACAACCTGTCGCTGATGATGTTGATCTGGACGAGTTCGATCCTGCCCGTGAGGATGCTCTTGCCGTCCTTCAGGTATTCTGTCAAAACTCCACTTCCTTTGTTCGCTCTACTTTTCCCGGAATCGAGCAAACTCTAGAAATAGAGGAGCTCGCCATTCAACTGCGAACATATATGGATGTGAATGAGAGTTCATTTCGTGAACTTGTGGCTGTCTTCATGTTGAACTCCATGGAAGATTTAATTATAGAAGAAGACAAGCTGCAGACAGAATTATGCTTCTTTGATGTGCAAACTGCCCGCAATTTCTACAAGACCTTGGTGCTTTCAAGGATGCAGAAGGAAGCCAAGCTGAGGGGTGTTGATCTGAAACCTCTCTACACTGATCAAGCCCAATTCTATAACGAGGCTAGTTTCGAGGGGGAACTTTACACGCTAATCTGCTCGCCTTCTCAGTTCTCCCCAACTGTCTGCAGATCAACCCTATGCCGACGCAGCTGACCAAGCCCAACTTGCACATGCTGATCAGCCGTTTTTCCCTGCCCCTCAACCTTCCACTGACGATCATGCCATTGTCTAGTCAGGGTCATCATCTTCAGTATTTGCCGATCTATCTGCCATAGAGGATAGGATCTTGGTGCAACTGCAGACCAAGATTAATGCGCTTAAAGTCCAGATCTATCAGGATGAAGCCGTTGCTGCAGAGAAAGTTGTTGAATAGATGAATGGCATCAGAGAGTCCCTCACTGCAAACCTCAACACCTTCCAAGTCGATACCACCAACTGTTTCAAAGAACTGAATGCCACCATGAAGCAGTTTGTGAAGGAAGCTGTGGAGGAGTATGCAGTTCAGAAACTGACTACCTCAGTGACGGAGATTGTGAAGAAGGAGATTGCAGTCTTCACAGTCGATAAGTTCAAAGCACAACATGAATGCCCGTCTGGACGATCTGCTCCAAGATAAGGACATTGCCAAGGGAACAGATCTTGTTTCCTTGGAAGTAACAGTTGAAGAGACAGATGTTCATCACAATGATTTGTGCAAGACCCTTGCCATCTCTGCAGATGCTGCCACTCTCAAGGAACAAGCACTGCAGGCTGACATAGCCTCCATTCTCGGCTTCCGTGAGGCCATGGAAGCTGACATGGCCAACCTGCATGAAGAGAATGCCAACCTCTGGAAGGTCATCAAGACCAAGTTTAATGATGTCGAAAAAGGGGAAGGTAGAAATGTGATGAAGATGTCAGTTCAGCCGAGCAAGGTAGCAGAGCAGAAGGCCCCCCGTGCTGATCTACCAAGAACTGCTCCTGCAGAATCTATCTCAACTCAGTCCGAAATGGTGCCTCGACCTAAAATTCCTCAACTTTCTAGGAGCTTAACGGAGAAAGAGAAGATTGTTGCTGAAGGAAAGATTATGATGGACATGGTCCTGCAAGGTCAGAGAATAGATGCAGTAACCAATCCACTTCAACAGAAGCAATTATTGATGAACAACCGCAAGAGAGGATGAAGAAGGTCGTTGAGCGCAACAGGCGGATTATTGCATGAAATAATTGCATGAATCTGAGCAATGAATTTGAACGACATGTCCTCTTCTCTCACACGGGTCAAGAGAAGTGGAATGCCATTGAATACCAGTTCATTCTGATGTACTTCTACTTCAAGCACCCTACAATATTTGACCATAGCACGATTGATCAAACTTATGCCAAGTATTTGAAGGAGATTGCTGAACTGGAGCCAGACCTTGTAAGGAAGATCATATCAGAGGCACAGAAGAAAGGCATCAAGATCAATGCCCCTCCCTACTACAGATTTCTCCCTTCACTCCTTAAGGACAAAAAGACGATTGATCACCCCACCATTATAGAACCTTTGTGAGAGCCACTGCAAAGTTCATTGGAGTGGCTATTGTTTAGTGTATTTTTGTGTGATTTTTATAGTTTTGTGTGAGTTTGTTTATATGTGTTTTGTTCGTTTTACGTGTTGTTTTTGCATGTTTTGGTTGACGTTGAGTTTGCAAGGATTATTGGAGAAAGGTGAAGAAAATGAGCAAAAGATTGAAGAAATGAGTGAAAAGTGATCATCAAGTTAGGATGAAATAAAAACATAATATCGAAAAGGAGTTTGATATGAGTGCATAGGAAAAAACGGGGGTCAATTTTGAGTTCGGACGAGGGAGATACGGCCGAAACAAAAAAGTCACGCGCAGCGAACTGCAGCTTATCTCTCGCGACCGCGAGGCTCTACGCGGCCACGAACCCTGTTGATTTTAGTGATTTCTTTCCTTCTTTAATTAGGTTTTGGAGGTCCTATAAATATGTAATCTTTAGGAAATGAAAATACACTTTTTTCTCTCTTATTTTCAGCATTAGAACACCTTACAAATAGTTTTAGCTTATGCTTTGAAGATTAAAGTTTTAGATTCAAGATTTAATTCAAGTTTTATTCAAGTTCATCGTTTGTTTCGTCTTTAATTCGTAAGTTTATTTTATGCTCTTAGATTAGGTTTACTTACTTTGATTATTGCTTTGCTTAGCTTAAGTTAGTTTTTTAGATTCAATTTAATTGCTTCCAAGTTTATTTGCCTAGGTTTAGATTTATTTGCTTTAATTTACTTTAGATTCATGTTAAGATTTATTTGCTCTAGATTAGATTTAATTGCTTTCTTTATTGCTTTCTTTTCAATTCATGTCTAGGTAGATTTACTGCTTTCTTTTAGTTTAATTTATTATCCCAGGTGACAGACGGGAGTGCTTTCTACTTGCTTTTAATTATTTTCAAGTCTAGTTTAGTTTACTTGCTTTCTTTTCATTAAGTCTAGGATTGATAATAAAAATCAAAACCCAAAATTATTTACTTGCTTTCTTAGAGTGTTTAAGATTTTATTTGCTTTTTGTGTGCTACATAGTTAATTGCCTTGCTAAGTCTTCCTTGAGATTCGACATTGGGTTTAGCTTACTAGGCTACGATAGACCTCATTCTATTGCAAGCACTTTTAGGTGAAATAGCTATCGACAATTCGAGTGAAGATTTCAAGAGAGTCCAGAACGGAGTTTACACCAGCATGGGTATTGAGTGCCTCGAAAAGCTGAGGGAAGAAGCTGCTGCAAGGAGATTGAAGAAGCAACTGGATTTTATTTTTTATTTTTTATCTGTATTCATTAAGTTTTTGTAGTATCGAGCTTATGACAACTGTATGTAATCTATAGCTCTGATAACTTAATGAAGAAAGATCAACCTTTTGCACTGATGACAATATCTCTTTGTCCAGTCTGCTTCTTTACTACTTTATTTTATGTTTATTAATATGTCTTACTTATGATTCCTAGTTGTACTAATCTGGCTGATTTATAGTTAGAGATTATTTGTAAAGTGTTGGTTTCGACATCATCAAAAAGGGGGAAATTGTTGAGAACCCTCACTCAGTTTAAGATTTGATGATGTTTATCGAAACAACACTTAGATAGATTTTAACTCTTTTCTAGAGTTAGGTTGATAGAACTAAACTGATCTGTATAACCAGTTTAGTATGCTTAAACTCTTAGTTGAAACAATTTCAGTTTCGCAGTTTGAAGTCAACCAGTTCGAAATAGTTCAATGCTTGCCTAGAAGAGTTCAAGACTCGCAGTTTGAAGGAAGACGGTTGAAGACTCCAGATTGAAGAGGTAGTTTCAACCTGCCTAAATAGGTTGATTGATCTGGCCTCTGCATCTCCGGAATCAAGCTGGACTGCCTCAACGGGAAGAAGTACAATGTGTCAGTGTACGGATCCGACACATCCAACGGCTAGAATTTGAATTCGAGCTTATAAATACCCCTTTCCTCAACTAGAATTCTTACGGGAAATTTAAGCATTCAAGCAAAACGCTGCAGAATTCTCAAGCAATCAAAGCCTTCACTCAACACTCGAAATCAAGATAATTTCCCAAGTGTTGAATTCATTTGAGAGTTCTTATTTCTGGTTATAGTTTGCTTGAACATTTACTGCTGTTTAAGTAAAACTTAGATAGTCTTTCTACTGTTTCATTGAATAAATTTCTGTATAGAAAGTCTTGTCTATATTTTTCTCTCTACAAAGTTATGTTAAACTTTGTGTTGAAAAGTCTTGCAGTCTTAGCTTGTATTTAGCTTAGTAAACAAAGGTTGTAAGAGTCACGTCTCTAATTCGTGCTTGTGATTTCTTCAAGTTAGAAGAAATTACAAGGCTAGTGCTCAGCCAGTATAAAGAAGAGAGAGGTCAATCCGAAGTAAGAGATTTCAGATCGAGCTAGATTTGACGTGGACGTAGGGTTATCTCCGAACCACGATAAAAACTCTCATCTCTCTCTCAAACCCCTTTACTTACTGTTCTACTATAAACTGTCATGAAACTAACCAGCATACTGCATAATCATATATTTCATAAACTGGTAGTTTATACTTAGGAATTTTCTAAGAGAATTTCTCCAACTACTCCACCAACTACTGCACCTAAGTCCAGTTTGACAAACTCAGTTGTTCACAGTTTGAGTTGGACAAACTGAACTCACTCTGATGATCAGTTTGTTCGAAAACTGTTGGAGATTGGTGTAATCCCCCCCCTACACCAATTAACTCTTTATGGGACCAACAAAAATAAAGTTCTAATATAAGTATATACTGTATGCATTAAACAATAGTATAATATAAATATTCAATACCTATCTAATTCATATTACCTTTATAACAAGGGACAAAATCCACTACTATAAAACTACAACCTATTTCTACAGCCGAAAAACTATTAGTGATGGTTATTTTTGCAATAGAACCTCCCTTCGAAAAGACTTTAAGCTGAGAATTATGAGTAGCTCTTTCTGTTCGGGTTCTTTATTCTCCTTAGGCTATAAATTCCCATTGGAATACAAACTTTAATTTGAATATACATACATCATGATGCAAGAGAATAACAATTTGTTTGTAACTATAATTCATTACGTAATATGAAATGTTTATTTATATTTAATTAAGACACCTTAACTATTACTATTATGAAAAGTTTATTCTTACAATAATAAAATTACTTTAATCAAGAGTAATAGTGTATTATAGGGGTGTTCACGGTTTAGTTAAAACCGTGAACTAAATTGATTGATCTTGTTTTTCAAGGATGATTAATGCACGTAGACAAGAAATTAATGAACACGAAAGTAAAGAGACACGAGGAATTTACGTGGTTCGATCTACCGGAATAGATCTACGTCTACGGAGCAAAAGAGGGTATCGATGTTATTGCTAGTAAGTGTGTGTAGCTTACAAAGATTGTTATCCCCTCTCAATCTATTCTAAACCCCTATTTATATACAAATACATAGAGTTCGACTATAATACAAATCCTTCTCCTATTTGAACTCTTTGGCTTGATCTCCTCCTTCATGGATAAACATCGAGCTTCTATATCTCCTTTAGAGCTTGAGTTGTAGTCGAGGTCGGAGTCTTGGTTGCCTCGGTGATAGTCTTCAGTTGGGCCGAGCTTATCCGGACCCAATTATATTGGGCCTAATGCTTTGGGCCTAGGAGCTAGACCATATCCTATCACAAATCATATCATTTCAGAAACTATGAAGAAAAACATGTCCTTTAGAGGTCGCTAAACTTATTCAAATTTTCATAAGTAAATATTTGTTGGAACGTTCATTGATTGTGGTGTGAAATTTCTTTTGATTATCTGTTCGAATTTGTTATGTAATTTGTGTTTATTGGACTATTTAATAAGCGCGTAGAGAAGGCATATATGCATTGTTTTAAACTTTTTACTCATAATTTTGTTGATGCTTATGAAGCTCGTGCTAATTATGAGGCTTGACGGAAAAGTTGTTTTGTTGAGGAATATATCTCGAATGAGCTCATTTTTTTGCATATATTTGCTTTTCTTATTTTGTTTCTAGCTTTAAACTAATCTATGGTGCATAGTCAATTATATATATATATAAACCTGTTTAAAAAAAAAAAAGTTAATTATATAAATGCTTCTTCATTTACTAATTTGACTCCGGATAAGTTCATCGGGTTATCCTTGAATTTGAGATGAATCATGAATATGAATCTCAGCCAAACATATCAGATAACATCTATCAAATCTTATCACATGTTTACTAATCGAAAAATCTTAACTAAGGGATTAATAAGTTATGAGATAAGATATGAATATCATATACTCCCTCTGTCCCTTTCAAGTTGATTCATTCATTATTTGATAAAAATTAGGGAATAAAGCACATCATTAGTCTCAACTAAGTGTACCCTTATTATTTTCAATTCCACACTAATTACAACTAATTCATTAGCCAAAATTAAATTAATTATAAATTATGAATTTTTAATAATTAAAATTATACATTATGAATTTTGATAATTATAAATTTCAATTATTAATAATTATTAATAAATTTTAATAATTATAAATTTTAATAATAAATTTTGATAACACTAATTTGCAATCCTACTAAGTAGACATGACATTAAGTTGGATTAAATTAGTTAATTTATACTTATCATGTAAAGTAAACGACCCTTAAAATTAAGGTCGCTTATTTATCCTATTCAAAAACTATAACGTTTCGAACGGGACGGAGAAAATATTATTTTTTTACAAGAGTAATAATTCATTATATATAGTCAAAAGTTATTTTCCAACTCAAACTCTAATGTGTCCTATTAATAAAAATCGTATACATATGAAAATTATATATGCGTTTATTTTTATAAAATTAATAAAAATAAATATTTTTACGTGTAACGCACGTAATCTCTACTAGTTAAATAAAATAAGGGCTCACTTAGTGGGGTCATTATTTGTTGGTTAATTCATACTTAGAATCTTAATTATTTCTATTTTCAGAAACGTGTCAGGGCGGAATGGCCCAAAAAATAATGTGTCAAAGTGGTCAAACTAGCCGTATCGGAAGGAGTATGTGGCGTCACCAATTACAAATAGAGCATTGCCAAGAAATCACACTGCATACGATCACAAAAGAGTTAGAATACATAAGCTTCGGTATTAAGTACTTTTTTCGTCCCCCATATATGTGTGTTTATTATCTGTTTGGAACGTCCCCCATATATATATGCATTCCATAAATAGAAAGATTCTATTACCAAAAATTATTTATTCACCTTCACTTTATTCTTATTTTTCCAACTTTCTACCTACTTTTTTCACTTTTTTCTATTTTATCTTACTTTTCCCACTTTATATCAATTTGTCTTAAATTGCGTATCGTTTCTCTTTGTACGTATATATGAAAGACGAAAGGAGTAGTACATAGTAGTACTCATTCTGTCACCAAAAAAACTTGAAAGGGATGGTGGAAGAGAGTACTATCCTATTCTTTGTCATTTCAATCAATAAAGTAGCCTGCAAAAAAATACTCCTTCCGTCCCTCAATAAGTGTCCCAAGCCATCAAAGTGAGATAACTAAGTAAATAAGAAATTTTATATTTTTACTTTTAAAATCCCTACTTTTAATATTAATTTTTTTTCTCTCTTCTACTTTTTATTTATAATCTTTAATGATTGACTACTTGAGGAGAAGGGTATATATGGTAGTTTACATGAATTTTTACATATAATTTTATAGTGTGACACTTATTAGGGATAAAAAATTAGTAGGTGAGGACTTTTATTAGGGGACAGAAGGAGTAACAATTAACATGCATAATACCATACAAACTTTTCTAAAAGGTGTCAAAGAGAAACTTCAGATAGTAGGGTTTCAGTTTATGGGAAAAGATTATGCAGAGGCTATAAAATAAAATTTGATTTATAGTACCCCTATGAAACAAAAATAAAAACAAAAAAGGCAAAATTACAAACAGCCAAACTAAATGAGGCGTATGTAGCAAGATTCAAAAGGTAATCAAGAGGTGGAAATCGGTGTGCAATATTCAAAAGGAAAACGTAGAACTAGAACCCACCAAATATAAAACGAGAAAGAAGGTTGCACAAATCTGGGTTAATTTGAAATGCCTAGTTAATCATATTGATTGGAATTTATAATTTCAAAAATAGATTTATGATTTATAGTTTTATGTTTCAACATGTTATACATAGTACTCCTCTCATCTCTTTAAAATTAAGTCATTTCTTTTCACCATTTATGGTTAATATTTTTAAATATTTTGATGAGAGTTTTAAAATAATTTTTTATTTTTATTTTTATTTTATGAGATACTACAACACTTGTATTATCCATAAAAAAAAAATATTTAAAAAATATGCGAGATTCAGTTTAGCCAGATTCAATTCATGTGTAAAATTTTGTCACTGAGTTTCCCTCATCTGCATTAATTCATAGCCTCCTCCTTCCTCGAAAATACCTACACAGCCAATAACATTTTAACCAAACAAATTTGCTCAACTCTCTCCCGCAACTAAGTTCACATATCTAGTAAATCTGTCTCGAGAATGATGCCCAAGATTATGCTTAATAGCACTGTCTAAATCTACATAAATTCAAAAGAGACTACGTCAAGTTCAATCAATAAAGTAGCCTGTACATAAATAATGATTAGCATGCAAATGCAGTGCAGGCTTTTCCTTTTTCTAAGAGGAGTCAGAGAAATTTATCGGAAAAGATGAAGATGATGCACAGCCTATACAGTCATAGATCCCATACAAAACAAAAAAAAAAAGGCAAAATCACAAACACCCAGAATTAGCAAGCGTTTCTATATATATATACATAAATGTTGAAACAAATTAACTGAGGCGTAGGTAGCAAGATTCAAAAGGTAATGGGAGTGAAATCGTTTTGAAGGTGTGCAATATTCTCGAAGAAATTGAAGGTTCCACAAATCTGGGTTTGGAGAAGATATCAAACAAAGGAAGAGAGATGACAGGTTTATTTTATTTAAAATAATTTTGTTTATTTTGTTAGAATACTTATTGCAGTTTTGATGGCTTTTTTAGTATGTAGTCTTTTTTTCAGAAAGTGATTAAACCATTGGAAAGCAATTTGAGAGATGCATACATGATTTTGAGAAATGGTCG
The DNA here is from genome assembly GCA_001642375.2 of Mentha longifolia. Taxonomy (NCBI): domain Eukaryota; kingdom Viridiplantae; phylum Streptophyta; class Magnoliopsida; order Lamiales; family Lamiaceae; genus Mentha; species Mentha longifolia. Next base: position 15,144,430 of record CM038110.1, read on the forward strand.
AAATTTGGAAAATGGAGTAAGAGCTGAAACCTGAAAAACAACGGTAAATACATGTTAGAGTGAAACCCATAGATTAAAATAGTGTTTTTTTTTTTTTTTTTTAATTTTTAAGGGGGAAGTTAAAACAATGTGATTCAGTAGTCTTCGATGGAAAGAAATGAGATTTTAGGAGAATAGAGGTGGAAATAAATGGTAGATTTTGGAGTTGGTGTTAGCTATTTGGAGTGGGCGTCAAAGTGCTTGAATAATTCGTGGAATGTAATGTAACGGTGGTTGTATTGGTACATCTTGTACCTTGTTGAGCAATAAAATTACCATTTTCCAATCAAAAATAAATAAATTATAACAATGATTTCTTCTGTTCACTTCAGAAGGTGCTAGGGTATCTGGGAGGAGCAGATGCGATTATATGAATGATATACGTAAAGGATTAGATAGCGATAATTTGAATAAGCTGAACAACTCATGCTTTGGCCCACTACTAGAATTGGACTCGATGCAGGCTCAGGGGCAGCTCATATACTTGATGTACAAACACATAGTTCCGGAATCTTTGAAGAGAAGGCGTATCGCCTTCTCTATTAACTCTCAAGAACTTGAATTCGGGCCAAAGGAGTTCTGCACCATCACCGGTCTGCGATTTGGCCAATGGTCTAACCCACCCAAGGCTTCAAGAATTCATGCCGATACATTCGGAGGGAAATATGTTTTGTTTGTGAAGGATATATACGATGCCTTCACTCGAGAGAGTGCATCATGCAATGGACATGGAGAAAAAGTCTTGAAGTTAGGCTTACTGTTGATGTTATATAGCTGTGTGTTGATGCGCGGTCGCACTTCAAAACGGATTGAAGTGCAATATATGCACCTAGCCGATGATCTAGACCGATTCAATCAGTTTCCTTGGGGATTGGTAGCATATGATTTCCTCGTCGTTGCTGGGCACAATAGCAAAACTTCAATCGACACTAAACTCGAAGCAGGCGAAAATCCATGTTTTGACGCATACGGCTTCACATTTGCTATACAGGTTTTCGCATACGAGGTGTATGCTGATATTGTTTTGCATTGCGCGTCGCGTAAAGAAGGACCGGAGCATCAGTTCCCGAGAATGCTGAGATGGTGCGCGGACAAATTCTTTCGGTACGAGCACATCAAGCCGTATTTCGAGGAATCAATATTTGCAAGATCTGCGGTAATTAACAACTGTTTTTTTTTCGTATTAAATTAAATGCCATTACCATGAGTCCATGACCATGTATTGACTGTATCTTTCCTTGATATTGAATATGCAGAACCCCATTATTAACACGGTTGAGGAGAATAATTTGTTGGAAAAGTTGGGTGTCATTAACGGCATGCATACAGTTCCGCCGGAGGGTATGTTCCGACACCTCAAAGTAATCCCCAGGGGAAGAATGAAGAAATATAAAACGAAAACCACGGGGCAATCGATATTTGCAAAGCGTAGTTCACCTCTTACGACGCGTGATGATATGTGGAGGCTTGAAAATACGCGTGGATGCCTTACTACAAACAACGATGAGTTGGTAAGTAACAAATTATATGAATTATCCAAAAGTGTAGTGCATCATATGCTTGAAGTTTATGATATACTCTATCTATCCTGTTTGTCTTAATGCATTTTTTGAATATATGTGAGTGTAAAATAATAGAAACGTGTCAAAAAAATAAAACTGAAAAAATAGATATGTAGATGATAAAGCAGGGTGTGTTTTGCAGGAACCTCGATGGGTGGAGTCATTGCATAAGAAGCTGTTGAATATTAATCAGAAGCTGAATGAAGTAATGATGCAACAGAATAATGAATCTACATGTCAAAGGATTATAGCCGCCATTATGGAGACGGGCAAGCATGATACTGCAGAAAGAAGGTTTTCGGGTGCGGAAGACCAAATGATGCCCAAAAACAATTTGGATGATTCTTCAAGTAGCTTGGTGTGCTATGACTTAATTGGAAATGTTAAGGGGGATTTTGTAAGGGAAAAAGTATCAGAAAAAAATATGTATGCCGGCACATTTGATGAGGAAAATGACTTGTTACAGAAGTCGTACCATTGCCAAAGTCCAAGTCAGCAAATAGAGTTCACGGAATTTTTGTCGCAGAAGCCCGAAAACAATGACAACATTGTGCGAAAGAAGGCCTCAACAATTGGAGGGAGCGAAGGCAGTGTGCTAACGCGAGGATCGAACAATGCAGTGGGCGTGAGCCGTATAAGGAAATTTAAAGAGGATGAAAGGAGCAAGTCATTACCGTGGCTTCATAAGGTTGTGAAACGTAAATAACATGATATGCTAATGAGCTATAGCAAGGAAGAATCCATGGATTAGCTATCTTTGTCGACTGGTTGTTTTTTGTTTTGCTGTTGAACCTAAAGAAAGCTATTTTTGGATGTAATGAAGGGCAGGAAGGAATCACGGAAGAAAATTAGAAAAAATAAAATGAAATAATAATAATAATAATAATAATTGTGTACTAGTTGCTGTTATAATTTTTTGCCTCGTTCTTATTTTAATGCGAAATTTATTAGGACAATGGTATATATAGTTACAAAAGATCACTCCTTGTGCAGAAGCAGAACCAGAACCTTATGCATCAAAAGATCACTCCTCGTGAAGAGTACAAGTCTTATACAGTAGGAGAAAGACGAGACATATCGAGTAAATAGCCTATTCTAGGATACACATAAACCATATTCACAAAGGATGAGTACGTGGATTACTGAAGAAATTATACACGTATGATTTTCAGCTATTTGCTATAGTGAGGTATGAATTGCTCAGTCAAATGGTGGAGATGATCGTTTTCCCCCTCGAGGAGAGACAAGGCCTGCAACCAATTTAACGATGTAAAAAAGAATCAGAGTCGGATAGGTTGATAGGATACGTAGGTAGAATGTGTAAAGAACGTGTTCTTAGAATGTCTCTTCGTCAGTACCGACAATCTGGAGACACGAGAAGAGAAAGCGTTTTCAAGATTAGGCACTTTCTTTTATCATTTCTGCTATATTTGCATAATGCAGAAGATGGCAATCAAACTGATACGTCTGGACTCTACATGTCTGCTCATGTGATTCTCACTTACAGATTCAAGTTTGGCTATATAGGCAAAAGTCCAGCACTAAATTCCCAAATAGTACTGAAATACTATAACCAGGGTTTTATTCTTATTATTCTCAAGGGAAGATACCTAAAAACAGTTATTACGGGTACAAAAATACAGCCTAACTGATTGTTGCATAGATTAATACTTAGGAATGATAAGTACCTCTGCCATTGACGGTCGCAGCTCAGGCTCAGTTTGAATACATGCATATGCAGTTCTAGCCATGTGGTACATTTCACAAGTGTTACACGAGTCTTCAAGACGGGGATCACCAAGTTCCCGAAATGCAAGTGTCTCAATAAGAGGTAATGCCTGAAACACCAGGCAAAATGAATCAGAAAATAAATGATACTAGCAATATAAATACAAGCAGTAGAGGAATTGATGTATTTCCACATCAAATCCTCGATGATCCTACCCAGCTTTCTGGTCGGGAAAACATATCTGGGGTTAGGTTTTCATAGTTTACCCTAGATTGAGATATAATTGATCAAAGACCATAGTTCATGATAGAAATATAGAATAGGGAAAAATGGTAATAGTTTGGGATATAATTGACAATTTAATACTAGCCAGTTTTACCGTTAGAGATTAGATATGCAACGTAGGTATTGTATAATTGATGACGGCTTGTTGGTAACAAACACAAATGCGCCTTATAACAATTAACAACAAACAAAAGAGAGTGCTAGGTGACGAACCCACTGCCTGAGAGACATTTGTTTGACATCTCTATCCAAATCTGTTGACCTTCGTCCAGATATCAGTTGTATCAAAACAATGCCAAATGCATAAACATCTGTCCGTACAGAAACAATGCCATTCTCAGCATACTCTGGAGCAAGATATCTGCAAAAGAAAAGAAACCACAAGTTCACCTAATATATGATAAGTTAAAAATTAATACGAATGAAGCATTGACAGTAGATATAATATACTCACCCAAGGGAGCCTAGAATTCTTGTCTGCACATCATCCTCTATCTTCCACTTTGCAAGCCCAAAGTCCCCAAGCTGTTTGTGGAGAAAGTTAATAGAATCAAATATTCTAAATAGGCTGTAATATGATAAGAAATTACAATCACTGAACAGGGCGGTAAACACCTTATATAATTATTAATAATACTAAAAAAAGATAGTATGGGCCAAAATTTTATACTGTAGGATTTGGAGATGCATAGTATCTATCGACTATAGTTCCTTAATGCAATGTCTGAAGTTCATGGTAGTTTTTGGCAATAATTGTGCTGGGTAGGTAATCTCACCTGAATTTGTTCTAGGTACTGAGTTCTTCTCAATTTCATGGAAATGGAAGTTATTGTTGTTTTGTTCTGCTACTTGATATTTCCCTCAACTCAAGCAAACATATTCTTTCTTAGTTGTATACTTTATACTGTGTCCATTAGACTGGAAATCGTTCACCTCACCACTAGCTGCTTAGTTAAACCACATAAGCTGAACAATCCTCCACAACGGAAGGAATACTAGGGGGTGTTAACATTCCTAGATTTACTAATTAAGGGAGTGATAACTATATCGACAAATAGCAGAATGAAAACATTTCCTTTTCGGTTGGATTCATATCCAAGAAATAGTCCCAAATTTATGAAATAAGACAGGGCCTTGGGATAACCCTCATTTTTTATCCGATAAAGTAAACAATGGATTAACCAACATAAAATCACCCTAATCATACAAAGTAAACACCCCTCTAGAGTACTAAATGACATTGATGAAAACAGAAGGACGAAAGATCACCATAGGAACAAAGTCATGTGTGAGCATTATATTTCCTGGCCGAACATCCCGATGGATGATTGGACTTCCTCGACACTCCTCATGAAGAAAACGCAATCCTTTGGCAATTCCAATGGCAATGGTGTATCTCTGGTGCCATTCAAGAACATGTTCTGTATTTTCTGTTACAATCCGATAAATTAGATGATAAATCTGTAACACATGCATGTGGTTCAAAGACTCCAATTCTACTTACCGAATAAATGCCAGTTGAGTGATTTATTGCAGATATACTCAAAAACCAAGATGTTAAGATCTTCTTTGCAACAATAACCCAGGAGCATCACAATGTTCTTATGACGGGCAAAGCTTAGGACGTATACTTCAGAATGAAATTCTGCAGACCCAATTTTACTTGCTTCCCTTTGTACCTTTGCTGCAATACGTTGGCCATTCTTAAACCTGCCTAAATATACAGCACCGTAACCTCCATCTCCTAGCAGATTATTAGATGAAAAATCAGCTGTCGCAAGCTGTATATCAGAATAATTATATCTCATAGAATCCGGCTCTGTTTTTAAACCACAGGTCACACACATAGCAGGCGCACTGGAAGATTTCTCCGAAGTAGGCTTTGGTAGTTGTGGTATCACCGTGGGAGGAAAATCGTATTTATTGTTCCCATTATCAGAGCCACCTATGGACATATTCATTACAGTTACGAATATGTAAGATGTGAACATCAATATAATAGTAAATGCGCAAAAAAGATAGGAAAAATAACATATTACTGTACATTGCAAGGTTTGACCTTATGCTTAGTAATTTCGTAAATTCATTCACAATTTTTCAACATTTTTCTGATAATGTCATGAGGCCAGAATTTGGACAATGAGAATTCCACTTAGCATGAAATATGTCGACACATTTTACACCAATTTGCCAAATGGAGTATTAAATAGTGTGACATTTAAATTATTAAAAATAAAAAAAAAAGGCCAAACATCGTTACTCTGACCTGATTTCTCTATCTTAGGATTTGACCTATAATTATCTCTTGAGGAGAACCTATGCTCCTTGGAGTTGGACGCAAATGAAGACATGAGATTCTTTGCCATATCAGAGCTTTCGAGCGAATACATAGATCCGCGGTAGCTGAAAGACATCACAGACTGGTCGTTGTTTTCATTATCATGAATCGATGGAAGTGGTACGGGCTTGGATAGAGAGTAGAAGAGCTTATCTTCGACATATTCGATTTCTTTGTTAGAGGAATGTGGCCTCAGAACTTCCACTGTCAAGTTATCAAGAATCAGAGCAACCTTGCAAGGTATGTGTCTAAGGTAAAACCTCAAATCCCTTCGTAGGTGCCTGTTGTGGTAGATCTTATCAGGTATACATATAATATGATGTAGCAATTGAAGAATAACAAAATACTGTGGGTTTTATATTTGTTTATATGAATAAAATAAAGGTATCAAAACTTCACTTGAAAGAGTATAATCACCTATGCATTCAGCAAAAGATATATGTTTCCAATCAGGATTATGATTGAAGATTATATACATGATACTGCTTAAGCTGGTATCCTTTACTAGAGATTAGGTGCCTATCCTCAAATCATAATTGTGCAAATCAACTGCTTTTTTCCAAATTCTTATGCGTTCCTCCAATATATGACAGTTGCTAGTTCTGTATTCAACCAAAAGCATAGCTAACTGACAAAGATTTTGTGGCTTTAAAGTTAAAGGATTGTTGTTAAGCAGCTAAATTTATATCTGAGCAATGTCATCATCCTTATCTAGAGAAGGATATAGGGAAAATTTATTTCAGACACTTTTAACGCACCAATCGAGTTATATTATTCAATCAGGCATTGAACCAGCAGATGGTGTAAAAGTTGGAACTGTGAAAATCTGACTTCACATAATGTGAGAACTTGGACTCAGATTATGAAAGCTTGCATTTGGGGAAAAAACTACAGAATTTTTCTTTAACAATAATGCTACAGTAAACTATCCTATACAGACAAGTTGACTTTCAGTGTTCAAGTATTGTTGAGCTTTCACTCTCTTTAAAAGGGTAACTGTTCTATCATCTATGGAATGTAAAGATCATAGCAATAGCTAGATATAGCATCTTCTTCAACTTATGATAAATATCATACAGCTGAATCAGAAAAGAAATCTTAAATTTTACATCTAGTAGAATTCATATTATGAGTTTTTTAGATACATGGTAATGAAACTGAATCGTAAAGGTAAAGCCGTGAATATAGGCCAGATTAAGAAGTCATACACGGAAGCAGATGGCTTCACGAAAAGTATTTTGCTTTGTTTCTGTGCTCTGTATTACTAAAATAAGAGATACACTCATTTGTATTATAAGATTGAGTTTGAGAATAAAAATTTTCAAGAAAAATGTTTTGACTAAAGTTGGCTGTTTGCTAAATGAGAAACTTGCAGTAGCCAGATTCCCAAGTATCAAAAGCCTCAAGCTTGCAAAATTTTATATTTTTAGCTGGTCCTATTCCCTCTCTGTCCTCATTGTTTACTGAAACATATAAATATGAAAACTCAAACCTTACCTATCAAGTATAACCCATGTTGGTTCAGAAATTGCAACTTCTTGCATGACAACTTTCCTCATAGGAGTTCCAGCAGTAACCTTCACTTCTATATCTACCTGCGTGCCAAAAATCTACGTTTTGATGACAGGAACTACAAAACCGAGTTCTTCCTGAAGAGAGAGTTGCCACTGCCTCTAATGCATGAAAGAATCTGAAAGACCCAGAAACATATTTACATATAAAAGCTGGTGCTACAGCAAACAATAATTAACTTAAATGTTCTCTATCCTAGGCAATCAATCTCGATGGTGAAGTTGGGATACTATCAAACGTTGTGTCATGTTGCTACTATCACCCATTTTTTTATTGCTGCACTAAAATGTATTCGTGATGATCTCAAAACTCTGCAGGACATCTTAGTACGCAACAAACTCAAAATGAAGTGAAGATCCTAAAACACATGCTTTTGATGGTGTCTCAATTTGATATTGCAGATAGCACATGACAAATGGAAAAAATAAAGAAGAGTGTGGAGTTCTTTCACAAGTAGAAATGAGAATTTTACCCCTTCCGCTTCATATTCTTCAGCACTCTTCTGGAGCATTTTGACATATAGATCTACCCTTTTGGAAACATGTTCTTCCTTGGCTCGTGTATGTGTTGTTCCGAGGAAATTTTCAGGAACCACCTCCATATAATAACCCACTGTGCAGCCATAGTAATTATTGAAAGAAAATTTTCAGAAAATACTTAAAACATCAATATAATGGAAAACTGAGAAGATAATTAACTCTAATATCAAGATATCAGCAATGATCTGGTTTAAGTTTAAAGTTTAAAGTTTAAATGAAAGCTGGTACTTCACCAACAACGCAGTTTACACGCATAAATGTTACCAACGAGCAACTGACAAGCCTTGCAAAGTATGACACCTAAGCACAACATTCCCAAACCAATAATATTTCCTTGCACATGAATTCAGAGTGGAATCCCTCCGTTTTTCAAGAATACTGCAGCTAAAATGAAATGAACAAAATTTTCGGATGATTGGTAACCTTGAATCCTCCCAACATAAATCCCATACTACTAAAATGCATATACATACAAATAAAGCAATGCATCTTCCTATTACACTTCCAACTCTAATCATAATTCACAGAGCAAAACTACTTACTAGGATGCAAGATCCTATGCAACGCCCCAAGAACCATAATTGAATCCCCTGAATTCACGATACCACCATGCAATCGAAGATTATGAATCGAATGTCTAAACTCATGACTGCTGCGATCTTTTGTGGCATCACACACAAACAAAATCCGCGAAGGCCTTGAATGATTATCCCTATCCCTATTTTCCCTATTATTATCATTCCTGCTCCCCATAACTGATGGTATGAAGAACTAAAACCCCACAAATCTAAATCCTTTTCCTTTTCGCATGAACAATGATTACAAGTGAAAATGCGGGAGTAAATATTAAGGGGAAATTCATGCAATTAGGCCAAAAACTCGAGGTGCGATTGAGAGTGAGGTTTATCCAATCAGATTTATCCCACGAATTTAGACGCAGTAAATTAATTTACCTCGATTTGGAGAAAGACTGGAAGAATATTTGGAGCATATCTCCAGGAATAAGCCGCGGATATTCGAACTGCGGTGCTGAGAAGAGAGAAGGGTTCCAATGATGAGAGACAAAATTGAAGAATTTCACCATTTTTGGAGGATTTCTGAGTGCCGAAGCTGTTACTTGGGTTTCTCCGAAGTCTGATCAACTGCTGTTCCGTACGGCTTCTGAAATTTCAAATAAGCTGAAAACCTCAACGATTGTTAACGGTTTCTTTTCTTTCTTTCTTTTTTCCAAATCCGTTGTAATAATAATAATAATTACATGGAGATGCAAATCTTCCCTAATTTTACTTCCTCTTAATTATAGACAGAAAATTATGGCTTTGCCTACTTTTTGTTATTATAGAGCTTGCATTTTTGTGAACCGAAACTATTATATATAAAAAAAATTAACTAAATGTTTTTTTTTTTTTTCAAATTTAAAGTTTTCGTAAAGATTTTTTTTTAAGGTGTGCATAAGTTATTGGTTTTGTCTATAGAATATTATAATCAATATTTATTTTTCAATGTTTACTTTTCATAGTTGTTAACTCCATAATAAAGGGTATATTCTTTGGCAATATATAAAATATCTTTTAGGAGGTATTTGCACATTTCCTCACGTGTTAAAAAATATATTCAAAATTAGATATTTTTATTTATAAAATCTCTAATTATTATTAATTTTATTATATTCTTAACACACGTAGCGATCATTCCTTGAGATAATAAAAGATGCAATTGCATATATGTGGTAAACAATCATAAATGCTCAAAGTAAAAACCAGATTATTTTAATTTCCTTTCAATTTCCTCGGTTTCACGTAGTTTGGATATTAATTGTTCAATCTTAATAACTCGTGAAACAATCGGAAAAGTAATTATATTGTAAGATAAATTAATTTAACGTTAATTTCTCTAACTTATGACAAGCTATACTTAATTACGTTCTGTGTGGGGATATTCAAGTATTTATTTCTTAAATCAAGAATATCCCTGCTTTATATGAAGATATTATCGGTTCTAATTTCTAACTGCATTTTTGATGCGATCCTTGTCGAATATGTTGTGCCGACACTACATATTGTCTTCGTTTTTCGATCTATATCATCTTCAAATCTCGACCTGAGTTTGAATCCACGAATGTACAACTGTTGCATCATTTCTTGAAACATCGTATTCTATTTTGACTTGCATTCAATTTTATGGTGAAATAAATTAAACTTTGTTTTTTTTTTTTTTTTGAATTGCATCAATATTTCTATTTTGACACTAAATTTATTTTTATTTTATTTTTTTCAAAACAATCCTAAAAATAAATCAATCTGCGCCAAATTGCAACACGTTTAAGAATACAATATATATAGGGGTTTACACACACATTTATAAGGATGTGTTTAACGAATAAAATATATTACATTCGATATAATTCTCGTGCATGAATAATAGATTTTTCTCTAGATTACACAAACACGAGCATAAACACGAATACAAGGGATGGAGAAAAAAGATGCAAGACTTTCTCTTCATCCAATTCTTAGTTGATATGTCATGCAGAGTTGAGGCAAAACCAAGAGTACCTAATTACAATGAAAAAACAATATGTTTGTGAGTTAGAATTATTTGTAGCATCCTATATTCTATTTCGACTTTCTCTTAATTAATAATTAATTGCACAATAAAAAATTCATAAATGCACAAATAGCAACAATTTATTCACCTTAATTAGTTAGTCAAAGGGGGGGCATCTCCACTTATTATCATGGGGTATAAGTTGCTCTTTACGTAGCGAAGATGATCGTTCGTCCCCTCAAGAATGTTCAATACCTACAACAAGCTTAGTGTTAATTAATCTCAATTAGAATTTGTTAATATGTCATTAAGATTTCCTCAATTAAAAACAAAAATAAATAAAATAATTAATTTCTTTTATTGGATTAATTAGAAAAATAGGAATAATTTTGAAAGGGTAAAAGATGTATGTACCTCCTCCATTTTTGGACGCGATAGAGGCGCAGTTTGAAGACATAAATATGCAGCTCTAGCCATGCTATATAGTTCGTAAGCGCAATATGAACCATCGATGCGAGGATCAACGAGCTCGTGCAATGACAGCGATTTAATCAATGATAAACCCTAATCCGATCCCAAAAAAAATTAAATAAAATAATATAAAGTTGCCTTAAACGGATTTGAGACAAAAAAACGACAGAGTTTTAAGCGTTTAATTTATACGAGGTTATTAGGCCTAACGTAGGTAGCTGAAAGGGACTATTGGTTAATTCAACCGGTTTTATTGGAGAAATTTACCAAATCGAACCAAACCGGAGACCTAATTGACTTATCGAACTTTCCTTAATTATTTCTTATATAACAAAACTAATCATTATTCAACAATCAACACTAATCAGCATCATAGCAATACATGGGTCGCCTAGCTAGCAGAATAATCAATATTCAATAATCAAAAGAGCAAACAAACTAATCAATACGTATTTAGTAAGCAAAAGTTTTAATTTTAGTCCAAGAAACCTAGTACACCCTATTGCGAATGGGAAAGATAAATTAGGGATAAATTGTGTTTATTATGTGTAGTAGACGTTCTTTTCATTTTGAGTATGTACATGTAAATTATAGTCATTCAACTAGTTGAACGAAAAAACCATAATTTTGAATTTCCAGTTGTCAAAGTTTAACCGAGCCGAATGGGGAATCAAATAAACCGGTTTTCGATTTTTTCTTTTCCCAAAATTATCCCCAAACTTACCCATTGCCTGATTGATTGCTCCTCATTGTCCACTGCCTTTCTTCCAGATATGAGCTGCATCAAAACAATGCCAAAAGCATATACATCTGCTTTCACACATCGAATGTTCCCTTCTTTGCACTCTGGTGCAACATATCTGCCAAAAAATAAAAATAAAAAAATAAATCAAACAATTTCTTCACAAAATAGTTGAATTTATAAAATTTTAACTCACCCAAGATTGCCTAGAAATTTTCTCTGTTGATCAAACTTAGAAGTGCTATATTTAGCAAGCCCAAAATCTCCCAGCTGGTGATGAATGGAAACATGATTAAATTTCTTGATCATACTACATAAATTAATCAAGAAAATAGAATCAAAGAATTACCATTGGAACAAATTCATGTGTTAGCATCACATTACTTGGCCTAATGTTGCAGTGAATTATAGGACTCGAACGACACTCTTCGTGCAAAAAATGCAGCCCTTTTGCAGCTCCAACTGCAATGTTATACCTCTGGTTCCAATCAAGAACTTGAGCTGCATTATCTGTCACAAAATTGATCATAATAAGTTCAAACTACAAAATAAATACATAAATAAATTAAAATTAAAAAAACTCACCAAATAAATGCCACTCTAGTGTTCTGTTGCATATGTATTCATAGAGTAAGACCCTGAGGTTTCCCTTGCTGCAATAACCGAGAAGAGTGATTATATTCTTGTGACGAGCGAATTTGAGAGGTGAAACCTCAGACAGAAACTCTTCAGAAGTTTGTGCTTTTGTTTCCTTCTGCACTTTTACAGCTACAAGCTGCCCATCATTGAGCTTGCCTTTGTACACTATCCCATATCCTCCTTCTCCAATGAAGTTATCGAAAGAGAAATTATCCGTCGCCTTCTGCACATTTGCATAGCTGCATCCTAGTGAATCAATGTTCATCTTATCAGAAGGGGAGAGAGGGGCGTCAGCTTGTTCTTGAGGCTTATTTTCTTCTTCTTTAGAATCAGTATCTGTGAAAATGAATTATGTCAGTTAGTTATTAATTAAACTGTAAAAAGATTACATTTTGGTTTTTTTTTTCTTTGTTTCTTTATGAGTCCTAATTTACCTTCAGCTGGTGAAACATCAATTGAATATTCACCTGGCTCCATCTTCATCTCTGAATAACTTGAATCAAACTCATCCTCATTATTCTCCGAACAAATGTCTTTCACCATCACTCGACTGCAGCCACCGCCTCCGTTTTCTTGCTCCTTTTGGACAGAGATCTCTGAGCATGGACAGAACACAAACTATTCAACAGCACAAATTTGAATAACTTTGTGCGAAGTACAAGAATCTGATCACAAACCTTGTATTTCTTGAGGACTTGTGCAAGATTCGTTGTTTAGGGAATGAAGTAGGCCTTCAGAGTTCGATGTGGGAGATGACAATGAGCAGCTACTGGGATTATTAGACCTTATCATGGGAGTGATTGGTAAGGAAATGAGAGAGTTTCTCTCACTTTCATCTTGTGGAGTCGGAGGCAGTGGGACCGGCTTGCATAAGGCGTAAACAAGCTTATGCTTCACATTCCTGAGCCCATTTTCTATATGATAAGTTCTCAATATCTCCAAGCACGAGTTTTCGCGTGTTTGTGCAAGTTTGCACGGTAGTTGCTTGAGGTAGCACCTTGTTTCCCTTTTCAGTTGCCTGTAATAGTAAATTATCAGTTTTTTTTTTTTGCTGCAAAAAATGGACGTAGAACAACATTTGCAGCTGAAATATGAACCAATTGAGAGGAAAAATGACTACTCAATCAAAATGTGAGATTTTTGATAAATATACATATATACCTATCGAGTATAGCCCACGTTGCGCGCAGAACTGAGATTTCTTCTACTATAACGTTCGCCAGTGGAGCTCCGACAGTAATCTTGACTTGGATCTCAACCTATGCAGATGATATTGTTGTAATGAAATGAAGTAAAATGCCCTTTTGTTTAGGAAAATCATGCCACTATATCCAGTTTTGGATTTTTATTTCACAAAGCAAGTAGAATGTGGTGTTGTTATGAAATAACCATTAAGGAATGATTATGAAAAATTTCCTTCTCAAAATATTTCTTCATCAAGTAGAAGAGATTATATTACCCCTTTTTCTTCACATTCTTCGGCGCTGTGTTGGAGCAGGCGCAGATAGCCTTCGATCTTTCTCGCAACGTCTTCTTCGATTGCACGAACGTGTTCTCCCATGAAGGAATTATGGCCTATTTGAATCTTAAAACCCACTGCAGATATACTAGTTGACAATGAGCATGTAATAAAATTGAAAAATACATCACAATTTAATCATCCTTTTCCTAGAATAAATACTATGTTTGATTCTTCATTTTTCTTCAAGATTGTGTTATAAGATATAGATGCATACATATTTATGTTTGAATCTTTCTATCTGTTAAGAGAAACGAGAGCGAAAACGAAATTCAGTTCATTCAAAGCCTTGTAGAACTGCAGTTTTGACTGAATATGATTTGATCTTTGAACAAAATCACTGTAAGCATGCTGATGAAATCACAGTTTTTCACCATTCTAGATTTTCTTTATGTCAATTTTAAAATGTAGAATTAAGACTATTTAACTTACTAAATTAGATGAAAGCAACGATCCGAACAAAATCCGGCCAATGCCCTCTAAATCGAGCTGATAAAAAACGACACAGAAAATTACTTACTAGGATGAAGCACTTTGTCCAGTACTCCAAGTAATGTGATTGTCCTAACTTCTTCAAACGTTTCTTCACGCTTCAAAATATCAGATATAATTTTCTTGAACTCGTGAATTTCACGAGCTTTGAATGCATCGAATGCAATCACAACGCCACCGAGCATGAGAGGAGTACACCTCCTGCTGCTGCAGCTCCTCTCAATGAATGATTCCATGCTTTCTCTAACAACTTTAAACAATAGCAAATCTTAACAGATTCAAGAAAGTCGACACCAACAATTTTTTTTTGATTTTTTCAAGAACTCTATTATTACATGACTGATAATTCCTTAGCAACCTATGTAGTGTTACTATGTGTGAGAAAAAGATAGCAATGATGATATATATGTGTATATATATATATATATATATATATATATATTATATGTTTGTCATAGAGAGAACAGCCTGTACAAGAGAGACAAACATAGATAGTATCAAAGTAGAGCTGAAGATAATTTCAAGAACTTACTTTATTTGGGAATCTTGGTCATCAGCACAAAATGGATTTTCATGTTTTCTTGTTGCTGGCTTGCCTTTTGATACTTACATTTTCATTTTGTTGCATTGTTATAAAGAAACTCAATTTTCTTGTTTGTTACTGTCTCCTCCAATTGATTATGTAATGCAGTACTCCCTCCGTCCCATTTATAAAGAGCTTTTTATTTCTTTAATAGACTCGGTTTGAATAAAAAAGGTTCTATATAAATGGGACGGAGGGAGTACCTAATTTCAGAACTCAAGAG
The DNA here is from genome assembly GCA_001642375.2 of Mentha longifolia. NCBI lineage: Eukaryota > Viridiplantae > Streptophyta > Magnoliopsida > Lamiales > Lamiaceae > Mentha > Mentha longifolia. The sequence continues at coordinate 15,159,710 of CM038110.1, forward strand.
AGACAATAATGATCATATCTCCAGATCTAATCAATATATTTTTTTTAATAATCCTGAGGCATTCACTAACACAGAGACACATACATATTCACACATATATGTACCTAAAATGAATAGTAATTTTGTTTTACTTAAAATACTAAATCATTGACTGTGACATAATTGTTTTGGTTTTTAGAATTATTTTGATCTTCCCAAATCACCACCTTATCAACATACCATATATACGAGTATGAGCTGCACACCCCTCCAAACTCCTAATGGATATATGTATATGTATAAGTTAGACCTAATTTTGTATTAAATATTACAAATAAACATACACAACAAAATCAGAATATGACAAGGAATGAAGAGTTCATAATGAGTTAGAAAAATGACCGTACATTACAAGAAGGAATCAAATTTTAGCATACTCTGTCTGGCAAAAGTTATCTCTGAACTATCTTTCAATCGGAGGTAGACTAAATGAGCTTACCTCGCAATATAAGCAACAATAATTCCACAAAATATTGTTAAATTTCTTATTAAAATACTTGGCTTCTCTCTCGTCATCTACGTTCAATCAACGAAACGTATGTATACGGTGTGATAGCAAAACTCAGCTGATATCTCTGACTTTGAGTGATCTTCATTGCTCCTAGAGATTAGCTGGCTAACGAACATAGACATCAAACGAGTCCTCAGATTCATCTGTTACTCGAATAACATTCCACCCTGAAGTAAAACAATGTTGAATTTAGAGAAATTAACCATTTTATCCTAATATAAGTGAAACAAGAGCCAAGAATCTCAACCTGATTCCTTCCTTCGTTTTCTTTTCTGGCTAAGCTCAGTTCCCTTCAACCTTTCTATAAATCCAGCCAGAATGCTACAAGTTTTCTACCTCAATCATATTTGTTACTGATAATCGGTGAATCATCAGAGGATACTGATGTTATTGACAAAGTAGATAAAAGAATCTGGTCAAAAGCATAGGAAATAACCATGCACCAGTTTCACAACTCCAAGACAACGAAGAAGCGTAGGAGAAGTCACAGTTAATGGACAATAGTCAGAAGAAAATGAATTTTACAAGGGAGAAATCAAACCTTGAAAGAGAGTGATTACCAAATCTGCCATACTATTGCTGGTTGGTCTTTCAAGGATGACAGCTATGCTTTCTATTAACAAACATTTACAAAAATCGGCTTCCAATGTTGTTCCAAAATCTACAAATCCATTTCCAAACGTAAAATGAATGTGTGTATCTTATTTATATTGTACTTTCCCTTACGGACAAGATTGTGCCCATAGGAGGTTGTTGAAACACTTGCGATAATAAGTGGCTTGTTCTTCATAGTTCAATATCAATACACGGAGTTTGCAACTGAAAAGTCCTGAAACTCACTCACTGCAAAGATGTCGAGCTAAATCATCTTTAGAGAAGATACACAAGCATAGCCATACCAATATAGCAGAGCAAGCTATTTTCCAAGAAACTCATTCCTCTGAATCACTGAAACTCATCAGTTGATACAAACATCATATCCAGTCCCCATATCCTGCTTTAAAATTCCCAAAATGGAGTAAACATTTTCCGTACCATAATGAGTCATTGAGTTTTCTCCGAAAGAAATTGCATGTCCTCTTATACCAATCCAACTGCTGTCAACTACATTCTTACTCGCCACCTTTTCCATCTTCCTTTTCACTCGAACGAGGCTTTCCCATCTACCTCTCTGTTCATAAGTTTTAGCCAAATAAAACAAGTATGGAAGAGACGAGTGAGGTTCCGACTCCATCAATCTATCTGCAACAGTTTCAATCAAATCAAGATTCTCATAATCCCCACAAGCATGGAGTAGAGTTTCCAATATAAGAACATGAGGTTCACATTGCAACGTGGGCAAGAAATCAATTGCTTCATAAATTCTGCCAGCTCGAATCATCATATCTACAAAAGAGGTAAAATGCTCATTCATCGGGACTACTTCATGCTGCTGCTGCATGGAAGAAAAGATAGCTATGCCTTCTTCAAGCAAGTTACCATAGCTGCAAGCTAAAAGAACTCCGGAAAACGTAATCTGATCAGGTTGTAAACCACTTTGAAGTAGCTTCTTGAAAAGGCCGATGGCTTCAAGTGGTTTTCCATTCTCAGTTAATCCTAATATCATTGCATTCCAGGCTATCAAATCTCTAAACAACATGTTTGAAAAGATTTTCAAGGCAAACTCAACTAGCCCATATTTATTATACATTTGTACAAGTGAACTAGCAACTATCGCATCAACTTCAAACCCGGTTTTGATCACCAAAGAATGAAATTGACTACCTTGCTCTACTGGAACAAAGACAGCAGCAGAGTAAAGAACAGAACTGAGTGTGAATTCTGTCGGTTTAATATTTTCCCTCAAAGAATAAACGAAAAGCTCCAAAGCGTTCTTCACTAAATTGTGGCTCGCGTAGCATGCAATCATTGCATTGCAGAGAACTGAATCAAATGCGTGCGATTCCTTAAAAACACGCACTGCATTTTCCAGTCTGTTGCATTTGGAGAATAGATCAATAACTGCACTAGAAACAATTGTATTCCCAAGAAATCCCATCTTAAGAGAAAAACAAAATATTTGCTTACCCTTTTCCAAATTTCGCAAGTTGGAACAAGCACTAAGCACTGCGGATACCGAATATTCATCTACTTTATAACCATTACTTCCCATCACATAGAACTGATGCAGAGCCAAATGCTCGCAACCAGATTTACAGCAACCAGAAATCAAAGAATTCCATGAAATTACATCCACTTTCTCCATACTCAGAAAAACAGCAAGAGAATATTCGACAAGGCCGAGTTTCCCATACATATCAATCAGAGAATTCCCCAACACCACGTTGGAATAATGCCCACCATTTCTCATTATGTAACCATGCATTTCCTTAGCATGATCTCTACATTTTACACAACATAACAACATAGAAAAAGTAAACTCACTTGGCCTAAACCCACCATCTATCATTTCCATAAAAACCTCCCATGAACTATCGTAAAACCCACTTGAAATATACCCAGAAATAACCGTATTCCAACTCACAGCATCTCGTTGAGGCATTTCGTCGAACACCCGACGCACAGTCACCATATCGAAACATTTAACCAAAACTTTCAAGTACAAGTTCCAAGAGAAAATATTCTTGCTGGGCATATCGTCAAAAAACTTCAGAGCATCGTTCAGTGTTCCAGACTTGAAATAAAGATCAAAACATCGATTACCCAGATATATATTTGAATTGAAGCCGGATTTTACCAACTGCACATGAATTAATTTCAAAGAATTTGAGGGGTTCCTTAGTGAAGCACACTGATCGATGAGACCAGAGAAGAACGACACCGTGTGAACAAATCTGTTAGCCCTTTGAAGCAAACCGAACATGCAAACGAAGACGACGATCATGCAATTCTAGAACCAAGTCCTTCAACTAAATAAATGGCTTTTTTCAGGTTAGTATATTAATTTAAAATTTTGAAATATAATAATAAGCGGGCCTTTGGTGATTGGGCTCACGCAATTTATCCTTGTAATTTGGGCCCATAAATGTTTTTAATACCAAAGATTATTATAACATTAATCTAAAAAAATAGTAGTACTAATGTTTGCAAGACTTCTATTTCATTGAAGAAAAATGAATAAAAGAAAATTTTAGTGAAAGTATATATTCTGAAAAAAAAAAATCATTTGAAATCATATGTACAATTATATACAATTCAAGCGTTAAGATTTTTTACCTAGGATAATAATGATATATTGGATTGAATTATATGTGGAACACAACAATTAAATATATGAGGACTTTAAATTCAAAAACTTGGTGCAATGTGCAATAACTTGAAGACAAAATCATATTTATTTATTCATATAATGTGCATATATTACATATGCATATTTCACAATTAAAAAAATAATATAAAATAAAAATAAAACCACAAACTCATCCGATCTAAATCACATTCCAAGATAATAATTTCCAAATTTTCCAATTTTTTTACTCCAATAATAAGATAGATAAATGATAAACTCAGAATATGTTTAAGTACCCTTTTAAAAACCAATTTATAAAAATTATCTTTTTAATTAATGAAATGTAAAAACTACTCTTTTTATTATTTTATTGTGTTGGGGGTCCCACTTTTTATGTTTAAAAACTACAATGGGTCTCACTCTCAATTATTTTTTTTATTTATAATTTTTATTCTGAATAGTTTAACCTTAGTACTACTAATAATTAATTTTGCTGCTTTATACATGCATGCATAACAGTGCAAATAATTCAATTTTCGTCTGTTATATCACAGACGAAACAGTAATAATTTCTGGTATCCAATGCCAACCACATCACACGAAATTCAATATGTACCACACTGAAATTGCTATAGAATTCAAAAAAAAAAAAAAAAAAAAAAAAAAAAAAAAAAAAACTCACTATAATAATTATTTTAAGAAGAAGTTTTGAGCTGAGAAAGAGGAGAAGAGCGATTAACTGAGGAGAATATCGAGCCATATTGCTTCATTGTATTTTCGGATTATCCAATAATATAGGTAATCGCTTAATATCGAATTTTTACGCTTAGTAAGTAGTTTATGTATTTATTTTGGAAATTAATTGAATTTTCTTAACATGCCGTATTTAATTCGAAATTATTAAAAATTTATAGTGTTTGTAATTGAAAAATTTATATTTAGGTTGAGAAAAAAAGAAAAAAATTCAGGCATAGCCGGCCAGTCAATCCGGCACCAGCAAAAGGCCGTCCGGCCGTGCATTCCGGTCGCCGGAAAAATCACTTTTCCGGCCACCGGATGGACCGGCAGGCTATGCCCAAAAATTTCTTTTTTTTCTCAGTATGGATAATTAATCACATGTATTTTATAAGTTTAGTAATTCGTTTATTGATTTTTTTTTTAAATTAATTGAATATTATTTTGTTTAAATTAATTTCCTTATGTGATTTAATTCGAAATTATTAGAAATTTGTAGTGTTTGTAATGTTAAAATTCATATTTAAGTTGAGAAAAAAAAAGAAGAAAAATTCGGGTGTAGCCGGCCGGTCAATCCGGGGCCGGAAAAGGGTCGTCCGGTCGTGTAATCCGGTCGCCGGAAAAATTACTTTTCCGGTCACCTGCTGGACAGGCCGCCAAAAAATGTCACATTTTTTTTCTTAGTATGGATAATTAATCACATGTATTTTATAGGTTTAGTAATTCGTTTATTGATTTTTTTTAAAATTAATTTATTATTATTTTGGAAGAGCAACCGCGGACGTATTACGATTTTACGTTTGACAAGTGATGATAAATTACGAGAATTATGCAATGATTTTATACTAACGATATTCGTGAAGACGAAAGACGGAGCATCCTCTTCACATGTCGGGGCATCATCTTCATACGTCGAGGCATCCTCTCCATATGTCCCTACATTCGATCAATCGCAGGCGTACGAGGGGTCAAATGATTTTTTCAGCCAGGGCACCGACGATAGGCGGGCATACCTGGATGACTGGATGAAGTCGGGAGGGCTATTGCTTCTAGTAACTGGGTAGGGAACGAATATCTCGGCCAAAGCAACAATGTCCCGGAAATAGGTAACATTCCAGACCTCAATCAATCGGTCGAGCACAACGAAGAGCAAATACATGAAGAAGATTATGTCCCGGAACCTGAAGAGAACTCGGAGACCTCGGAGAGCGAGGGTGAGACCAATCTATACCATGATAGTAGGCAGCTTAACAGGGCCTTATTCGCGGAGTGGACCGCCTAGTAATACCTCCCTCAGCATTATGGAACGGCGCGTACAGCTTTGCATTGGACATGCCGCTGAACGTATTGCGAAATCTCCATCTGAGACACCTCGGCACATCCGTCGTGGAAGCCCTCTCCGCAAATTGCTCACCGAACCCTGACATCACCTCGAAAGCCCAGATCATCAGTGCCCATGTCAGCCCATAAATGTGATACTACTTAGACCTCGCCTGAAACGTCCTCAAGTAGTACTGCAGGGTCTTGTACGAGTACGCACCCCAAGGAAAACCATTAAACTTATCAGTGTCATCGATCAACTCCCACAACCACTGGTGGGGTGGAGCCTGAGCGTCATGACCGAGGATAACACAATTGGCCATCAACAAGTTCGCCAACTTCAGATGAACTTGCCCGTCTGGATCATTGGCAGACTTGAGTGTCAACAAATGGGAGTTCAACAATGCCGCCTTCTGACCATGGCCGCCACAAACGTTTTGAAAAAAATGCGATTCCCTTGGCTTCCTCTGAATCCTGGGATCAAAATCTGTAGGGTCAAATCTCAACCCTATGATTAGAGCGTGGTCCTGAATGGTATACTCTACGTACAGGCCCAGCCCCTAATATGGAACCAAATTCCTACCTCCGTAACGACAGCTCGAGATAACACAGAGTTGAGCAAGGGTTTAATCACCGGTTGATCAAATTGCTTCGACGGTACCATGGCGCTGGAGAATCCTGTAAAACAAGATAAATTTAAATTAATCAACTGACTATTTGCAGAATTAATTAATTTAAACAAAATAATTATCAATTTATTTAAAAAAAAATCATTAAAAGAATTAGTAGACTTATAAATTACATGTCACTATTTATATATATTGACAAAAAAAGGGAAAATTTCGGGTATAGCCGGCCGGTCCATCCGGTGGCCGAAAAAATGATTTTTCTGGCGACCGGAATACACGGCCGGACGGCCCTTTTCAGGCGCTGGATCGACCGGCCGGCTATGCCCGATTTTTTTTTTTCACAACCTAAATATGAATTTTAACATTACGAACACTACATATATGTACAAATTTCAAAATTAATCACATAAAAGAATTAATTTAAACAAAATAATAATCAATTAATTAAAAAAAAATCAATAAACGAATTACTAAACTTATAAATTACATGTCACTATTTATATATATTGACAAAAAAGGGGAAAATTTCGGGTGTGGCCGGCCGGTCCTTCCGGTGGCTGGAAAAGTGATTTTTCCGGCGACTGGAATACACAGCTGGATGGCCCTTTTCCGGCGCCGGATTGACCGGCCGGCTACACCCGAATTTTTCCCTTTTTTTCTCAAGCTAAATATAAATTTTTTAATTACAAAAACTATAAATTGATCAAAAAATTCGAATTAAATCACATAAAAGAATTAATTTAAACACAATATTAATCAATTAATTTCAAATCAAAATTAATAAACGAATTAATAAAATTATAAAATACATGTGATCAATTATCCATACTAAGAAAAAAAGAGAAATTTTCAGGCATAGCAGGCCGGTCCATCTGCTGGCCGGAAAAAATGATTTTTTCGGCGACCGGAATACACGGCCTTGCGGCCCTTTTCCGGCGCTGGATCGACCGGCTGGCTATGCCCGAATTTTTTTTCTTTTTTTTCACAACCTAAATATGAATTTTAACATTTCAAACAATACATATTTGTACTAATTTTGAATTTAATCACATAAAAGAATTAATTTAAACAAAATAATAATCAATTAATTTAAAAAAAAATCAATAAACGAATTACTAAACTTATAAAATACATGTAATTAATTATCCATACTAAAAAAAAAAAGAGAAATTTTCGGGCATAGCTGGCCGGTCCTTCCGGTGGTTGGAAAAGTGATTTATCCGGCGACCGGAATACACGGTCGGACGGCCCTTTTCCAGTGCCGGATCGACTGGCCGGCTACGCCCGAATTTTCTTCTTTTTTTCTCAACCTAAATATGAATTTTAGCATGACAAACACTACATATTTCTACTAATTTCGAATTTAATCACATAAAAGAATTAATTTAAACAAAATAATAATCAATTAATTTTAAAAAAATCAATAAACGAATTACTAAACTTATAAAATACATGTAATTAATTATCCATACTAAGAAAAAAAGAGAAAATTTCAGGCATAGCCGGCCGGTCCATCCGGTGGCCGAAAAAGTGATTTTTCCTGCGATCGAAATACACGGCCGGACGGCTCTTTTCCGGCGCCGGATTGACCGGCCGGCTATTCCCGAATTGTTATCTTTTTTTTTTCAACCGAAATGAATTTTAACATTGTAAACACTACAAATTGGTAATAATTTTGAATTAAATCATAATAAATAATACAATTTAAACAAAACAATAATCATTTAATTAAAAAAAATCAGTGAACGAATTAATTTCGAATTAAATCCTAGCAAATAATACAATTTGAATTCATAACAAAAAATTAATACTACATTCGCCGGAAAACATACCGATATTCGTCGTGGTATTATTTCAACGGAGATCCCCGATTAATTTTCCGGCAAGACAAAGTGGTATTTGTGCTCGTGGTCGATTACGTATTGTGCCGCCATTACTCCGGTGCAATTGAAAGCTTGTGGAAAGGAGGAGGGAGGTTGAAAGCTTGAGTATTATGCTACAATAGTATTTTTGTTAGGGGGCCGACGGTGGAGAGTTGTTTTGAGAGTGTGTATTTTGGTTTGTGTTTAGGGTATATTGAGTAAGATATATATTGAGGATGAATAATCATTAAATATTCATTTCTATTAGCTACAAGACATACATACATGGGCGACACACATTAAACAAGAAGAATCAGTTGGGCCCCACTCATTTCTTTTGACCGGCACAAGTTTCGGGAGCCGACAGCTCCAAAAATCAATTCGGTGTGGGCCCATATATTGAGATATTTCATTATCTAAGGGTAGTTTTACCAATAATTGATTTATAAGGGTAGTTTTTCTATTAGTGTATGTAAAAAGACATAAAATCCGAAGCACCCAATGATAAATATGTTCGAAAAATAATTTTTATTTATTTATTTTTTTTATTTTTTATTTTTTCTTGTAGGGCCTATGTTCTATGAAAGTTTTGTGTGCGTGTAAAATAGTCATTTATGCAGGTTGAAGAATATGTTCTATTTTGAAGAAACGAGAAGACACATCTACATTTGAGGACACGCTCAAAAGCAAATCCACCATATAGAACTCGAATTATAAAGGATCTTACTTACTGCAGATCACACACCTTATGACACATTTTCACGCTTCAACACTATCCTATAGTGGCCTTAAAGTTACAGTCCCTCTAGTATAGGCTTATAGCCAAGCCTAATGTCCAGAAAAAAAAAAAAAAAAACAAAAAACAAACAAACAAAGAAAATAAACTATTAGAAACAGAACATGTAATATGTTCCAGTAGATGTTCCAGACTTACAGTAACATTGTTGGGACAACAAAGGGACTCCCAATAGACTTCATATGACTCTTAGGCATCACATTGTGAGAGGATAATTATATCAGCTCTCCACTCCCCTACCTTCATGAACATATGTGGGTCTTCTCTTTTATAGCCTTCAAGCCCTAGTTCTTCTGTTGCAGTCCCAACAAGATAATTTTCTTACTGATGTGGAATTCTGATTTTGAAAAACTTTTCTTGTTGTGTAGATCTTTTATTCGTATAAGATAATCCATATCTCAGTATTATGGACACCAAGGATGGTAGCAATTCAATAGAGATTCAACCATATATCTTTCCTCGTACATAGAAGTTCCCTTGTATAAGAGTTTTACTCCAATAAGAAAATCGCCACATATATAATGTCACATGACGAGCATATTAGTAGAAACTCGTTACACAATTTGCTCCAAATTGATAGCATTTTAGTACATCTCGTCAGGTAAGTCACATACATATTTTGTCTACATGATTGACAATATTCAGTAGTGCAATATTTGCACTAACATCCTAAACTGGAGGGTGCCTATTTTATGAATGAAAGAAAATAAAAGTGTGTTTGTTTATTGTAGACGAATGAATTGTAGTATTTACTATATATATATATATATATATATAGTGTGCGAACGTGCGAAAAATATTTAAATCTATACACAATCATCATTAAATATACATATAATCATTTTTTTTCACGATCATGTTTATTTACATATAATTTGATACTTAAATATTATCAATTTTATATACATTTGGCCAACCCACAAAAATTAATGATGACTTGCGAAAGAAGCAAAAGATGGCAAAATATGGCCAAACCTAATTAACTCATTATTGTACGCTTGTAATCGAGGACAAAATTCAAAACCCACCCCATTTTTCAGGAAATTATAATTTATAAATCTGCGCCTAACTATTTTTTGAATTTCATTGTGAGCTATTTGAAATTGAATGCTTTATTTATTTATCCTTGTCTCATTCTTATTGGAAATTATAACATATATGAATAGATTTCACACCTCTCTACAACTTCGAGCTTTTAGATGAGATGTAATTCTATTATGATATCAGAGCCTTTGGTTAACGCCGAGGTCCTGTGAGCTTTTAAATGAGATGAAATTCTATCAATTCTGTGAAGTCAAGTCGCCTATATAAATCCTATCTTAATATCATTTTTTTTTTCTCCGAATTATGTGAAGTCAAGTCGCCTATATTAATCCTATCTTAATATCATTTTTTTCCCCTATTAAAAGAACATGCGATAGAATAAAGTAATTAAGCAAAGTCTCCAACTAATATTTTTTTTCGAATGAGATCCTCTATTGCTAATCAACTGCATTTAAAAACTTCCGGCACGTAATTATTTTCCTTAAATAATCGATAATCTAGTAGCCTCCTCGCGTGAACAAAGGCTGGGGTAGGGGTGAGCAAATTAATCTAAAAACCGAAAAGCAAACCGAACAAAACTAAAATATTTAATGTGGTTTGGTTAGTTTGGTTAATTTGGTTTGAAATTAATTATTTTTTTGGTTTTTCGATTGGGATCGGTTTTATTTTCTTAAAACCAAATAAAACCGAAAAACCAAATTATAATATTTGAATTAGTTTTATTTATATACTAAAATTTTAATTGTATATGTTTAGTATTTCCTAAAATTGGTCACTCTTAATCCTCTTATTTTCATATTTAGTATTGGTGTCTTGTGACTTTTTGAACACTGAAAACTTCTTATATTGTTGATTTATGATGATTTGGTATTTTTTTTTAAATTTTTTTACAACGATTGCAATATATGTACTTGTCAATTGTTTTGTTTAATGTTGAATTTACTTATTGTTATTTTGTTTGATTAATATTTATTTGTTGGTTATTGTTTGACTCGAAATCTTATATAATATTTTTGTATTATTTTGATTTTATGAATTATTGGTACTGAAATATCATATTTAGTATTCAAAAGAAATGATTTTTTTTTTGGACAAACCGAATTAACCAAAATAAATTTATATTTATTTTGGTTAATTCGGTTCAGTTTTCAAAATAATTTTGGTTTGATTTGGATGTAATTTTAAATTTTTATGTTATTTGGTTTGGTTATAAACAAAATCAAACCGAATAACCGAATGCTCACCCCTAGGCCGGGGTGTAGCAACCCAAAATTAAAAAACAAAGATAATCTTTTCTCACATATATATGTATCGTGTTAACTTTATTAATTTAGTCGTCCAAAAAAAAATATTTAGCCTCCAATTATAGTTATCTAATCCTCACATATATTCAGCTATAATTACACGAGATGGCCAATTCATGGGCCGCACAACACAATCTATGGCTAAATAATTGGGTATGAGATTTTTTATTATTTATACTACCTTCATCCCACATAATAAGTCCACTTTGGGATTGGAACAAAGACCAAGAAAATTGGATAAGGGGCAATTAACAAAAAATAAGGGAACAAATTACTGTGCACCGAAATCACTGTAGCGGAGCTACAGTGTTTTCATTTAACTGTTCATCAGAATTAAAAATACAAAAAAATCGAAAAATTTAAAATTACAAAATTGGAGCCAAGTTTTCAGATTCTGGCCCCCAAAAATCAAATTTTGCCTCCAACTTCACTAACGCTACATTATAAAGCTAATCTACAAATCATTTACAACATTCAGCTCTCCAAACTTCATCTTTTCCTCAAGATTCTCTGCCCTCTGCCATGGGATACAAACCATGGCTTCAAGACAGTGACAGAACTGTGATAATGCAATTCCTGTTGGCCAACATGAAACCAGATGGGAAGCTTGTCCATGGGAAGATGGGTGAAGCAGCTGTCAAGTACAATGTCAGTCCCAAGACTGTGCAGAGAATCTGGGCCACTGCAAAACAACAAAGAGAAGAAGGCAATCTTGTTAATGTAGTCAAAAGCAGAAGCAGAATAAGGAAGCTAAAACATGAGATAGATTATGAGAAAATAGAGCAAATTCCAAAAGAAAAACGAGGGACAATTGAAGCTATGTCAGATGCACTTGGAATACCCAAGAGTACAGTGGGAAGATGGGCAAAGAAACTGCTCAGACATCATTCTAATGCCATCAAACCTCTTTTGAAGGCTCCTAATATGCTTTCAAGGTTAGAATTCTGTCTACAAGCCTTACACTATGAATCTGCAGCAAACACTCTGAAATTCAAAGCCATGGAGAACACCATTCACATAGATGAGAAATGGTTTATGTTGAAGAGGAAGAGCTGCAGTTACTACCTGACTCCAATGGAAGCAAATCCACATAGAGTCTGTCAATCACAGAAATTTATACCTAAGGTGATGTTCATGTGTGCAGCAAGCAGACCTGTGTTTGCTGAAGATGGTACAGTTTTGTTTGATGGAAAGATAGGCATTTGGCCATTTGTTGAAGAGGTTGCAGCTAAAATGAATAGTATAAGGAGACCTAGAGGCACTATAGAGATCAAGCCTATTCAGTCAATCACTAGGAAGGTCATTAAAGACTGTATAATCAATGAGGTAAAAGGTTTCTATTAATGCATTCAGTTTATTTCAATGATTGTATGCAACTGCTCTATCACATTCAATGTTTAATTTAATGCTACATGTTTTGTTGGTTTAAAATGTTTTAGATAATTCCAACAATAAAGCAGAAATGGCCTGCATGTCTAAGCAAGGACATATCTATTCAACAAGATAATGCAAGGCCCCACATCTTGAACACAGATGCAGACTTTCAGCAAGTTGCAAATGCAGATGGGTTCAAAATCAAACTGGTTAGACAACCAGCCAACTCACCTGACTGCAATATGAATGACCTAGGTTTCTTTTGTGCTATTCAAGCACTTCAACAAAGACAGAATTGCAAGAATGCAGATGAGTTAATAGATGCAGTGAAGAACAGTTTCAACTCTTTGGACCCCATGACATTGAATAAAGTATTCTTGTCACAGCAGTGTGTGCTAATAGAGATAATGAAATGCAAGGGACAAAACTCTTTCAAGCAGCCACACATGAATAAGAATGCTTTACTCCTGCAGGCCTAAAGATTTGGAAGTGCCTGAATACTTGGTGAGGGAGTGCATTGATCACCTAATCAGTGAAGAAAGAACACAAGGAGTTGAAGACCTAATGGAAGCTATGGGTATTAGTGTGCCGCAGATGGGAGAAGGGTGTCCAGATTTGAACTTTTAGGGACATTGAAGGCCAGTTTTTTGTGCAGTTTCAGTTCATAACACAAAATCTTTTTTTGTGCAAATGCCATGAAAGCATATTTTTGGAAGCAAACATGGCATGTTATGCAGACTTTTGGAAGCTTAAGTGAAGATTAATGTTTTTTTTGTGCATATGACACTAATGCAGATTGAAATGCAGATATAAAGTTTACTTGTTAATCTGATTATGGCCTGTTATTGTTTATTCTTTATCTTACATCTTTTTTAGAAGTTTATCAGAGCAGATTCAAGCACGGATTCATTCTAGTGTAGGCACAGACAGGGAGAACACTTGAAAGCATATTCAAACCAGTTCTAAAAGAGGCATCAGCTTAAGAGATAGAAACTTGTCATCATTGCAGATTAATTGAAGCCAATAGCCCACAGTAATCATAGCAAAGAATGCTCATATTCATTCCAGTGCAGGGACATAGATACAAGAACAAATTTAAGCCAATAGCCTACAACAATCATAGCAGAGAATTCTCTGTTCATTCCAGTGCAGGGACATAGATAAAAGAACAGACATATATCATCACAGCATCGCAGATTCAAAAAAATTCTAATTAATTCCAAAATCCCACATTCATTCAAATACCAAAACATTCAGGAAGGATCCATTCATCCATAAACCCAAACATTATCTAAAAACAGAGAGAAGAAAGCAATAAAGTGGTAGAAGTCACCCATTTCAAGGCTTCCAAGCCTGTCAACCCTTCTGCATGCAGAGATCTGGGTCAATCACTGCCATCCGACGGCGCCGCCTCGGACCTCCCTGCGGCAGCAACTCCGGCAGTCATCCAGCTGGGAAGGACTCTGTAGCGAAACCAGGAACGCGGGAGGCGACGGTACAACTGCGGGTTTGATCTGTCGGGAGCAGAGCCAACAGGGGCGGGCAACACCGCCGGGGAGGCAGAAGCAGAGGCCTCTAGGGTTTTCGGCTTCGGTGAGGGCGGCGGCGTCGGAACCCTAGGGCTTTCTGGCGTAGGCTCTTCTTGCTCATCCACCAGCTTCGCCCCCAGTGGCCGGCGACAAACACGAGGAAGGCGTAGATAGAGGGGTTTTCGAGGAAGAGGGGCAGATCTGGCCATTTTTCGGCGAGATTTGGCCATCGGCTTCAAAGATTTAGCCGTAGAGTGGATGGGTGAGAGCGGCCGCGAGAAAACCCTAGGGTTTTCGGGACTGAGCCCTTCCTCATCCACCAGCTTCGCCCCCATCCGGCCTTGATAGATAGGGTTATTGATTTTCATGAGCGGAGTGGGTGATCGGAGAAGGTGATCGGAGAGAAAATGGTGGAAGACCAGCTCTGGGTTTGCAGAGAGACAGAGAGAGATGGAGAGGCGAGGAGACGGGCAAATGAGGGGTGAATGAATTAGGGTTTCAACCCCTCACTCATTAGTTGGGCGGATAGGGCCTAATTGGGCCAAACTTAATTAGGGCCGATTAAGTGCTAATTGGTCTAATTAGGAAGATGGGATGGGTTGAAGTGATTTATTGTTTTTTCCAAATTGGGAAAGGAGACTAAATTTTGGGATATCCCAAAGAGAAAATGTGGACTTACTATGTGGGATGGAGGTAGTATTTAGCATAATATTTTATGTTTCATTGTTTTTTTATTATTATTATCAATTTTTTGTTATATATACATGCGCATTACATTTCAAACTGATGTGGAGTATTACAAATTGACGTTATGATTATGCACGCATAACTAATTTAAAAAAAATTATAATGTGTAAGATCATGTAATATAAATTAAGAGTAATGCTCTCCTATAAGCTCTAACAGCTTATAAGCTGAAAAAATAAGTTGGGGTTAGAGAGCTTATTTTCTAAGGAGCTTATAAGTTCTTAAATAACTTATAAGCTACTTTAAGTAGCTTATAAACTTAACCAAACACCCTTTAAATGTGCCCATGGTTGGTAGGTGAACATTTCTGTATAAATTAATACTAGCAAAAAGAACGAAACAAACAACAAATTCTTGCTATCACCTTTGCTCCATAATAATAATAATAATAAAAGTATGTGTGTGTGTTAATAATGATAATCCAGAATTCGCCCATACATTTTGAAACATAGATACCGATCCAAATAAATTATAAGATACTTATTGACCTTATCGTATAGTTGCATATATTCGAGAAGAATTCTGCATTTTGTGTGCGTGTGATTAGAATATCTAGAGTTGGATTTTTTTCAATTTTTGTCTTCTACTAATTTCGTCTTTACTGTATATTTCCATTTTATTATTGTAATTATATATCTGTAAAAGCAACATGTATTATTGTATTAAGCTCCACACGTGTAGCTAAATGCAGCTGGCAAAATCTTTGTGGTCGATTTTCTGCTAATACTTTAATTACTGTATTACTCCGTAATATATATGATGCCGACGACTTCAGCATATATTTGATTAGCAGTTATAGCAAATGATGTTTTAACTAGTAGGCAACATTTTTTTTTTTTTTTTTTGCTTTGTTTAACAATACATTCACCTTAAATTCAAGTCATTTATTTCGTTACGGAATTATTGTCATGAGAGATTTTTCCAGAGATATACTCCGTAAACAATTTTTGTTACTTTGTCTTCTTTTCAAAATTGTACTATCTTGATCCAAGCAAAGAGTAATAATTTAGTAATTTCTATATAATTAGTTTAATTTACATCGTGACCCAGCTATATATTTTTTTTTATTTATTTATCAGGCAAACATAACATATTTATACACACACGCACCCAATATGACTCGAACCCCCGACCTCTTGATTGGAGGGAAAACGTCTTACCAACTAAGGTGCGTTTCGTTATCCAGTTATATCCTTTCTAAACTAGCATTTAACTCAATTTGGTCTTACGTTAGTGTTACATTTCATGTTATACTCCCCTATCATGAAGCATAAGTATAATAATTAAGCTCATTTCTAACTAGCTAGTATTTTATTTATTGTGGTTTTATTTATATGTTTTTTTTTTTCTTTTTCTTTATAAGTGTTTAATATTAATTCGGTTAGTATCACCTATAATAAATTTGCGCACTATTCAACTAATGAGCGTAGAGAATCGATCGGTCCACTTACAAGAGTTCAATTTTATATGGCACCTTGATTCCAAAATTCCAAGATGCCATTTTCTTGGTGTATTAATTATTTAATTGAGGCTGCTATTTTAAAAGTTAAATAATATTGAGGCTGCAATTGCAAACTTTCTCATAAAATACGTGTCTATGCATTCAAAAGATTTATTAAACTTACATTTTTGTTATATACTTGCGTGTATATGTGTACATGTCAATAGCTCGTCACAATCATTACCAAAAGCTTTCACTTTCATGTCAATTAAAATCTTAAGATATTAAAATTACAAGTATTTTTTTTTGGTCGAGTTAATGAATGTCGTGGCAGAATATGTTTTCAGTTCGGTTCGAATTAGGTTTTTATATTGTTATTATAATTATCTACTGCCGTGGTCATATGTGTGAGTGGCCATTCAATGTTTTAATGTAAATAATTTCTTAGAAATATTTTAAAATGGGACGATAAAACACAACTTAGTTGATAAGACGTTTCCCTTCAATTCAAGAGGTCGGGGGTTCAAGTCCCTACGAGTGCGTGTGTGTGAGTGTGTTGTGTTTGCTTGATAAAAAAAAAACAAAAAAAAAAAACAACAAAAAAAAAATTCAAATTGGATACAGATAATTTGATTAAGTTTAGCGGAACATCTACTTCCTCCGTCCATCAAGAGTGTGGTGTGTTTTTTGTGGCTCGGGTTTTAATTTAAAAAAAAAGGGTAGATAGCTATTGAATTTTTGTAAGTAAGGGTAAAGGTCCACCAAAGGAAAAGTTAAGTTATAAAGTGTTTGCTTTTTTCCTTGGTAAATAATGAGAAAATAAAAGTACAAAATATAAAGGGGTATGTGAAGTAATCACACTCTTTATGGACAGACGAAAATGATAAAACATCGCGCTTTTTGCATACAAAGAGAGTAAAATAAGGTTAATTCAGACTTATAACACTGCGGTCAAGAAATTGTCACTCTAATAACTAGATTACCCAATTAACAGATTTTGGTTTTAGAAAAATACTAAACAGAGATTTTGGTATATATTGCTAAGGTTATCGTACAAATACAAAACAGATTTTGGTTTTAGAAAAAGAATTGATACATAATGAATAAGTATTTGACTATTTGTAGTTTCATTGACTGTGATGAATTAGTTCACAAATAATTTAGACAATGGGAAACATATTGATAAATAACCCTAACGAAAGAATATAAAGCACTACTCCTTACCTCATTTCATAAAATGTCAAATTTGATTTATTCTCAAAATATTTAAGAATGATGTATTTTCAAACTACACCCATTTCTTATAATTTGTGCCGTATTCCACTCAAACGATTATTCTAATTGATTAGGAAATTACTCTCCTACCCACCGTGGAAATACTTAATGTGGCTGACATGGCAGTGTCACATTATTTTATTTTTTTCATTTAGGGTTTAATTTTTTTAAATAAAATTTAATTTTTTTGTATTATTTATTTTTATAAAATATTAATAATAATTTTCCGTAAATATACCACCACCACGTCAACCGTGTACATAAAATAAGCGAGCATTCCTCTACATAATACTCCGTATAATATTTTGTTCAATTACAAGTAATGTAACATAATCATAATAAAATAAGAGCCCTCATATTCGAAATATAAAATATTGAACACCTTAGTTGGCCAATCCTATTCAAATACGCATCATTCATTGCAATATAACACGTATGCTATATTAATTATTTCAACACACCATATGTGTTCAATTAAAATGAAGTGATGTCCAAAATAAATAAACTAAAATGAAGGTGGTTAATGGTGTGTATTATTGACATACAACATTAAACGAATATCTCTTATAACCAATAATACAATTTGATTCTCCTAACGGCCAATGCCACAATCTGTACTTTTTTATCCATAAAAAAAGTAATTAAACACATCAAACGAACTTTTAGCTTCTACTGTTGAGTAGCACATGATATATTGATTCAAAATACTCTGTTTCCCCGGCTAAATTATCTCTTTTTATCATTTCATATTTCGCATATATTCTTCTTTACAGATAATTTTAGGTGGGATGGAGGGAACATAATATAATCGCCATTTTATTAATTTGTACGGGGTAGATTTGCTCACTTTATTGGGAATAATTTGTCAATACAACAAAAAGATGGTTAATTAGCCATTTACCAATAAGACAGAGGGAGTAAATACATTTTCACATTGTATTTCATACGGAAGGAGTTTTATCGGGGTCTAATTTATATAATGAGTTATGAGATAGTTAAGACTATTTCATGTGTCAATGCGATTGAACCAACGTATCGAACCAAACAACATATCGCACTACAGGAAATTGAACTTTTAGCTACACATAATTTGCCACACAAAAATATGTGTAGTAGTTTAGCCACACATACTTAAAAATGTGTAGGCAAATCAATTTGGCAATTTTCATTAGCAGTTGACATTTAATATGCGTGGTGAAAACTTTTTACTTATATTTTTATTTGTATCGTAATATATTTATGTTTTGTATATATATAACTATATTTCTTTTAAGATTTGTTATGCATACGTGGCAAGCTAATAAAAAGCATTAGTCACACTTATTTATCCATTACGCATATTTGTGGTTAATGAATTTCTATCTTAATAATTATTGATATTTACTGAGTAGGGAAAAAAAATATTTAGTACTACAATTTTAGCGTCAATTAATTAATCTAAATTATCCGTATCTCTTATAAACTTTGTTGTCATACATGTTAAATTAATACCCCATATAAATTATTTACTCCATATAATTACTAGTTTTCCATGTAAGGCTAAAGACTTGTACAGCTGTTAATTATTAACATTTTATTAATTTGTTTTTTATTTCATAGGGAAAAAATGCATCTTGAGTAATTACTCTACATTAATTTTATTTTTTTTCAAAATTTGTTTCAAATTAAATAATAATATTTATTTTGATGAATAATACATTTGAGTAATTACTCGACATTAATTATTGATGTGAAATAAAACATTAATAAATCTAGTAAGTATGAAAATTAAAATTAAAATAAATATAACAAAAATAAAATAAAAATTATATCCCGCCAGACACCTAAAAAAACCCTCCGAAACCGTCCTCCAAAAATCGAGCGGGATAACTCTGCACATGTCTTTTCATTTCAAATTGATTAGCAGTTATATTCTCTCATTCCCACTCACATCTATAAATAACACCACTCATTCCACTCACATCTCAAAGCAACACCCACTTCAAGGAATTCACCTAAGAGTCGAAGCACAGAGCGGAATAGTTATGCGGTTGAGATTCGCAATTCATGATGGTGAAGTAATGGCGCTACAATTTCACTTTGAAGTTCGCCACAAGTTCAGCATGTTGGTGGGATCAAAAGGATTGTTCCGGACATGGATGTTGTTGTGCGTGATATATCGAAGTGCCGAGAATATGAGTGGTTTGCATTTCAACTCTGTTTGTATTCTATTCCTTTTAATCTTATTTACTCTTTCTCTGTCCCTCGATTTAAATTTTATCGTCTTCTTAATGTGTCTTCTATATTTATTCCAGTCTGTATCACCTATATTGTGTTACTCAAAGATATATATATATATATATATATATATATATATATATATATATATTTATTGTAAATATTGAGAAGTTGAATTTCCTTTTCTTTCCCAACAAAATGTATTATAAATATAGAAGATATATATGGTTGATGCTTACTGTCACATAATGCAACTTCTTAAAGATATTTTAGTTGATTGTATTGGTCGCTAATATTACTCTTTGTTTTCTTTCAGGATAAATAAAGAACGGGGAAGATGAAAGCTTGAGATGATCTTGTGACCTTATTTACTTACAGAATTAGAGTGATTCCATATTTGTAGTTACTAGTTAGCGTATACACAATGTATTTTAATTTCATTGTATATTATTTACAAAATATTTCATAATAAAATCTTGTTTTATTCTCATGTGTTATCCATTAATATTAATAATTTTTATATTACACATACAAGTACGACATAAATTTTTTATTCTCTCTACACATAATACATATATATATCCATAAATAATAATGCATTTGATATTTAAATATGAAAAATTATTACCTACACATCACTCATAATGTTTATCTACACATAGAAATAGCCATGTCATCATACATGTCATTTCCACATCATCGTTATATTATAACAAAAAATATATTTATCTACACATAGAAATATTTTTGGAGACATATAAATGTGTAGGTAATACTTATTCATTTATTTACATATATACACATGTGTAGGTAAAAACTTTTCTTGACAAGAATATGGCCACACATGCTAACATTTACAGTATGTGTAGGTAAAAACCTATAGTTACACATAACTCTAGTTTTAGCTATATATGCATTTGTGGCTAAAAACCTATTTTCTTGTAGTGTCATGAGATAATTTTAATAAATTCATGTAAAACAAACACCCCTAAATAAACTAGACCTACTTATTTAGCAATCTAACATGATGGCATGATTAGTGATGTAGAAATATAACATCCAATCTAAAAATCTAGCATAAGAAATTGTAAATGATACTATAAATCATGAAAAGTAGCTTATGACAAAAATCCAAGCACAATCTTTTTCCTCCACAAACCAAAAAAGAAAACAAAATTTAATGCCCTAAACAGACAAACCCCAGGAAAAATGGGGATAAAGATTGCCCCACCCATCTAGAAATCCTTGACTTTTTATTAATTTCCAAAAATTCAAAAAAAAAAAAAAACCAAAATATAATTCAAAAAATCCACACCAATTAAACAAATTGTTTTCAATTAAAAGGAAAATGACCATGGGGCCCACAAGTATTGATGACAATCCCACCACAACCACCACTTTCTCTCTCCCAAAATTCCTTCAAATTTCTTTCTTCAATTCTCAAAAACTCAAAAATCCCTCCTCCCACAAATCATGAACGATCCAAGATTCAATTTTTCCCAAAAAGCCGACCAAGATTTTTCAAGATTCTCCCAAACCAACGATAATTGCAGTAGTAATAAGTTTAGTGATCAAGAATTCGTGCAGTTCAGGACGAATTTCCACACCCAGAGCGCGGCGGAGAGCGATGATTCCGGCGTGTGTTCGCCGCCGCTGTGGAAGAGCAGCCCGAGCCCGCTACGGAGCCCCTCATCGGAGCCGCTCCTCAGCCACCACGGGTACCGGAGCTTGTCGCCGGCGTCGAGGGTGCAGGCGATAGTCAGAGGGCAGAAGGAGCTGATGGAGATGGTGAGGAACATGCCGGAATCCTCGTACGAGCTGTCGCTCAAGGATCTCGTCGAGCACCACCGGATTGAGGCCGAGCCGCCGCCGCCTCCTCCGCCGCCGTTGGGCGATCGGGATTCGCAGCAGAAAGGGGCGGCGAGAGTGAAGAGGCAGGAGAGCAAGAGGAGTGAGAAGAGTATGGTGAGGAATGGGAGCTTTGAGATGGAGGGTAGAGGGCTGTTCTTGAAGATGGTGTTTCCATTTTCCTTGCAGTCGAAGAAAAGGAGGAATATTGATCGGAGTTTTAGCGGGAGAGTATCGCTTAAGGCGGAGGCGGTGGCGGCGAAGGGCGGTGGCGGTGAAGGGGAGTGGTGGAGGAAGAAGTTGAGAGGCTCGAGTGGGAGCGATAGTAGCAGGATGAGTAACAGCGGCGGCGGCAGCAGCAGAAGCAGCAGCGCCGGCAGCAGTAGTGGCCGGAGCTACGGCGGCGGCAGGTATATGACTTTCTTTCTTTCTTTTCAGTTTCTTGATTGATAGAGAAAGATTGGATTTTTATTAGGAAAATTTTAATTTGATTTTTAGAAAGTGGGATTCTTGTCTGGATTTGATTTGGCTTTGAATTATGCACTAATTTGGATGTTTATTGTTGTTTGGTCTGAATTATTGAAGTGGATCTTGAATCTTGGAAGTTTGTAATATGTCTTTCTATGAAAATCTAATTGAAAAACTTGAATTTTAGGTAGCACAGAAACATAGGTGAAATGGGATTTTATTTTTACTATAAAATGATGGTTGAGACAACTCTCTCTCTCTCTAATTCTAAAAGGTATCAATTTTATTTAATTGCAGGAAAAAGGAGGTTATTCGGACAGGTTGCTGGCCGTTTTTCCGATCAAAAAACGGCAAATCGGAAGAGTAGAAGAATTTGTAAAATTATGGTTGAAACATGCTTTAGATATAATATAAATGAGCTGACAAAGAAAAATCAGAGTGAAAGAATTGAAGAATTTGTATATTCTTTAATCCACAACGGCGATTGTTTAATATGAGGATAAGAGTTGCATCTCCTGTTTATAATCCCAAGTCTGAATTGAGCTCTATCAACTGTAATAACCTCTCCCCTGTTGCGAGAATTCGAATTTGCAATTCGACTCAACTTTATAATTACATGTTTTAAGGTACTCCATCTGTTTCATCTTATTTGACTCGTTTCATTATTTTATAACCATTCTTATATTCAACAAACGAGTCAAATGAGATGAATGGAGGGAGTACTATTTAACTCTTTGAAAAACTTTTGGTTTGAATAATTCCTTTTTGTTGGGTGTTTAATGTTTATAAAATTCATGACCTTCCTAATTATTTATGGTAAGAAGTACAATAATTTTAATGGTCTACCGTCTATACTTCTTCCGTTCCACTTATCAAAAGCTATTTGAATATTATAATAAATTACTTTGTTCCACTTATCAAAAGCTATTTGAATATTATAATAGATTCCTTTTAATGAGTGTGTTTAATAATTTTCTAGAAGGTAGCAAGTACTAACCAATTATTAAGTGAATTTGTATCTTAAAATAGTTGAAAGGTTAATTGGATCTTTGGAGAAAATCATGAGAGTGTTTCACCTTTCTTTCCATTTCTATTAAATCTAAAAGTTAAAGGATAGTTTCATTCAATAAAAAGTTTTATAGCAAGGATAAGGAATATAACGAAACGAAGCAGTAGAAATGAAGCAAAAGGTATATATACTTTTAATTCAAACAAAAGGTAGATTAAAATTTCTGCATAATTTACAAACTGATGACGGATAGAATGAAGAAATAAAAAGAAAAAGAAAAAGAAAAGAAATTAATTCAAGATTACCTCTCGAACATGCTCATATATGACCTTGTCTTTTACAAAATATGCATAAATACCATATTTTTCTACCGTGATGAAGAAAACCCTCAAAATCGTTACACATTAAAAAAATATAAATAAAAATAAAAATGCTATAAGAACACGAAATTCACAAAATTAGTTTCTCATCGGTACTTCTTGGCTTTAGCCAGCTTCTTCTTCTTTTTCTTCAAAGCTTTAGGAACCTTGTTCTTGCGTGACTCTCTCTTTTCTTCCTTCACTTTCTTCTTATTCTCTTTTCTGGCCGTTTTCCTCTCTTCCGGTGTCAGCTTATCATTTTCAGAAGCCGAACCATCTTCTGAATCGGACCCATCATCACTTTCCTCCGTTTCAGATTCTGATTCTTCATTGAGAGGTTCAACAGTCATGACGGGGCCCTCTTTTCCAAGCTTACCATTGAGTTTCTTCTGCTTTGTTTCTTCTTGGGAAGAATTGTTCAGGGAAAGTGCCGACTTGAGACCTGTGATCGTCTGATAGTACATTTCTCCAGTGTCCTTTCCACTGATGATACGTTGCACATCCTCCTCTGCGTGCTTCACATCATCCAACGTCTTCGGAATGTACGTCTGCAATAATTTTCATCAGTCAAAAAAATCGTTAATTCAATCAATTAGAATTGATTAGCCAGAAACTTGCTGAATGTTCAGTTCCCCAGCAAACAAGATTCTGATTGCTCTCATTAATATAAGAAATCCAACCAGAGATCACAAAACCTGGACAAATACTAAATCCGCGATTTCTTCTTCGGCAGAGATCTCATCACCTCTAGCCAAAATCTTTCTCTGCACCTGTATTAATCAGAAGGGACACTCACAAGTCATTAAAGAGAGCAAGATTTCAGATTGCACGGGTAAGAGTTTAAGTATGCATGTAAAAATTTCATACCTCTTCGAGATAACTGTCAACAGAATCATCATTAATAGTGGGATCGACTATAAAATCAAACAATTCGCGTATTGTCATAACAGCTACCCCATGTTTCTTGAAAAAATCCTGTATGAAAGTGAAGAGAAAAAACTTATAATTCAACTTCCTTCATGAGGAGCAACTCAACACTCATGGAAGAGAAAAATATATAAGAGAGATGATTTGGGAGAAGAAACACATACTGAAACATGAATACAATCCTCTCGAAGGAAATCAAGGGCATGCGGATGGTCAAGATCAACCGATTGTGAAACGTCAATTATGTACAAGTGCCCCTGCATATCACAATAAATCAATTAATCTATATTTTGGACAATGGTATTCAAATTGAGAAAAAACAAAAGCTCACCTCATAATAGAGTATGTTATACTCACTAAGATCTCCATGCACTAGTTTACACTTCTGATATAATGTCCGCATTATCATAATCATCTGAAAGTAAAGGCAGCACCATTAGTTTTTCTGTATACTAATATCCGTTTCAGAAAGGTAGCTGAAAATATTTTAAAAAAAACAACTTTCCTATTTTCCTTATATATAGGCCGGAGAGGTCCCCTACGGCTCGTGAGGAATATAATTGATATGGCTCATCAAAAAGATAGAGTAATAGCCAGGAGATTTCTTAATTCGCTCGAAAATGGTTCTCCGAGCACTGATTTGGAAGAAATCAACCTCCGAAGATGCAACAAACCATTTGAAGAACCTAATACATAAATCATAAGATTGTATGGCTCTTTTGTTCTTGGGAGTTACCCGGTACAGGGATTATAAATCCTGGGTAGATCATGCTTATTCGTGAATCGTGAACAATGCGTATCTACATTCCTAGTCGAACCAGTCAAAAGAACTATCTGGAAAATAAATATTTTCTCTAATCCTTAAATCCCACAAATTTTCATTTAGGCATCAAAGTAAATTGTTGGAGTAAAGCTAGCAATCAAGAAATCATGAAAAAAAAAAACTAAAAGCATCAGAAATTACCTCAAGATAACATTCACGTAGCTTGTCGTTTGACAAATCAGCATCTTTGAGTCTAGGAGCAGCCCAACCTGATTTGCCTGTGCCGAGAAATAAAAATTAACTTCAACATGTAAGTAAGGCTTTTGTAAATTATTGTGAGACGTGAAATTAAATCAAAGCATAAATACCACTATTTCAAAACACAATAGAGATACCTATGAATTCCATCACCAGAACATGGAGTCTCAAAAGTATTGGAGCTGGACACCGTATTCCTGCTGCTTTTAGCCTTCAGGTTTAGCAGAAGTGAAATCATTTCAGAGAAATATAATAAAGAGTTTAAATATTTTTCATTACAGTTTTCTCAAGACAAGCACAGCTATAACAATGAAACATATATACCACAAAACAATGAAGATTACCTCATGAGATTCCTCATTTCTTTCTCAGCCCATGTTTTAACCATTTTTCGAGGGTTGTGCTTGCAGTACCCATGTCTGAACCTATAATCACCTTGTACATAGCGATCCCTATCCCTGTTGGTTTCCAGAGAAGATAAGACATTACGTCATAATTGGTGAATACGAAACAATACTTAAGAGACGGGAGATTTTTCCAGGATAACAAAATCAATAGGTCTTTAATCAGACCATCTCACAAACACTATTAGCAATACTTTGAAAATTACTTTTATTACTCAATAATATTATTATTCGGTACTGGCCTTTCATGTTTATGTCTTACTAGATCTTCCATCTCAAGGATTTTCGGATTACAGAAATATCCAGGCCAAACTCATTGAACTTTTTGCATATGGTTGAGGGAATCCCAAGGCATCAAGAATGAAACATCCTATAGTACAATGTTTAGCTCTTATTTGTAAAATGGAATAAGAACCTCTAGAAATGAAAGAACAGAGTTAGTATAAAAAATGGAACATCTCTAAAGCCAAGAAAGTCAGTAGTCTACAAAACCTAAGAGAAAAAAAGGGTCCATGTCCCTTCTAATGAAGCAAAATTCGTTGTTGTACAATTTTGGAACCCAAATGGTGTGTAATTACTGCTCCTGATCTAATGACACACATGCAGATGCATAAAGTTAAAACACACAGCAAAAATGTACGAAATGCTTTTTGTTTGTGTGCTTATGTATAACATATTTAGGGGCAAAAATACAATTTTCAATTAACTGCATATAAATTATATGGCTAAACTGCATCTAACGATACTTGTCATGAGCTGAGTAAATGATAATCTATTTCAGGATATGGCTAAACTGCATCTAACGATACTTGTCTGAATCTGATCCCTTTTCCTATTCGATCTAAAAAGTCAATAACAAGTTTTACAATGAGGAGCATGGCAACATTAGTTGATGGAGACGAACCAAAATGCTCACATACTTGAATACAAGGACTGATGTTTTGTAAACCTTGATAGCGAGTTCCTGGCCATCAGATCTAGTAGCATGATAAACATTGGCCTGTTGAAGCAAGTAAAGAAACCAAAAGTGGATCAAAACCAACTTTTTTTAATTAAAAAAAAAAAAGAATACATTGAGAAATGCAATACTTACTTCTTTTCCAGTCGAAATGCAGCCATTGATGTCATTAAATATACCACGATTCAACATTTTGAATAAAACCATACGGGTTCTAGGGTCAATCGCCTGAAAACAAAGAGAGGTCATAGCATAACAATAAAGTGCCTATATTATTGCAATTGACACCATCATGCTAATCAGTGACAGTGATGACTCCATCGCAGTACTTTCAACCAAATTGGAGCTACAATCAGCTCCAAGAATGAGAATACTCGCTACAAAACTAAGGTGCAGACCAAAGAAATGCATAAAGAAAGACCTAAAGACCTGCACTGCACTCCAATGTTTTCCTATCAAACACCATGTACCTGCTCAACAGTTGCTCGATCTGCTTTCTCACTTGTTTTAGTTCTACCAATAGCCATATCTCGAACGCTCCCACGAATTGCAGTGGTAACAGAATTTGACATCCCAACATCAAACCTTCCTTCCCACTCCTGCACATCAATCAGCTCACCATAAGTTGTAGCCAATGCTAAAGCAATTAAACTTAAGGGGGCTTTAAATTGTGTAATAGATTAGATTTAAAATACATATGATTGAGTATTTACAGGATTAGATTGTCGAAAATTCAAAATTAATCAATTCATCAAACGTTAAATTACAGCATACAATCTTCTGCTTTGAGCAACCAAATAATGAAACACCCAGCAAAAACAACACACACTCTTCCACAGATTATATTTGTATGTTTTCAATTCCAATCGAAACACAATATCAATCATGAAAATTCAAATATAGCAAATTCATTAGAAATGAAAAATAAAAATGCAATCTTTGATTCCTTTTTCTCAAGTGCATTCACCAACTGATTCGAAAAATACCTCCAACGGTGAGGCCCTGACGTGACTGGTAAGCTTCTGCGACTTATTCGATATGGGCTGAAGCGAAGAGTTGTTCGGCCGTGAGTGGACCCCACCGTGAGCGTTAGGCCGCCGCGTGTGCAGCGGCGCGAAGGAGCCGTTAATTATCCCTCCTTCTGCATCTTCTCTCGAGTCCAAATAGTCCAACGCCTCTGCTATTTCCGAATCCGATGATAGAGAATACTCATCGTCGTCGCCTTCTTCCTCTGCATCCCAGTCATCTTCCCCCTTGGAGTTTGCTTCTGTCTCTTCAGTTGTAATTTGTTCTCCACCTTCCTTCGTGGTAGCAGCTGCCGCCGTTTCAAAGCTTGCTTCTCTCACCGTCTCGACGTCGGACTCAACGGCCGCCATCTTGCTCAGTGAGTTCGGATTCTTTCTTCCTTATTGTTCTGTAATCTTAACGGCCTCTTTTATTTCGTTTAGGGTTCTGTTCTGCTTCTGCAGCGGTTTTTAAAATTTTAATTACTGTAATACTACTTACTGGGAGTATTTTAGAACTAACTTCTTCAACATTTTAATGTTTAAATGTTACTGTATATTTTATTTTTTTCAAATTAAAATACTAAAGACTTATAAAAAATATTGATAAAGATCACCAAAAATTGTAACAGTGAAAGAACAAATAAGAAAATTAATATAATTTAAAATACAATTTAAGTAATGAGTGGATACATTTTTATTTAAAAAAATATGACTAGTAGGACAATCCAAAATAAAAAGATAGAACTAATATAATGGAAGGGAGTGAGTATATCGGCTTTGTAGGGCTGTCAATTTTTGAGATGACTCGATAACCCGACACGAACATGACACGAAATTAATAGGTTTGGATCGAGGTTTATTGGGTTCGTGTCACTATCAGGTCGACCCAATAAGGACTTAAAAATTTCGTATCGGGTTCAGGTCGGGTTCGAGTCGGGTTTAGGTAACCTGCTAATATAAATATTAATTTATTTATTATGTTTTACTAATATATTATTTTAGTAATTTCTAAGACTTAGGGTTAGGGTTCCTCAATCCTCAGTCATTTTTTTTAGTGGCGGCTCCCAGTGTTCCCTCCCTCTCGACTATTAAGCATTAAATATTTATTATTGTATCATGTTTATCAGGTTAGTGTCGTGTTAGGTCATATCAGGTTAGTATCGTGTCACTATCGTGTTCGTGTTGACACTAAATAAATCGTGTTCGTGTCGAGTTCGAGTCGTGTTTAGGTTTGCCTAATTTAGGTCATGTTCTTGTTCAGGTTTCGAAAATCTTTAACAAGTCGTGTTTGGGTCGTTATCAGGTCGACACGATAACAACCCGTTAGGCACGAGTTGACAGCCCTACTTGTGTGTATAACTATAACATTAGAAGTTGTGCACCTCACTTCCCTAGTCTAATTTGAATTCTTCCTTTTTAGGGTGCAGTCCTAGGAAGATAGCCGTTGACTAGTGTAGCCTAGCCTTGCTGGTTCGGCGATTAGACAAGTCACGCAGTCCGTTGAGCAATCGTGGGCAGACACGTGGTCTGAGTGGCTGTCGCTTCTCAACTACATTCTAGACGCTCTCGCTCGCATTGATTGCTTTATTGCGGTCGCTCGAGCGGCTCTGGGATGGAGACGCTTTGTATGATGAAAGCGAGCTCCTTCACTCTTTAAGACGAGCATGCTCCTCGAGCTGTTCAGTCGCTTCGATTGAGTTGGTCGCTTTGTGTCTGACGCTCTGGTCTGCAAGCACGCTCTGATCTGCGACACTCTGGTCTTGCAAGCACACTTTGGTCTGCACTTGTTTAGTGTGTTTTTATATGATTTTTATAGTTTGGTGTGAGTTTGTTTTTGTATATTTTGTTCGTTTTTATGTTTTCGTTTCGTGTGTTTTAGTCAAAGTCGAGTTCGTGAGAAATTTTGGAAGAGAAGAGAGAAAATGAGCAAAAGAATGAAGAAATGAGCGAAATATGGAGATGAAGTTAGGATGAAATAAAAGCATAACATCGAAGAGGAGTTTGATAGGAGCGCGTAGGAAAAAACGAAGGTCGATTCCGAGTTCGGACGAGGGAGATACGGCCGAAATAAAAAGGTCGCACGCAGTGGACCGCATGCCACACTTGGCGGCCTACCTGGCGACCGCCAGCTACTGTTCCCGAAAACTTCCGCAGGCCATACCTGGCGGCCGCTAAGGATGCTGGGCGACCGCCAGGCTGACGGGATTTCCATATTTTATTCCTTATTTGAGTAGGTTTTTAAGACTCTATATATATGTAATCAATGGGGAACGAAAGAACACTTTTTCTCTCTTATTTTTCAGCTTTTAAAACTCTATATTAGTTTAGATTAGCTTTTAAATATTGTTTTGAAGACTATAGCTTTCGGATTCAAGTTTAATTCAAGTTCTTCGTTCTTTCTTTCGTAAAAGTTCGTAAGTTTAATTTGTGCTCTTAGATTAATTTTATTTGCTTTCTTTACTTGCTTTGGTTAATTGCTTTCATTAGTTTAGATTAATTTGCTAAGATTAGATTTAATTGCTTTCAAGTTATTTAGATTTGTTTTTAATCCAAGCATGTTAAGATTTATTTGCTCTAGCTTAGATTTAATTGCTTTCTTTATTGTTTTCTTTTCAATTCATGCCTAGATAGATTTATTGATTTCCTCTTAGTTTAATTTTTTATCCCGGGTGACAAACGGGAGTTCTTTTATTTGCTCCTAATTGCTTTCTTTAATTTCAAGTCTAGGTTAGATTTATTTGCTTTCTTTTAATTAAGTCTAGGATTTAATAATTAAACCAAAAACCCTTAATTCTTTTACTTGCTTTCGTAGAGTGTTTAGAGAGTGCGTATCATACGATTAATTACCCTGTTAAGTTGTCCTTGAGATTCGATATTGGGTTTAGCTTACTAGTCTACGATAGACCTCGTTCTATTGCAAGCACTTTTAGGTGAAACAACACTCACCTAAACGCTATAAAGTTACACTGCAATTATGAACTCCCTAACAAGTGAGCTCTTCTAATACATTAAGATGCACATTGTAACTTGAGCTGAATCATCAAATGTAATAAGAAAATATTCTATGAGGGTTTTGGAATCCAATCAAAACATAATTGAATCCAAGTTTCCCTTAACAATATATCCTAACACGGACATTTATTTGCATAACCATAACACGAATTAATATGCAAAACATATGACATATTTAATTATTTCCATAAAACAGAAAGAATACAAGCATAAAGTATGATTTCAGTATGTAACCCCAACAGTTGTCACCGATTAAGCTACAATCAACTCAATTCCCTCCGTAGTTCACTTTCACGTACACGATAGCCATCTGCGATCAAACATCATAGTAGATATTAGAAATCTATTTCTAGAAATTATTGAACACGTACAAAATATTAAAACAACACTAAAACATCATACTAAAACAACACTAAATCTAATTCTTTTAATATCGAATTATTAAATCTAATCTATCAATTTTAATATCAACATTCATTTCTAGTAACACTAAAATTATATAATTAAACATAAACTAAAATTTTTAAAACAGATAAGGTCTCGACCGCTTCACAAATAATGTCGTAAACGGCCCACCACCGACGACACAAAATGGACCGTGGTGGGCCATTTCCGGCAATACTGGGAGCCTGTGGGGTACTCTCTCTTTTTTCTTTTTTTTTTTCTTTTTTTAAATACGTGTGTTACTCTACTTAAACAACATAAACGCGTAAATATCAAGAATCGAACTAAATAGTTAAATGTAAATTAATAATTTATTAACTATTAAACATAATTTTTTTTTATCCAACAAGAAAGAATGATTTTATTAAAACTCAAAACTACTTGTACAAGAAGTACCATCCTTTACAAGAGCAGAAAGAATAGAACATCAAACCCAAAACAGATTTCATTACACTTCAAGAATCACTTAGTCTAGTCTTGCTCCAAGATGCAAAAGTCAAATTTGAAGTCACCTTGCCCCTAGCAACGCACCAACTCAAATATCGACACTTAATCTCTTCCTCGATTCTATGAAAATTTCATTCCTTATGTTCAAACCTCACCGCATTCCACCATTTCCATAGTACCCACACACCTCCCAACTTTTTTAAAAATATTTTCCTTTGCCGAGTAGGCTTGTGAAAGCCAGCAAATGATGCTCGATCATCCTTGGCGGTACCCATAATGTCCCAATCCACTCCGCCATCCTACTAGGCTCTTCATCTTCATACACTCTAGGAATACATGCCTTGCAGTCTCAATTTCTTGCTCACAGCAGCTGCACTTCATCTCTTCCGTACTAATCCCTACTCTCTTGCTCAAATTATCCATCGTTGGAAGACGATTTTGCACCAGCCTCCATGCTGCGACCTGAGCTTTAGTTGGTGGATACGCCTTCCAATAATCCTATCAAAGTTCAGTTTCGGTTGCTCTCTTTGCTGCACTCGTTGGCCTCTTTTCTCTAACTCTTCGTACGTGTCCTTGTCAGAGAATTCTCCACATGCCCTTCCCTTCCATTCCCACTTATCCGAGACGCCTTCCTGCAACCTGAACTCTTGTAAGAACCCATAAAATTCGTTGACCCCAGGCTGCTCGCTTTCTTGAATGACCCTTCTCCACCTTATTTCCCACCTCCAACTCTCATCCACCCACTTCCCCATTTCCTTAACCTTCCCATCCTTCAAAACACTTAATTGGAACATACGAGGGAAGCGGTCTTTTAACGTCTTTTCTCCAGCCCACGTACATTCCAGGACCCGGCCCCGCTACCAATAATCAAAATTTTGATCCATTTTCCCAACATAAACCCTGAAAACCCACACTTAATTTTAATAAAAAAATTCTAGAAAATGATTTAATTTAGGCTAAAATAACAGCGAGTAAAACTCCCTCAGTCGCAAGATTTGATTTTGACTAATTTCATGATGCGGCGGCGGAGGCGAAAAATTCCGGTCGGCGGCTGAGAGACTACCGAGCTGAGGAAGTCGGAGGAAAAAATTGGATGGCAACTTTTTATTGGGATATTATGTTAAGGGGGAACTTGGATCAAGTTAATAAACAATTTGTTTTGATTCGATTCTGAAACCCTAAGTAAAATATTTCTCTTATTATTTTTGATGAATCTGGACAAGTTATACTTAGCAAAACTTGCATGTTAGGAAGCTTTTATTTTAGTCTAGAAAGCGCTAAGGATGAAGCAGTTAGAGTTTGAGAAGCGTCAGGATGTGAAGCGGCTCCAGCAGTGAAAGCGCCAACAGTAAAGTTTTGACAAAGCGTCATGGAGACACTTCAGATAAAGATGCTTAGAGCGAGCTTTCGTTCAGTAGAAGCGAAGCGCTCTCAAGTCAGCTCAACCAAAGCGTCTTTGATCTAGAACTGAACTTAAAGCGTCAATCAGTGCTAGTGTGATAAGTTTGACTCACAGAATCCAAGTTTGTTTTTCAAGCGTTCGGATGTCTGACACCTCACCGCATAAAGCTTACGTGTCAACACACTATTGCACAACGGATGCGGCTACAGTCCGGAAAGTCAAGATTAGGTGAAAGTCGCCATGCCTCTAGGCTACGGCGGACATCCCTTCCTAGCTTTACAGTCTGAAAAAGGACTGACACCCACCGACTAATCCGGAAATTAAGGAACACGCAACCTCTTCTCTCTCAACGGGAAGTAGACTTCCTTACTATAAATAGAAGGACTTGCACATACTAAAACTAACGCACGTACAAACAATTCAAGCATACTACTCTCAAGAACTCAAGCAAATTATCTTTTACATTCCTTTAGTTCTTTCGAAGCGCTTCCCTTTAGTGTGTTCTCAAGAAATATTTTTCTTGAGTATTGCAACTACTCTCTTTCTAGGTTCAATCGCATACATCCATAACCTAGCTTCGAGAATCCTTATCCATTTACTTGTGATCTTCATTGTAAAGGATTCTTATTTACGAAAATCTAAAAACCCCAAAACCAAGTCTATTGTGTTAGATTGAGTTGTAAGGTTGTGAAGTTTTTGTAGAAAAGATTTGTTGTTATAAGGCTTCTCGAGAGCCCGTGAAATCTCTGAGGATTCAAGTGCAAGTTAGTTACTGGCCTTGAATCACTTCCCCTTGAAAGTATAAAATAAGGGATACCGAGTGAAGGTATTCATCCCGTTGTGGATAGAGTGGACGTAGGAGAGGTGCTCCAAACCACTATAAATTGTTTGTGTCTCTTTACTTTAAATTATTTATCGCTTTGATTATTTGCATACACACACACACGCTTTAAATATCAAGTTGGTTTTAATTGCAAGAAAAGCTTTAAAGTCTCACACATTCCTGCACAACACTCACACGAGCGAGAAGCTTTGAAAGCCTCACTAACATTCGAAGCATCTACTCGGCAAAAAAGTTGAAAAACGAAAGAGAAGTTAAACACTTCTCAACACACGTATTCACCCCCTCTTTTACGTGTGTTAGTCACTTTCGGGACCAACACTTTTTTAATAATAAAATATGTTAATCATAAGTTAATGAAAATTAGGGAACAATGTAAAACTAGAAGCAAACCAGTCCGATTTTCCACAAACATTATTTATTTAAGTGTGGACACGTGTCACCAGCCTATGGTGGAAGTGTAAATAGGATCGACCTAGCATCGAACTTACCTAAAAATGGGTAAAAATACTGTCATTTTAAAAAAGAGGGCACTTATAATATTAGGACTTGAGAAACATAGGGATATTGTCATTTAAATACACGAATTTTCACCGTTTTTTGGTTTTTCTATAAACTTTCAATTGTAGCAAAAAAAAACTCAAACTTTGACGTTGTTGCAATTTTTCCTGAAAGTCAGTTTCCCCCAAATTGTGTCATACGTGACAGCCGGAGATGTATATATGGTGTAGATCGCCGGCAAACAAAAATGACGTCGTGTATCATAAAATTAAAAATACTTCATGTGGTTCACGATTAGTCGATTACTGACCCTATTTTCTTATTGGGCCGTCTCAAGATTACTAACCTCTTTCTCTTTAGGGATATAATTAGCATACTAATGGTATAATTAGTTTTTCCCTTATTATAATTAACTATCTCTAATTATATCTCATCATCCACCCACCTCTCAACACGTATTCCAATATAATTTAAATTCTAAAAGTTTAAACTATCATAACTTGCTTGTTCTCCATTTTTTTATGATTTTTAGACCAAGTTAAAGGTCTTGATACGATCTTTCATTTAAGATAAGACATCAATATGTTATTATGCATCTATGATGCTCTAGTTTTAAAATATGCCTAAATACATAAATAACACTTCCTTCATAAACACAATACACTTTAAACACTAAACACTCCCGTCTTAATTCCCGTGCCGAAAAAAAAGGGGGTCAGTAATCGTGAACTAGAGAAAGTAGTATATATTTATACTCACAAAAAATACTACAGTATTTTTTATTAAAATAAAATTAAATAAAATAGAAACCTAAAGTGACGACTTTACTCTCTAAAATGGCGCCGAAGGCAGAGAGAGGAAGTCCGCCGCCGAGAAGGCTCCAGCAGACGAGAAAACTCCGGCGGAGAAGAACTCTAAGGCTGGGAAGAAGCTGCCAAAGGACGGTCCCTCCGCCACCGCCGGAGACAAGAAGAAGAAGAGGCATCGCTGACGGAGCAAGCGGGTACGGATGAGTTCCAGCGACCACGGTGGTGATTCTCATACAGGTTCTCACTCCTCTCGAACTCCCTTTCTCTCTCTCTCTAGGAATTTCCAAGTTCTGTGTTTCGAGAGAGTAAGGAAATGGTGACTAACAATAATGAAAATAAGCTCAAATCCTCACTTTACGTAACGTGGGTGATCTGCACCTAAAACTTACAAAAAAGATGGGATAGAATGTCAAATAGCCACTAATCTTAGTAGAATTTTAAATAGTAGCCACCAACTTAAAACCATATAAATAGTAGCCACTTTTGATGTGTTGAGACAAAATTTCCCCTATTAATTGATTTTCCAATTTCCAAATAACCAAAAGGACAAACAAACACGAAAAATTGGAAAAATATGAAATCTGAAATTGAAAGAAAATACAACCGCCTCCTTTCTCATTCCAGGCTTCTCGGCAACCTCTACCTCTGTCATGTTGGTAAATCGAGCTGCTGCCATTTGTGCCGACGCGCCGGCGGTCGAGTTGCCTTGTTTACCGATGGAGCCACATTCTCCGGTGGTTGCTTCGACCAATCGAGCGATCGGTTATGCCCAATCGAATGAGACCGCCATTGCGCTGCAGTTCTCACCATCAACAGCCATCCGCACCGCCTTATTCTCGCCGTCGACCGCCGCACGCAGTAATATTGGAAAATAGATTAGATTCTGATGAAGAAGAGGAAATTCCGGCGGACCAAGAAGTATTATGTTTCTATATTATCAAAAACCCGTCGAGCATGAACATGTATAGGGCTCGATTGGCTCGATTCAGATCTGTTCGAGCCATGCTTGATTGATCCGATGTGTCAGGCTTGATCAAGTACCTTAGGGCTCGATCGAGCATCCTTTGGATCATTCGAGCCCGAACATACTTCTAAACTACTCGATCGAACACCGTCTGGCCGTCTGCATCATCTCCAAAAAAAACACGTTGCTGCATCAATGGAGGAGAAGAGATGACACATGGGCTGTTTTCTTTTTATAGGGATCGATCGAGTATATTGACCCCGATCGAGCCTCAATATGCTCGATCGATCCTCTCTCTGACGCGAGCAATCTGCCATGACTCAATTGGTTCGAATGGCACAAACGGGCTTGTTTGAGCCCTTCTCCTCCGATTGACAATGCGTGGGATAACATTCACCGCCGGCTTCAACTGTTACACCTCCCGAAAGATGGAAACTGTAGATGATGAATTTCTATGGCTTGACGAAATCAGGGCCCGCAAGAATCTTCATGGGACAACGAAGATGGACCGCTGAAGTTTGGGAGGAAGCGGATGAATGCGGCGGCAGTCCCGATATTGGAATTAGCGGGGAGATGCAGAACAAAATATGGAAGAAATGGTGAGAGAGAGAGAGAGGAGTACATACTTGGGAAATAAGATAGGAAATTAGAGAGAGAAATGGCGGCGTCTGTTAGGGATGAGGGTTGTATATTTTTATTAGATTTTATTAGGGGTACTTTTGTCTCATTATATTAAAATTGATTAGAATTTATATGTTTTTAAGTTGGTGGCTAGAATTTATCTTTTGTTAAGATTAGTGGCTATTTTGACCTATTATCACAAAAAAGATATGACTGAGACTTTCTTAATTGTAATTCTTACAGTGGTGGGCTCGGCTCTATTCGTGTGGTGGTGCGACGTGGAGATGGTGTTCTCTAGTCGACTACACGTTAACAACGGAGCTCACCAGGGAGGCCAAGTGCTCGCGCTCGGCCCCCATCTGCTAATCTTGCCTAGCTCCGGAGGATGCATCCGTAGTAGCTGCAATGGATGTTGGATACGCTACTTGAAAGTGTTTCTTTTCTCACTTGATCTTCGAATTGGGTGTTATAATTCTAATGCAATTACATCATGCAAAGAGTTTAGAGATTATACCTTCGATTAGCAGATGGAGTAATCTACCGGTTTAGATTACTAAGATGTTCCATTTCCTCTGAATTCTCCGACTTTGTGGGCGTCTCAGAACTCTGGAACCTGGAACTCCTTCTGCACTCTGTAAAACCGGCGTCTATCTCTGTACAATGAGATTCTTAGCGGTTTTGCAGAATCTCCTTCTCCTTATTTATAGGAAAAGGGGGCACCTCCCACTTACTTTCCCACTAAGATACGAGCTTAATTAATTAAGCCTGGTTCAGTTAATGCATATAATTACCGGAACAAATTCTAATTAAATAATTAGAATTAATCCTAATTATAATAGGAAAATATTATATGTAAATATTAAATTAATTATCTATTCCGTAATTAAGAATAAATTTTAATTAATTAGATATTAATTTATTCCATATTACATAATGGGCCAGAGTGCAATTATTGAGCCCGAATGGACACAAGAAGCGGAAACAGACACCTATACTTACACAGTTGGTGCCACATTATGGGCCCAACCCCATAATGCTTCTTTTCAGTCCAAAACTGATATTTTGCTCAATAATACCTTGTGTTCCATTCCTGAAGAACTCTTGAGCCATCCCAGGGATCTATGTACTAGACAGAGTTAGCCTTACCTAATAAAATAATCTCATGATCAACCCAGAATATTTATTTTATTAGAGTTGTGATTTATTCCACTAAAAAATCACAACTGAATCACCGCTCTGTCCCAATTGTAGATTGGGCTGATACTTTGTTTAGAGCAATCCCCATGTTTAAGACTCAGATATCCATTAATTAATTAGAGCTTCTCTGACTGCTCCTAATTAATTAACATCTTCTTATCCCCAAGTAGTACCCGTTCACACTTCTTATTATACCTGAACTTAATCAGCATGCATGACTTGTCATAATAAATCTTGTGAACTCCCTGAGGGGATATCTCAAGTTCTCAACCTATAACGGACACGGTGTCTCGATACAACCGATTAGACATAATATGAGCCCTCATGTTATCCAAGATACAAGTAATCAGGGATACTACGATAGACCCTTATCTTGTAAATCAAAATAACAATGAACAACACATACACGTCTAACAACCTATCGAGATTAAGATGTTGCTACTAAAACCCGAGATCTCTAGTTCTTCACCTATTTCTAGGGTCAGTATAAGAAGAACATTATCTCACGCAATCCTCAATACGTTCCACCGTACCAGCATAACTAGTGATTGAGACCCACCACTACCGTTATTGTTGCAGTCTAAAACGACAACTTGCCTGAGCTATCTCGACTGTGGCATTGTGTATATCTCATAATTATCATTGAACGCTTTGTGATCTCCCTGACACCCGAGCCGTCCACGTGTTCTAAAACATGAGATATTGCGCTTATTCTTATTAACTATATTCTTCAGATATGTGATTGTAAATAGTGAAACTTGTATCGTATATACTAAAATACGATTTTGCTTTAGCTATACACAATAACTCCAACAATGGTTGCAATGGAAGCCGATATACCAGTGAGAAGAAGAACAAAGAGATAGATGGCGTGATGATGTGGAAAAAAGAATTTAATTTTACTTTTTTCTTAAGAAAAATTAGCATATGTCATTTCAATTGTAGCCTTGCCGTATTAGAGTCAAGTCACATAGTAAATGCCACATTAGATCTAATTTCACCGCAAATTGATTTTCGGGAAAAAATTGCGCCGATATGAAAGTTATATTTATTTGTTATAATTGAAAGTTCATGGAAAAAATCGAAAAATGGTAAAAGTTCGTGTGTTTAAGTGACAAATATCCCAAAAATATATTGGAAGCATATTTTTGAAACATTATTGATACTATGGGACAGTGGGAGACATTTTTAGAGGATAAGTACATGTTTTGAATTTATTTACATTTTTAGGATAAGTACGTGTTTTGAATTTATTTTGGACAATCTTTGTCATAAAAATAAGGGAAAGGTACGATAAACTAAATCAACCAAACTCTTAGCCATGCATGGCATTTTCCGCTTGCCCTAAAACGCGTAATGAACGCGTATTGTGTCATTTCACCATTTTCTCCTTCAAGGCTTCAACCCACACTCCCACACACCAACACACAATTATATTCAGGCTTCAACCCACACTCCCACACACCAACACACAATTATATTCATTTAAAAAAAAGTAAATATATTCAAACTGCTACCATTATAAATGAAACTTTAGATCAAATTAAAATTAAATAATTCATAGGAATAAATAATCCTACTACTGTTTCTAAAAAAAATAAAAAAAATAATCCTACTACATACATTTATATATTTGTAATTAATAAGATACTATGAAAAACAAGTAATTAAATTTCACAATTTACATACCGAAACCCATCGAGAGAATGCGTTTCGTTCTACTTTTTTTTTTTCCCTCTAATAAAAAACAAAATATAATAATAAAAAAGAAATTAAGCATCAAGGCGTAGTATATACGCGATCAGTATAAAACTATAAATACCTGCTCTCTTTCGAAATTTGATCACTCATTCAATGACTACTGTTTCTTCTTCTTTCATCTCTCTTCACAAAGTTTTGATTTTCTCTCTCGTACTCTCTTTCTCTCTCATCCGATCAGGCTCCATCGCCCTCTCAGGCTGCCATGGGAAGTGCAGCAAGTCGGATTCCAATGTTCCATTCTCGCTTGGGGTAATGTTCGTGTTGGCGCCGCTCGTGGTAAGCACGTGGACTATTTTGATCAAACAGAGGAAGAAGATGGAGCATCACAGAATCAGCGTGTTCGACAGAAATGGCGGCAATCTGTTGAAGAAGAAGCTGTCCAAGCGTAAGAGAAGAGGAAACTCGCAGCTGAAGATATACACAGCTCAAGAGGTGAAGGCGGCTACGGATAATTACAGCACTGATAGGAGGGTTATGCGGCGGTGCAATCAGGGGACCTTCTACCGTGGGAATTTGGAGGATGTAGAGGTGTTGGTGGTGATGATTCCGGCGGTGATTCGGTCCAAGGTCAAGCAGTTCGTCGATGAGCTGATCTTTCTCTCTCTACCCCATCGGAATCTGGTGAAATTACTTGGCT
This sequence comes from Mentha longifolia, assembly GCA_001642375.2. Lineage (NCBI taxonomy): Eukaryota > Viridiplantae > Streptophyta > Magnoliopsida > Lamiales > Lamiaceae > Mentha > Mentha longifolia. The sequence continues at coordinate 15,200,399 of CM038110.1, forward strand.
GCTGTTTGGAAACGAGTTATCCATTGCTAGTTTACGAGCTCCATGGAGATGGGGACGTCACAGTCTTCGATAAAATCAGCGATCTAACGCAGTTTTCCTACAAACAGCGCTCGAAAGCGGCGGCGGCGGCCGCGAGGGGACTGGCCTACTTGCAATCGCAGAATCCGAGGGGCACGGCGGCGTTTTTTCACGGCAATGTTTGCAGTTGCAATATTTTGTTGGATGCTTCCTTTGATCATGCTAAGCTGTTCTATGCCGCGGCCTCGAGTTTGATCGATCGAGATCGAAATACCGGTTTCGATTTGGAGAAGAGCGACGTTTATAGGTTCGGAGTAGTGTTGGTGGAGCTGCTTTCACGTCGTACGGCGGAGAGTCTGCAGGAAAGTGACGAGAACCTCGCCACGTGGCTGTCTGAAATTGAGGAGGAAGGTGGGTTAATGGTGAAAGAGGTCGCTGCCATGGCGGCGGAGTGCTTGAGTGTACGGTCGGAGGAAGGGCCCAGTATGAGAGAATTGGAAGCTAGGCTAACTGCATTGGATTTCGATTAAGAGGAAATCAATTCTTTTTTAGCGAGAATTTTGAATTTTATAATTTTTCATTTCATGGTTTTCAGTGTACAGAAGATAGTTAACAAAGAATCTGGTAAATAATACCTCCGAGTATTCTTCTGATTCTATGAAATATACGAATGATGAGTTTTCCTTTATGATGTTATCTCACTACAGTTTTAGGAATTTCACTAAAATACTGGTGTAAAATAAAAAAAATTAAAAGACCTTCAATTCGCCTCCGAAGAAAACCCACCCAAAATCATCGAGATCTTCGCTATCGCTGCTCTCATCTCTATTCTCAGTAAAGTAACCATCTCCACCTCCGATTTATTCTTCCTTCCTTCAATCGATTATGTAGGTAATTGATTGTTATTGATGTTTTATTTAATAACCATCTCCACCTCCGATTGTTGCAGATCTCGATCTTCCCTGCGCAAGCCTTCCATCCGAAGCTGGAGCTCCTGGAGTTATCGGCGGAAGAACGCAGATTAACGCCATTCTCTACAACAGAGCAGATCCCCATTTTCTCGAGAATCGGGGATCGATCGTGATCTCAGGAATGGGCGATCTCTGCCACGTCGTCAGTTTGGATCTCCGGCTCAAGGTATGAAAACGGAATTACTGGTTCGTGTAATTGTTTTGTTTTCCTTTGTTGTTTTTGCTGTTCAATAGCGATTATACGTTCGTAAGCATAACTTGTGGGGAGAAAAGATAAACTAATTTATATGGTTGAAGTTGATAGAAGATTTGGTTCATATCGAACGTGAGACTTTGGTATCTTCAGAGCTCAAAGGAGTTTGATTATGATGTTCTCCTTGTGGAACGTAACTAAGGATATTAGAGAGTCAGGCTATAGGAATTGGGGATACTTCTCTCTCTAGACATCAGAAAATGCTGTCTTTAGCAGCTCAAGTAGCTTATTTTTTTCTAAAACTGATGAATTATGTGTTCGATTATGAAATCATTGTATCAATCACGTGGATTGATGATTTCTCGTGTATTTTTAACCTCATTTGTGTTTGATGGACTTGCCAATAATTTTTTTTTGTGGGATTTTTATGAAAATTGCTGAAGAACTTGTTGCCTTCACCTTCTCATCTCCTCCAAATTCTTTATACTTCTTTCTAGTAAACTGTTATCGACAACAGCTTGTTAGATCTCCAACAATGTTGAGGTGTCGATATCTTATATTCTGTAATTTCCATCATAATTGTTGTGGCCTTCTTCTATGAGCTCCCACCAAGCTTAGAAGGCTAATATAATGTCTTTGTCTTACTGCACTCGAACTTGCAAGTTTTAGTTTTCTCCGGCACATGCAATAAAGCAATTTGTTGTGGATTCTCCATTTTTGACATGGGAATTTTTCTGCTAGGGTTATCTCTAACTGCAGCTCTTTTGGATCTTCTTTCAACTTCTCATGGCTGTTTTTGGATGGAAAAAGAATGATGATAGCAGAACCTGATGTCAAATGTAGGGTTTTATTTAACCAGGATTTGGTTTTTTGCTGGAAATTTTCCTTAATGGAAGATTCTTGAAGAGGAGAGATGGAGAGGTTTTTCACTTAATATGTAGGCTAGATGAATGGTTCAAAAGATTACAAATGACTCCGTGCATACTACTGACTACATATATAAAAGACTAGCATTACCCTACATATAGATCTGCATCATTTCTTGAATACTTAGTTGAATGACATTTTAGTTAAACGGACTCTAAGTACATCATTTTTGTGCTCATAAGAAAGTATGGAGAAGACAGTCTGTGCTAAGGTGAGTAGGAGCAATGCTGAAGCAGCCGCAAATTTAATCACTGACCATGGACTATTGAAATAGTTTCGCCTCAATTTAGCCATCCATTTGTTGTACCTTCGACCACAATGGCTGTTCAATCTCTCAAACTCACCGGAGTAACGAAACTCAGATGATCGGAGAAAGTTCTTCCCCAATCCATCGAACATGAGATAAATGTTGTCGTCGCCTCCTAGGTAGTTACTAATGATCCCTTTTCGTCTCAGTATCTCAATATCTTTTGTTGATCTAATGAGACAATGCATGAAAAATGCGTAGTCTGTCACGTGTAATTGACAATCATCACCGAGGCTAAGCTGCTCATATGCCATCAAATTCCTTAAAAGAAACTCGGTTTCCCCTGAAACTTGCAGAGATGGAAATTTTAGTACTCCGCTTTCAAAAGTGAGGCTGTTTTCGTTGCACTGTTTTAGCCGAATCCCAGCCTCTTTCAGCTCTAAGGCGGAGTTTATCTGGAAGTGAGAGTTCTTTCCTTTTTCACCTTCAGTTGTGGTGGTAGTATTAGTCGGGAACGGAGAAAAACATTCGTATACTAGGCCTAGGAGATGCTTAGGTTCTCTGTTTGATGCTGGATCGAGTTTTAAGACATCCGACCATGGAAACATGTCTTCTACTAAATTTTTGAGAAGATGGCATAGGTTGTCATCTGGACCTTCTGGTTTTGTCATGTCGAAGAGTTGGTTTAAAACGAAGAAAGGGAGCTGGTTCTCGAGCAGCATCATATCATGTTTGATTTGGCTAAGTGTCTCAGGTTTGAAGATGGGGTCATCTTTGGTCTCGTCATTAGAATATTTTCTTAAGAGCTCGATGAGAAAGCAGCCATCTAGAAGCAGCATCTGTAAAAAAAAATTATCTGTTTCTAGATTGGGAGATGGTGAGTAATATTGACGTGCATCTTCTTCCATCTCTCTTAGTTTCTTGACGAGATTGTCAATGCTCAGATCATCTCTTCTATGGAGAAGTTGCTGTAGATACCTCACTTTGTGCTGCTCCATCTTCAGATGTTCTTTCTTTCCATGAATGGGACCGATAGCGAGTATTTTGGGTTCATAATCCTCTGGTTTCACTTGGCGCAACCGATCATCCACTATATATATCTTTGGCCTTGATTGTGTAGGACTACTCCCATTTTCAACCAAACTTTTGATTTGAACAATGACAGTGTCTCTTCCCTTCGACATCTGTAGAACTTAAAGTGCTCAGCCAAGAAACACACAACTATGCCAAGGTTTCATGTAGAAATCTATTATTGCTGTTATAAAAGATATCCCTTTCGTTGTCTGCTATTGACTATTACGAACTTAACTTTGTTTGTTGGAAGCTATGTTACTCGGACTCTTAAAAAAAGGTGCCGCACCCGTGTCTGCCGGGTGTGACACTGATCTGGGTATGGGATCCTCCGCGGACACGGTAGTTTCCCGAAGTACAGATTTTAGTTCAATTTTAGCCCAATCTTATTTTATTGAATTAATTACTGCACCCTACAAATTTAGGCTATCAAGTATCAATGAATTATCTTTCAATTTAAAGTTAAATATTTTACAATGTACAAAATGTAATATAAATAATACAATTGTTAAACGTATCCCCGCCCTTGTCTTAATTTCGGATCCTTTTTGGCCGAGTCTAAGTATCCCAAATTTGAAAATTTTAAGTGTCGGGCACATATCCCAGCACCCGTGTCTGACATCGGTACCCGAGTCCGAGTAACATAGGTTGGAAGGCAAAGGTTACTGAGATTATTAGACTGTTCCTCTAAAGTATCTGTATTAAAGGTAAGATTGAAGGTGATAGGACAGAGAGATGGGATTTAGAGCGCGCACGCGTGTATGTGAGAGAGAGAAAGAGAGATTCTTTATCTTTACCTTGATATCAAGATGAATAAACTAAAATATGGCATTATATTAAGATAATCTGAATTCAGAATTTCGCAAGCAGCGAACATGACAGAACTATATATTTGCTAAGTTGCTAACCAAATTACTTAACACTGTTTTTCTCTTTAAAATTTTTCAGTTTTGGTTAAGCGACAGATCATTTGCGCTAGAGGATTTAAACCCATAAAACAGAAAATAAGCATAATGATCAAGAAAACTTACTTGAGATCAAAGTTGAGATGGAAGGCAAAGGCTCGATGAATTTGGCTAGCAACTGTAGCAATTACTTCCCACCTCTTGTTATGATGATGTTTGCTCTGTATGTTTGAGGAAAGAATACCCCTCTAGATTTATAGACAAACTCTGTTTCAGAACTAAAGTAAATGAAAATTTGATATATCTTTTCATAAGAGAGCTAAGTTCCAAGAATTTTCTGTGTATGAGGGATGCAAGTTCAGGATATGGATCATGTGCTATTAAGGTAAGGTCTTTGTTGTTTGGTACAGATCTCAGCTTTATGGTGTTGTACCGTTGATTCATAGGAGTTGTACTCTGTTGTTTAGATAATGAAGTTTTAGGAAACTGAAACAGCATTTTACTTCAGTCTTTGTTTAATGGATTGGATACTGTGTCCCAATTTTGGTGTCCCAAACGTGTCCAGAATCTTAATTTCTATTAGTTTTATATTGTTTTCTATATAAATAAAAAATACTACTCCTTCCGTCCATGACAAGCGTGTAACAATTACTTAAATAGCGTCCACTAAAAGTATGCAACTTTTCTTCTTTGGCAAAATGTAACACTCCTATATAAATTACCCTCATCTACGATAAACTTTACTATTTACCCTTGATGTGACGTTTTCTCTACTACTCCCTCTATCCCACTCGACTTGGCATATACTTTTTGGGCACAAGATTTAAGAAAATTTGTGTTAGAAGTAAAAGGTGGTGGCCCATCTCTTTTAATTTCAAGATTAATGATTTAAACAAGCTACTTTTGAAAAAAAATGGTGGGCCATACACTTTTAATTACACTTAATTGGGTTGTGTCTCACCAAATTTAGAAACAAGTCATATCAAGTGAGACAACCCAAAATAGAAAACATGCCAAATCGAGTGGGACGGACGAAGTATTAAAAGTATCTACCTAACATTTTATTGATACTCGTGCCAAAACAATGTTTGCACACTTATCATGGACGGAGGAAATAAAATAATGACAAATCATAATAGATATTTATAAAAAAAAATTAAACAAAAATTGGGATAGAGGATCCGAGTATTTGTCCAAACAAAGACTTCATTTTTTTTTTAAGTCAAGTAAGGACTTCATATTTTTAAGTCAACTAAGGCAGAGCCTCAAGAGAAGACTATAAAGACTTGAACCAGTCAACTGGATCTGTTGTTATGTGTTTATTTTTAATTGGAACACGGTTTTTAATATTCCAATGAATTAGCTGCTTGGTCTAAAAGAAATTATGATCTGGTGTTGGGGATTTTATTTTTTTGGAAGCAGGGTCCGCTGTTTTACTCAGTTTATTTCCCTGTTTTTTTTTTTTTTTTTTTTCCGTTAAATTTTTAGGTAAGTTCTAGTATGAAAACATATATGTGTAATTTATTAGGAAATGTGATGAAAATTCTGCACAATTTTTCTTTAACATCTCTTAAGCATGAAGTCTTTTTCTTAGGGAAAGTTCTTGGAAATGACTTAATTTCTTCTGTCACAAATTTCATCTTGTGAGTTTTGGTTGGTTGCACCTAACGGTCACTTTTTCAATACAATAATGCAAAGAGGGGGACAAATTCTTTAAAAAAGAAATAACGCGAAGAAATCAGCTGCTGCAATCAAGACTACTTAATGCACAATATTTTCTCATACTAAGCAGGGAGGCTTTGGCTACTTGTTCAGTTCAACTACTCAGATTTATTGCTAATCTAGTAAGTAAGCTGCTGCTGCCATTTGATCTCTAGATTTTGTTTTAATACACCTAAGAATTATGATGCAAGTTTTATTTTCCAGCACATTTATGTTTTACATGCAAGTCATGTATGTATGTATGTATGTATGTATGTATATACAATTCCCGTATGAGATGTATTAACTCTTACTGCAACTTATCTTAGAGCTATATATTCCTCCATCCTCAGATTAAGACTTTTGCGTGCTGTTGATCGAGCCATGCTGTGTATATATCCTGCTCTTTGTGTTAAAGACATATTTCATCTATGCCCATCGATGCATCTTCAGTGACATGAAATTTAAATAAATAAATGCGAATATGCTAATTGCTTCATGTCAAATATGTGTATGGCGTTTTCTTCCGACGGTAAACTTGTTTTTCTGCAGCACATTTGCTGATTTCTAGGCTTGATTTTGAAGATGGTGGAGGAGAGAGACTGTATAATTATTAGGATCCAGCATTTGCTTGATCAGTTGCCTAGTTTCACTCCCTCAAAGCCTATCATAGCCAGAGTGGATCATCACTTACGGCAAGTTGATGAAAAGGATTTCGAACCCCAAATAGTTTCCATCGGTCCGATTCATCGTGGGAAAGATTGTGTTAAGGGCATGGAGTTACATAAAGTGAGATATCTAAGACAACTAGTGGGAAGAAGAGAGGAATTGAGTGTTGAGAAACTTGTGTCGAAACTAAGGGATATGGAAGAAAAAGCTCGCTTTTATTACCCAGCATCCATCAATCTTGATCAAGATGAGTTTGTAGAGATGATGCTTCTTGATGGATGCTTTGTGATTGAGCTAATACGAAGCTATTGGTTCGATGATTTGAGAGAAAAAAACGATCAAATATTCCAATTTGATCATATGCTAAGCCAAATAAGACATGATCTGATGTTGTTAGAGAATCAGCTCCCTTTCTCCGTCTTGAATGAACTGTTCGACATGACAAAGATGGGAGATCCAGAGGATGACATATTTCATCTTCTCCTCCTTTTTGTCGGAGACATGTTTCCATGGTCGGATGTCTCAATACTCGATTCAAGATCACACACGCTACACAGTGCTGATCATCTATTAGGCCTAGTGCATCAATCTTGCTTCTCATTCTCAGCTAAGTTCTTCATTCGAAACAAAGGTCACAAAGAAAACAACTTGATGATGCAAATATTTTCTGCTTCTGAGATGAAAAAGTCGGGGATTCGACTAAAAGCCTCTAAAGGGATCACAATTTGGGAAGTCACTTTTGTGGATGGAGTAGTGAAACTCCCACAATTGAACATATCAGATGAAACTGAGTCCTTGTTGAAGAACTTGATTGCATATGAGCTATGCTTTCCTAACGATCATCCAAAGTGCGTGACGGATTACGCGTTTTTCATGCATTGCATGATTAAATCCACGAAAGACGTTGAAATATTGCGAAGAAACGGGATCATTAGCAATTTGATAGGCAGTGATGAAATGATCTGCCAAATGTTCAACAGATTGGGAAAGAATGTTTTGATTTCATCAGATTTTTGTTACTCGAATGTTGTTGAGAGTTTGAACAGATATAGTCAAATTCGAGGAAGGAAATGGATGGGGAAAGTGAAGAGGAAGTGGTTGAAGGGTCCATGGGCGATGATATCATTTGTTGGAGCTGCTCTTCTTCTCATACTAACGTTTGTTCAGACGGTTCTTTTAGTGCTTTCTTACAGGAAATGGTCACTCCTTTCTACTACTTAGAAATATTGTTAAATTCTCAAATACTTATGTTATAATTAAGTGTGTTGGGCTGCAAGTATAACGCATTTAATATTGTATCAAATGCATGCTATGTTGTGTGCGAGTGATGTTTCAAAAGAGTGATATAACTTACGTGATAATTTTATTAGAAATTTCTTAAATATATTGAATGTAATAAATCATGAATAAACTTATGAGTTTTCTCCAACTTATTAATTTTTGCAATTTTGTTATAACATCTCATGTGATGTGCTTTAAAGTATATAAATGGTTTCTAAGAATCACGATATTTATTTTGATAAAAGAAAAAATATGCTTAGTCAAAACTTGAAAAACAAAACAAAGTATTATTATTAGATTCAATTAAAAAATTGTAGAGATTGATGTCTCTAATGACGTGAGACAAAATTTTAAGGCAATCTAAAAAGGCCATAGATTAAACTTGAATATTTAATAAATTGACTATATATATATATATGATCCATGACCATGATCCATGATGGTATATATATATATATATATTTTTAATATATTTATTAATAAGTGAAGAAGATTAAAGTAAGTGTTTGGTTGAGAAGGGGTTCAACTCCCAGCCTACCTGCCAACAAACTCGCTTTTTGCCTTGCTTCCCCAGTCACTCCTCTCTTATTAAAATAAAATCCAATTAAATAGCAACTAATTAATAGCCTATATCAAGTTAATTATCACTTTTTACAATTAATAATCATATCACTTGATATATGTTGTACTTACGGGAAAATAAAAATAAAAAAATCACAGTTCTAAAATGTTATTTTCCGGTCCTTTTTCATCTTTATACGCTAGAGTCACGTCTATTACAAATAAAAAATAAAATAAAATTGCTTTCCTAAAAAACAAATCTATAGGTACTTGCTTTAATTAGATGTTAGGTAATCTAATCATCGTGGGAAGTAAAAAAATCTTTATAAGCACCAATCTTTCCTCATCTTCTTTAATTCCTAACTAGCTTAGCTTCGAAAATGGGAAGTAAAGTAGTGGTTGAAATGAGTAGGATGATATTTATGTTGATGTTGTTGTGTAATTGGTGGTGGATGAGATCATGTTCAGCTACTGTTTACACCGTCGGCGATAGCTCCGGCTGGGATATCAGCACCGACCTCGATTCTTGGTCCAACGACAAGACTTTCTCTACCGCCGATACCTTACGTAAGTCATTTATTAATTACTACTTCAACTCCATCTCTTTCTCTCCTCTCCTCTCCTCTCTTGTGTGTGTTTGAAATCTAAGAAAAACTAAAAATAAATAAAATAAAACAAATTATAGCTCGAATAACTACGTACATGCGTCGGTGATCAGCCAAAAGTTGGATTCTTTTGTTGATGGCCTGTAGTTTTTATGACATGCATGAGATCCTCTTTCACAATTATAGTGTACTAATCGTGTATTAAAATCAATTTTTTTCTTCTTTTTTTTATAATTTTTTTTCTTTAATTTTCTGATCGAGTCAACTACAAGAAATTAGAGGTTATTATTTATTTTTAGCATTTAGTTTATTTTTTTATTAGTAAAAAGGTAAAATTCAATTCAATTTTTTAAACTATAATCGGATTAATAAAATCCTTACTAGTTTACTACTAGTATACAAAGTTAAACGAATCATATTATTGGAAATTGAAGATAAAAATAATAAAAAAAACTAAAAAAAATCGATTTTGATAAAACGGTGTGTGCGCGCATTTTAAATTATTAAAAAAAAAAAAGAATCTCTCTATAACATATTAACATATATAGCCATGAAATGAAATTATTTGGATGCATGCATGCAGTGTTCCAGTATTCACAGTATCATTCAGTGAGCGAAGTGAATGAGGAGAATTACAAGGGCTGCAACACCACCAACGTACAACAATCCAGTAGTAATGGGAACACTTCATTTCCTCTCACTACCCCTGGTGACAGGTACTTCGTCTGCGGCAACAGGCTGCATTGCCTAGGTGGCATGAAGCTTCACGTTCACGTCGTCGAGAACCAGACGGTGGCGGCGTCGCCGGCCGGAGCACCTCAGGCGGGGGGTTCGCTCCCGCCGGGATCTTCGAAGAGCAACAACCCTTCTTCCGGCGCAGCTTCTCTTTTCAACCATGCTAGAGTAGAACCTCTTCTTATTCTACCTATTTTTGGCTCCTTTTTAATATTCTTCTCCTGATATATGTTTGGAGATTGAGGATCTTGATGATTATTTGGTATATTTGTATGATTTTTGAGTTTTGAATATAATGTTTGTGATATTTCACTTCACGTATATATAGAGAGAGAGTGACCAAAGTAGTCATTTTAATAAGTAAAAAGATTAAATTAGCCACTAAAAAATAAAAGGTATAATAATAGTAGTCATTTTTTGTATCTAGTGTCATTTTTGCCCTTATGTTATTGTAATTACTAATTAAGAAAAAAAAACACTAGAAAGGAATGACAATTTCTAAAAAGAAAAAAAGAAAAAAGAAAAAAAGCAAATGAGAAAACATGTTATACTCACACAATTCCAAGCGAATTCTCGACCATCTTAAAGCCACTGGCGTCTAAAGCGTTTGTAGGGCGAGAATATTGAAGGTTTTTTAGAGAGAGAATATATAGACTTTCTCTGTCAATATTTGTGAGTAACGATCACAACTCGTGAGTCAAAGCCACAAATCGTGAGTCACGACCACGAATCATGAGTAACGATCGTGAAACAAATCATGAGTAATGATCACGATTTGTGAGTCAAAACCACGAATCGTGAGTTACGATCACAAATCCTAAGTCACGACCACGAATCATGAGTAACGATCATGAAATGAATCACGAGTAACGATCACGATTCGTTAGTCAAAACCACGAATCGTGAACATGATCACATATTCGTTAGTCAAAACCATGAATCGTGATCACGACTAGTCACGAATGCCCAGAAACACAACCGAACATGACAATACACAGACACGAGAACACAATCGGTAGTCACAATATTACTCAGCGCCGAAGATGACGTGCGATATTGGTGCCACCTACTTGTAGACGGCGATGCCCTGAAGTTACTCGGACAGATAGTGTCTCCGGCTACGTACGAAGGCAGACTCGGTCGGAGATAGCAGGCAACAGCAGAAATACGAAGTTCAATGGTGTAATCCAAACCTATACGTAAGATCTAAATATCTTGGCTAAATACACGTAATCTCTTGGCTTAATACATGGACGGATTTGATTTGAATTCTAATTAAATACGAGTTCTAATTAATTAATAATATAAGAGGGCAAAAGGGACATTAAATGTAAAAAGCTATTATTATACCTTTTACTTATTAGTGACTATTTTAATCTTTTTACTTATTAAAATGGACTATTTTGGGGGATTAACACTATATATATGTAGTACTAATTTATAAGATATTTTTTGTGTCCAAAAATTAAAGCTTCAAGTTTAATTTGTGTTGTCATGATCACAACAATTTTCACCACCATAAACAAGCTTCTTCATGCATGCTTTGGTATATATATCACGTCCATCCAGATTTTCTATTGCATTTTCGGACTGATGTCTCTTATTATGTTAAAGGATGATCACTGCATATTAAAACTCAAATAATTTGAACAAAAATGAATAATATTTTGAAAATGAGAATCAAAGTGTGTAACATTCTTGCAAATTCACTATTTTAATGTTCATTAGAGAAATAAAAAAAAAAATACTCCTATAATATTAAAATTTTAGAAAAATATACACTCTAGCTAGTATTGAATTTCTCAAGGCTAGTATAAGTAAACATTAATGCTATAAAAATAGTTTTAAATCCTTGAATTAATGAATTCTAGTTAATAATTACTCCCTATAAACCAATAATATATTGAAACTGAAGTAAAAAGATACAAAAAGAAAACAGCTTCTTTTTTTTTTTTTAAATACTAAAATACGATTGGAATACTGAAATTGAAATAAACAGTCGCTTCGCGAATAAAAGAAATGATTACTACTCTTGTTTCCACATGTATATCTCTAACTGGATTTCGTCTTTAAACTCATATTGAAAATGAGTACTTTAATTTGAATAATACTGCACTCTGCATTTTTCCATTTCTTCATTCCTTTTCACCTCGGATAATTAATTTTCTTACCGCGGTAAGCTAAAATTCTAGAAGAGGAATTCTAAGGCAATTTACCTGAAACTAAGACTAAAGACTAAATGCAGTTGGGCCATATATTTAAAGCTTTTCTAGTTGACTTAAAAAATGGAGTCTTTTCTTAGGAAAAAGGGTAATGATCCAGTGCTCCACTAGTTTCTGCAACTTTCTTCGTCATGATTTTTTTTGAAAGGGTCTTCGTCATGATTGGTACAACTCATTTTGCTTGCAATTGGTACAATACTCTCAAGCCAAACGAGTAAGAAACACCATGCACCTCATCTCAGAGGATCCCTTCTTGAATTATTTGAAGTGTGTAGGTGTAGGGGAAAAACTTCATAGAAATTTACTCTTTCTGAATAGAATCACCACATTTATATGCCTTTTTCTTGCCTCCCAACCCTCACTTCCTCAATCGAAATCTGCACCTTTGATTATTATTATTATTATGAAGTTTCAGTGTTCAGATGTTTAAAATTTACTACTCATCCAGTAAGTATTTTCTTCATGTTGTAAAATTACTACACTTTACTTGTTGAATTATATATGATGCTGCTACTTTCAATTCAAAATTCTCTCCATATTTTTCTCTTCTACTACATGATAATTAACTCAGTAACCCACATTTTAGTTTTCATTAGTTGTTAATTATGTTTATATACATGCTTAGATGACCCTTTACAAGGATGAAAATAAAACTACTATTGTACAGCTCCTTCCGTCAACGAAAATTGTGGCTCTTTATTTTCTGGCACGCGTTTCAATACTTTGTGATGATAGGTTTTGAACTATTAATTTATTTTACAGGGTATACTACGAGCAAATATAATTTGTTTTATATGAATATTTTAAAATCCACCATCAAGAAATATTAAAAGGTATGCCAAAAAAAAGAGCACAATTTTCGTGAACGGAAGGAGGGAGTATTCGATAATTAATATCATGCTAATTGCTTAGTATTAATTAGTTTATTATTATCTCAGTGTGTTTAAATGAGTGATGTGTGCGGTCATACCAGCACTAAAAGATGTTGCCATTTTATTGGGATGTCTCTTGTATAACATAACATGAAATGTGACATTACATAAACATGATATATTAATTCAAACTATATCATAGAATTAGAGTTGAACTGATCTTTTTTAATCAAAAGCCATATCTAAATCATTTCTAGTTGAAACAAAGGAGTAATAAAAAACACCACCCCATAACACTAGCTACTAGCCTGGCCCAAGTTCTTGACAAAGATTATGATGTGATTTACAACTAAAATAATCTTTAAAAAAAAAAATCAAATTACTTCTGTAAATTAGGTCAAAAATTCATTTACAATGTACATCAACTTGCTTAGCTTTGCTTCCACTTCCTTCATATTAGGCCTTTTACTTGGTTTCACATTCAAGCATTTTTCAGCCAAAGTAGCCATCTCTCTCACTACCTCACCATCTTCTTCACCACTCATCTCTTCATCAAGAATCTCGCTTAGGCGGTCAGCCTTAAACAAATAGACGAAATTCAAAGCCATGTTTCTATCATTTCCGCGCCTATTTGGAGAAAGCGTCTTCCCTCCAGTAAGAAGCTCGACTAGAACTACTCCAAAACTATATACATCGCTCTTCTTGTTCAGCCTCCCTGAGCTAACAAACTCGGGATCTCTATACACATAGTTTTCCTCAGAATCCGACAAACGAATCAAGTTGGATCCTGCAGCATAAAATATCTTGGCATTGTAGGAAGCATCCATGAGAATGTTGGCACTGCATATGCTTCCATGAACAAATATGTTCTTGGAGTACTTGTGAGAGTTCAAATAGGCCAATCCTCTCGCGACACCTGTCGCTGCCTTCACACGCATTTCACACGAGAAGCGTGCCTTGCCACGTGTGCATTCGGAGAGCGTGTGAACTCCATCTCCATTAAGAAGCTCATAGACTATCAATGGAGAATGTGTCCCCAAGCAACAGCCTAATATTCTCACCACATTCTTCTTTTGGGGTTGAGAGAGGAAGATCAACTGATCCACAAATTGCTTGAGTTGGGATTGGGGCACTTTCTCTCTCATCACCATCACAACAACATCAGTACTTGTGCCATTGCCATTGTTGAGTAAAGTTCCATGGTAGAAACCTCCGTAGCAGCAGCTCAGCTTCAGACATTTGGAGTTGTACTTGTTTGTGATTGACTCCACATGTTGATCCGTGTACAAAGCCAGCTGCGTACTTCTTCGTCTCGATAGCAACAAATTTCCACCATTTTTCTCGAATTCGTCCTCTCTGAGCTTCTGCAGCTTCTTTTTCCTGTCTGTCCATACTATCCATTTAATCGCCATCACCGGCACCACAAAAAATATGCCTATAAAAACACCACAATTTGCATAATAAAAAAAAAAAACAAATTAAAAAAAAAAAAACCTACTTATAGTGTCATAACATGATAATAACAAACAAGAAAGAAGAAGAAGAGCAACAGCAAAAACACAACCCTAGCCCTAGCAAGTAGCAAGAACAATAGAAAAATAATTCCAAGAACATGAAATTCATTTAAAAAACAGCTACTGAATATACATTACCTATTGGAAGATAAAAGGAGGAAGATGTAAGTATCCTTTTATCTTCTTGGATATGGCAGCCAGTACCATCTTTCCTTCCATCACCTACTGTTCCTTGAGGACAGTAGCATTTGTAGCTTCCCTCCGTGTTTATGCACACGCCTTCGCAAGGATTTGATTCCGCGCACTCATCAATATCTGCAGCGTCGAAATAATTATATATCGAATACTAAATTATACTCCCCCCGTCCTATTAATAAAAAGCTATTTGAATATTATAATAAACTCAGTTTCAATAAAGTGGGCTCAAAACTGTTATAAGATCATGCATGTTTTTGAATACATTCATCATCAACTTTATCACCTAAGAATTTATCAAGATTATTCAAATAGAAAAGGCATCATATTCTACAACATATACATATATATATATATTTACCTTGACAGCCATGAGCAAGATATGGATTCCCTCGAAATCCAGGCGAGCAACGACAAATGTGGCCTCGTCCCAGGGTCGAGCCCCTGCACTGGCTGCGAGGCGACTGGCACGCGTAACGAGAAGCAGCACCGTTCCTCGCCACGTGGCAAGATGTATTCCCAGCAACCCAATAGGCCATCACAGGGAGGAGATTCTTCCCTTCCCCTTTTCCAACTTTAGCAAATTTAGAAGATGAGTTGAGAATCTTCATCTTTCCATTTAAAGAAATTCCCAGCACTTGAGCATTCCCAAGGAATGGCTTTGGAGGGTTGAAGCTGGTGTTGCAGAATATGTGGAAAGAATCATGAAAACAACACTCAGAATTCATCCCAAATGGAAAGGGGATTGTTATGTTTCCACATTTTCTTGGGCAGCCTGGAAGAGAGAGGTGCTCTGTGTGGATGAATGATGCAAAGAATATGAATGAAGAAAGGTGAAAAAGTTTGAAACCTGCCATTGAATTTCAAGAAATTAATTATTGCTATTTTTCCTTGAAGATCAAAACCCCATCCTTCTTGGTGAAGAAATAGACAGTGTGCGGAACACGGAATTGAAGCCTCTCCATTTTTTTTAAAGGAAAAGAAGGTGAAACTACCGAGTACTGCACAAACGCGTGTTCCATCCATTAACATTTGCCATGTAAGGAAAATTCTGAGAAAATTCATTTGCACAAGAAGAAGAAGTTTCTAGAAGAGGACGATCTTGATCGCCGCTGATATCAAACGAAAAGGAAAAAGAAAATGTTAATCATATTTACAAACTCTTTTGCATTGCTTAATTTCTAAGGTTTGCCATGATCACTACAATTTTCATCACAAAAAATTAAAGTTTGTTCCTTAATGCTGTAATATGAGGTTAATTGCTTTTTTTTTTTTTTTTAATTTTTTTATAATTTTTTTAGACTAAAGAGATAATAAAAATGAGAGGCAAATCAAGATTTAATTTTTGGCCTGGAGATAAAATTGATAAAATTAATTTAATTTTGACAAAAGCAAGTTTTTGTTGAACTCTTTCTTGATTTCAGCTCCAAATTGATTATCGTTTCATTTCATTATTTTATACTAATCGGATCAAGAAAAGGAGACGGGAGGGAGTATCAACAAGTACTTTCAAAGCTATCACATCAAATTCTTCAAAGGAAATATGTACATTATACCTAATGCAAGTTTATTATTCTTTTTTTTTTTTAAGATAAATATTTTCTTACTGAGAAAAGCTAAAATCCAAGTTGCAGCCAAGGTAATTTACCTGAAATTACGATGAAAACTCAATGCAATTTCACTAGTTTTTCCTAGTTGACTTACAAAAATGAAGTCTTTTTCTATGGAAAAGGGTTATGATTCAGTGCTCCTGCAACTTCTTCTCTGGTATGGTACACTTTCTTTGTTTTGCTTGGTACAACTTCATCGGTCGCAATAGGTACAATATTCTCAAGCCAAACCAGTAAGAAACACCATGCACCTCATTTCAGAGGATCCCTTCCCTTCCCTTCTTGAATTTTAATTTGTACTTTAAGGAAATTTCTGGGAAATTTACTTTGTCTGAATGCAATCACAAAACGTTCACTTTGTCAATAAACTTATCTTTGTTTTCTTACAAGCAATGAAATATTGCAAACATATTAAAAGAAGAAGATGTGCAAATAAATCAGCTGCTGCAACTGCAAGGAAGGCTACCTTTGAGTTTTGAGAAGTATATACATGTTATCTAGTAAGTATAATTCCATTTCTACCCTCTATTTTCTTCATTTTATTCATTTATGAGACTGCTAGTTTCAATTCAAATTAGTGCACACAGTTATGGTTTTTATGAATTTACAGATAACATAATCATTTTACTTTATTGTAGTTAATACTATTCAAAGGAGCTTACATTTATATGTTTAAATATGTAGAATTATGCGCTATTGATAGTTATGCCTTCAAAGTTAAATTAGTAAAAGTTTTAAGAAACAGAAAGTGAGTCACAATTATGTAATTCAAAGAGATGAGGACTATATTTTTATGCTAATTACTAGGTGTCATTTTTTTTGTTGATTTTCTGGGATATATAGTTCTTGATGATGGCAGAGATGGGAGAGGAGAGAGACTGTGTTATTGTTCGAATCGAATACAAGGTTCATAATCTATCAACTTTCACTTCATCAAAGCCTATTATAGATTATGTTGATCATAACTTAAAACAAAGTAATGAAAAGGATTTTGAACCACAAATAGTTTCTATTGGCCCCAATCATCATGGCAAAGATCATGTTAAGACCATGGAGCAGCATAAGCTCAGATATCTAAGACAGCTACTTAAAAGAAGAAGAAATATTGAATTTAGCATTGAAATATTTGTGTCGAAACTAAGGAGCATGGAAGAGAAGGCTCGCTCTTATTACCCGAAATCAAGCAGTCTTGATCAAGATGAGTTTGTAGAAATGATGCTTCTTGATGGATGCTTTGTGATTGAGCTGATACGAACGTACTTCTTCGATTATTTGAGAGACGAGAGCGATCGAATATTCCAATTCGATCAAATGTTAAGCCAAATAAGGCATGATATGATGCTGCTAGAGAATCAGCTGCCTTTCTTCGTCTTGAGCGAGATCTTCGACATGACAAAGATGGAAGATCCAGAGGATGACTTGCTTCATCTTCTCCTCTTTTTCGTTGAGGGAATGATTCCATGGTCGGATTTTTCAAGATTCGACTCAAGTTTGTTTGCACTATACAATGCTGATCATCTACTAGGCCTAGTCTACCAATCTTGCTTCTTACCCTCAGCTAAATACTTCAATGAAAACAGAGGTCAAAAGGAGAGAAAAGTGGTGCACACGTCTTCTTCTGCTTCGGAGATGAAAAAGTCGGGGATTCGACTCAAATCCTCTAAGGAAATGAATCTACGGGAAGTTAGTTTTGTAAATGGAATACTGAAACTCCCACCATTGAACATATCAGATGAAACTGAGTCCTTATTGAAGAACTTGATTGCATATGAGCTATGCTTTCCTCGTGATCATCCAAAGTACGTAACGGATTACGCGTTTTTCATGCATTGCATGATTAAATCCACAAAAGACGTTGAAATATTGCGACGAAACGGGATCATTAGCAATTTGATTGGCAGTGATGACATGATTGCCCTCATGTTCAACAGATTGGGAAAGAATGTTGTGATCTCATCAGATTTTCGTTACTCAAATGTTCTTGAGAGTTTGAACAGATATAGTCGAATTCGACGAAGAAGATGGATGGCAAAAGTGAAGAGAAAATGCTTAAAGAGCCCATGGGTGATGGTATCAGTTATTATAGGCGCTGCTGTTCTTCTCATACTAATGTTTATTCAGACTGTATTTTTAGTGCTTTCTTATAGGAAATGGTCACCACCATCTACTATATAAAGATGTTTTTACCTTAATTATGTCCAAGTGATTTTCTTTGATTCCAAGTATTACACCATAAGTAGTTTCGAGTTATATGCTGTTTCAGTGTGTTTCAAAGAGCAGCTATGTTTTCCACTATACTTAATTTCATCAACGTTCAATTTCATCTTACGTGGCAACCAGAGTGCCACGGGGACAACCATCAAATCCTATTTTATTTGCCACATCATTTTTACTTTCGCAAATTTCAAAAGAAAAACCAATTATTTAACCTAATTATCTTTTAAAACACTATAAGAAAGAGTCCCGCTTATAACCAAAAGAAGAAAACGCAGAAATACAAATACAAAGCAAGGCACAAGGTGATGAACTAAAAAGTAGCAATGAATGATCATAGTGACAGTACTTGACTCGGCTCGTTTCTGAGCAATAGTATCATATATCCATCGGAGCCGCACCTTGGTCAGAAACAGTTCCCTCAGCAGCAGAAGCATCCGGAGCAGCAGCCTCGGCAGCAGCTGGAGGTTCTTCGCCAACAACCTCAAATTCAGTGATCAGTTTCTGTACAGTTTCTTGATCCAGTACGTGGAATGCCTCCCCTTCCCCCAGTATAGAAATTGTGCAGATTGAGCTAGTCAGTTTCTCTCCTTGCAAAGTCTCCCTTAATGCAAATAGTGCATCCTTTATCAGATTTTCTCGTGATGAGTCCATAAAGCTCTCGAACTTGCGTTCTAGGTATGTCTTTGCAGCCTGTGAACGAGATCCAATAGCAAATGCTTGATACTCAAAGTAATTTCCACTTGGACAGTTGTAATACAGGTGAGCTCCGGATTCGTCAAGACCGCCAACTAGAAGGCCAACACCATAGGGTCGCTTCCACGAGCGCTGGGTGCACACCTGCATTTGCAGAGTAAACTCGGTCAACCAGACATTTGATGAGAAGAGTAAAAAGATAGCATACAATAAAGAGTCGTGGTTTTTTACCAAAGCATAATAATGTTCTACCTACATGCAGCTAGTTTATGGCTGGCAATCATAACAGCAGCTGATATGCAACCTCAATGACACAATACAAGAAATATTTGATAATTTCTACCTACATGTATACATGGCAGCCCTATGACTATACAGAAGGTAAACCTAGCTGCTACAATCAGATTATTTGTCAGGTGTAACTATACTACAGATGAATGATTTTCAGAGGGAGAACATCATTATTCCTCACCCACCCTTTTGGCGAACTGATCCAATGAACTTAACAAAAAAAGAACTAAGCTTGAATTGGGACTAATTCCGCTGCATAGGAATTCACTTATTCACCATACAAGTTTAGATCAAGAAACATGATCAGGTTGTGCCAACTGCTAATGAACATTTCAGCATGATATTAAGAAATCTTATTAACTTGGAAGGTATTGAACTATAAGATTTTGGCCACGATGCAGAAAACCCTACAAGACTACTTCCCTGTAGATGATAAGCTTGAATCATCTCTATAATGGCACACATAAGCTGGTTGACTTCAAATTCCAACCACATAGGACTTCTTCTAAACTTCCCAGTTTCACACAGAAACTCAAATGACACTTGTGCCAAATAATGACTTATGCTCCAATTGAAAAGTACGCAAAAAGATGACAAAAACTATAGCAGAGGGTGTCTGAGGATGCTTGCTTCGACAGGAGAAAACTCCAAAGTTACACCATTTGGTGCAATATTCACACCATTCCACTCCAACCTTGCACCAAATATTGCACTTTATCGGTGCAGGGTGAGAATGGAATAGTTCAGAGAGTATTCATAATTTTCACATGTTCGAATAGAAATATTCAAAATGGTTGGAGTTAGAAAAAAATTGCGTTAAGAAACCACACCAAAATGATGCTCTAAGGATATAAGAGTTTACTCTTGAATTGAACATAGCTTCAGATTCACCAGTCATTTAGCACAAAACTAACTCAAATATCATTTCTTCACCAAAAATATGATATTGCTAAGAATATATTAGTTTCATGCTTTTGCTCTCAAAGCTGACATTATTGTGTGTCTTTCTCAAATTCTCCATCATAGCAAGCTTCAATCAGATATTCCGGTATTCCTCCAGGAACAACGATCTGAATATATTCTTTCCATTCTCTAAATGAATACAACAGAGCTACTTAAGCCTAATGTGCTGCCGCTCTTGATATAAAGCTTAGGACTGCGTTTTCACTCCAAATTGGAAAGTACTACTGAAAATTTCATATCCCTGCCATAGTTAGCTCCAATAACACCATACTCCTCTCCTAGGAAAGACTACTGAAAGATTTCATATCCATCCTCTAAACCCAATGTGCAATTTCTTGTTTATATACAGTTAGAATTCAAATAAGAGTGGGTGCATAACCAAATGTATACTATTGCTGCCCTTACCAGATACATAAATCTACACTTCCACAAAACAGAACAGCTGCCTATTACCATACAGAAGCAAATTTTGGAATAGTTAGAATTTCAGCATAAGCAAACGATTGATGACCTCGGTAGGTTTTGGACAAGCCCTCCAATCTTAAAACCGAACTCTCAATCACGCAAATCGAGGTAGGAAATCGTAAAAGTAATGCGAGTGATCGATAAAATGAAACTGATTAGGGTTTAATCAAAAAGTTAAATTAAACCTGAGCCTTATCGGCGAGCTGAACGACGAGGCGGCCAACGGGGAGCGGGGACTCGTAGGTATAGGAGTAATTAATGCACTCGTTGCGCATGTAACGCGAAAGCACCCGGCCGTCGGCAGTGAGTCCGGCGATGGCGACGCCGATGTGGTCGTCGACCTTGAAAATCTTCTTCTGGTGCGAAGAGAGCTCGGAGCTGGCCTTGTTGACGCTCGCGAGGACCACGTGAGTCTTCGATCTCAGCCCTATCGCCGCCGAACCCTGCTTCACCGCCTCCATGGCGTATTCGACCTGAAACAGCCTCCCCGCCGGCGACCACGTCGTCACGTCGGTATCATACTGATTCCTGAACATCTTGTATGCAGCAGAGGAGAGAGAGCTTTTCTTTTTCTTCAAGACAACAGCAGCAGCAGCAGCAGCAGCAGAAAAGAAGAAAATTGAAGAGTTGGGGACTTCATTGAATATAATGGTCTTGTTGTACTGTAAACTTGGGTCATTCGAAAAAAAATTATACTTGGGCTTTTGCTTTTGATTTTACACCAACAAAAGAGGTACTCCTATGTCCCACATTAATTCTCTATGTATAGACGTCACATGCAATTGTTCACTTATCTTAAATGGTAAAAAAAATATCTATCTATCTATATATATATAATAGTAAAATAAAAGTCGATTAATCACAAATTTTCTTGATTGTTTTGTTAAATTCTCATAATTTTAACTAATTAATCAATATTTTAATTTAACTAGTTTGTATCCCGTCGAAATTTGACGGGGTATCATTTTATTGTATATTTATTAAAATAGTAGTATTATGATAATTTGTTAAAACGATTCTCATTTTATTTCTAATTTATTGTAAAGTGTCTTAAATTGAAAATATACACTTTTGTTACAAATTTTTTACAATTATAGCTATCGATACATACTAAAAAAATTCTAAAAATTTATTGGCTAATAAACCACCTCAAAACCAATTTTGTGTCTAATATATTATCATGTGGTTTAAATTCAAAATATACATTTTGTTACAAACATTTGACAATTATAGCTATCGTTACATACTAAAAGAATTTTAAAAATATATTGGCCAACAGGCCACTTCAAAATCGAATATGAATCACCCGTGGCTATGCACACTTGATGCCGATTTAGGCAAAAAAGTATTGGTCGATGGCCGCCTCATAATTGGATATAGTCGCCCGTGGCTAGGCGCACCTGCTGCATTCGCTGATTTAAGGGTCTAACAAACCTCCCCCACCAAAACTCGTAGACGTCCTCATCATGTGGGATAACCCTCTTGTCTTCGATCCATTTTCAGCAACAACTCACTCACCACAAGCGAGTTCTCCCGGCACACCACGTCTGTTGCTTGACGCAGCTCCCGCCAAGACTTTTTCATATGTGAGCACACCACGGCTCACACTTGGCTGTTTCATCACCATGTCCTTCCCAGGCTCCACACGGTCCACTCTCAGCATGTCTTGACCCTCATCTAACATTTGCATACCTGAAATATACTGTATCGTGTTGACCCGCTCCTCATCCACTGATTCAGCGACCACATCCATTCAACTTCTCCCCACGTTAGCCTTCTGCTTCGGACAGTCCCGTATCTGGTGGTCTTCATCACATATGAAGCAACCGCAAAGCTTGTCCCAGCTCGCGAAGCATGACTCGCCGCACCACCAGCGCTGGGTCGTTAAAAGCCTTCTTGTTCCAACCTTTCCCCTTATCCTTAGTACATCCTGCATCCCCATGTTCGGGCTCGGAAGAGTCACCTGCCTTCAAGTCCACCAACTCCTCGGCAGCGGCTAGCGCGGACGGCAGATCCTTGACACCCGTAAGCACCTCATCTCAGTTTGCGCCAAATGCTGCTATACATAAGAGCATTTTAAAACCTTTTTGACCAACGGACCACCTCAAAATCGAAATAGTATTGGAGCAAAAAAAAATCAAAAACTTCTTGGCCAACGGACCACCTCAATACTGAAATAATGTTAGGGCAAAACTAATTTTTACTAAAAATCAGTCTAGCCTGATCAACCCGAACTGAAAAATAGTATTATGATAATTTGTTAGAGAATATGTTTTACAAAGTTGCGTTAAATTTTATTAGAAAAATAGTTTAATGTGGTGTACTCCATTATCGAGTAGTTGTACTCTATTTATACGTATTAATAAAAAAATCAAATTATTGAAGGAAATCTCCATTATGAAATTTTTCATGGCCAATGGGCCACCTCAAAATCAATATAGTATTAGGGCCAAAATATTTTAACAAAAAAATAAAAAAGTTTAGCCAATCCGAATTGAAAATTGCTCACGAAGCTCATTTTTGTGACTAATTATTGTCAATTATTTTAAATTAAAAAAATATATTTTTTGTTACAAAAATTCGACAATTAAAACTATCTATACATACTAAAAGAATTTAGAAAATTTATTGGCCAATGGGTCACCTCAAAATTAATTTTGTGTTTAATAATTAAAAATATATTTTTCGTTACAAAAATTTGTTAATTGTTGTTATCGATACAAACTAAAAGAATATCAAAATATTTTGGGTGGGCCACCTCAAAATTAAAATGGTGTTAGATAGCCCAAATCAAAATATTTTACTTTCTTTTTCTTTCCTTTCTGTTTTTTTTTTCCTATTTTGGGAAGAGTAGCAAAAACACCCTCAACATTGAAATATTTTTCTGGTCATGGTTCTATCGGTTGAACCATTTAATAAATAAATTAATAAAAATAATAAAAATATTTATTGTATATTTATAAATATCAAAAATTTCATGATTTATATAGTATAAGTTCATAAAAATTTAAGAAACACATGTTAAAATCAATAAAATAAAATAAAAATATTCATATTATATATATTTATACTCAAAATATATATTTATAATTTTATAAAATGAACATAATATTGTTGATAATGATTCAAAGCTGATTGAACAATACATGTATATATTGTTAGCCTTAAATAAGTATTATTTAGTGATGTGGTGTAGTGGTACAAAATATAGCCTATCATGTGGGAGATCATGAGTTCGAATCCTCCAATTCTCATAATTAAAATTTTAAATTTTATGTATAATATAAATAGATTATAATAATAATTATAATTAATATATTAATATATATATATATATATATATAAATAATTAATATGTATAAATATATATGGATGGTAATAAGATATTGATAAAATCTTAATTATGTGAATTTATTATATTAAATAATGATTTAATATGTATAAATATTCATAATTTAGATAAATAGGGAACGGAGGCCGTAGGAGGCGCCACGTAAGCGCTTGGATCGCTCTCGTGCTCCGAATCCGCATCGGAACGTATGATATATATATAGATTAATATGTATCTTTAATTTGATATATATCTTTAATTATTTTATAGTAACATCTATATATATATATATATATATATATATATATATATATATATATATATATATATATAATAGCAAAATGTGTCTCATCCCATAAGGACTCTTACGTAGTATTTATTTTATATATTAATGAATAAAATAACATTAATATCTATATACACACTACAAAAGTACCAATAATAAATACTTTGTTTAAAAAACATAAAGTCACGTAAAGTGAGAAGCTAATTTAATTTCTTATTTCGTTTCTTTTTTATAAATCATTAACTAATCAACATTCTCTTTTTGTTAATATAAAAAAAGAGTCACTTCAAAAATATTACTCCCTCTGTCCTCGATTTACTGACCATGTTGACTTTTTAGATGATATTGGAGCTTCGTGATGATGGATTTTAAATTGAATTTTTTGAGATTAGTTTTTTTTATACGATACTACAACACTCGTAGTATGTAACAACTCGTAAAAATCCGTACAAAAAAAAAAAGAAAACAAATTCAACTTTAATTGTTTCGACCACGGAAAAGTCGAGGAATAAAATTTCATTAAATATTCCTAGCCATTTATTGGTAAAGATATATTCGTGAGAAGAATCCTTCCCACAAAACGTAATTTCCGACGTCGACGAGCTTAATATGGAAATTATGTCAAATTATACGACGAGATAATAATCTCGAATATAATGAAATATGTCTTAGTCAAGGAAGATCAAGGTATGATATTATTTAATCGTAATAGATAATAAAAATATGAAGATCGTCTGTGCCAACCGGCAGTGTAAGCTCAAGAAGCCAAATGAACAATAAGTTATGATATTGAACAAGAATAATTAAGTTTATGATAACTAGATCGATCGAAATTGATCAAGATTACGATACGAATGGAAGCAAGAAGAGGAAATGAGATAGGAATTATGAATTCGTTATGATTATAGTACAATAAATGTGTACATTTAGATATACATAGCAAGTGTAGGAGAATTCTACTGACTACATTTACATTATTTTATTGTGTGAGAGGTGTCTCACAAAATAAATAATACATGTAGATACTTTCCACTAACTTAAGGAAATAATTAATAAATCTTATTAGTATATGAGAATGAGGTGTCATCACCCCATTAAGCAATAATAAAACAAATTAAAAGAATGGGAGTGAGAGAGAGGGAGAGATCGACGAGAGAGCATGAAGAAATTCTTTTCATCATTATCATCTCTTGTACAATTCTACACTCTTCCCTTCCCCATTGATAGCACTAGAACCGACACCCCATAATATCAAAGGATAAACATATCCTCTCTCCACTTCATCATCTTCTTCCTCTCCTCCACCGCCATCACCACCGAGCTCTTCTAATCTCAAGAGCTCGACTTCTATATCATATCTTTCTACCAAACTTTGCCAATATGTTGTATTCGAACTAAGGAACACAAGAGTGAAGAAAAATCTGGAATCAAGTAAGGGGAAGCCATCCATACAAGGTCTGAAAGTTGAAGGAGGAAGAAACTTCAATTCTTTCGATTTTTAATCGGTAACTTCTCTTGCCTTCTTGATAAATGATTTTGAGATAAGGTTAAAAAGCCAGTACTTAGATCCATTGATGAAAAACCTCTCTCATTTGAGTTGAAGAGGTTCGTGCATGTCAAATAAACTCACAAATTCTTGATCTTATACTTCGAAAAATGATGATTGAGGTATCGGATGTCCTATTTTTCATCTTGATAGTTGATGATCCATACCTTCTTAGCCTCTGCGAATATTCCTCTCTAGTTGATAATCATGTTTTTGTAAGTATTCGTTCCAAGTTTCATGAGATAAGGTAAATAAATAACCTTGGAATTCAATAGGTATTGTTCTTCGAAAAAGTCTGGGAATTCAGCCACCTTTCGAGTGAATCTGGGGAAACTACGTAAGAAATCTGAACTTAACTTCGTTTCCATGTTAAAGTACATCTTCTTAGGTTTCTATCCATATATAGTACACCTTGAATGAGTGAGAATTGAATCCGCTACATTCATTTGAAGTTGACATCGTAAATCTGGAAAATTATCCGAAATCAATTTGATAGCAACTTGATCGATAATTTTGAGTTGTTTCCTTTGTCGATCTCGATTGAAGTTCTAAATGAAGATTGTTCTTCATTGTCTCTGATTTGTGTGGATAGCTTGAACTCGAAAAATGGTTGAGAGAGGAGGGAGATATAGTCATTTAAAATTGATGCCCTGAACCTGTTTTCGTACCCTTCTTCTGAAAATGTGTTGTGATTCGTAGATCATTATTCCTTGATGTTATGAGATAAAAATCCCAAGTTAATTATATGAGTAGGTGATGGTCTTACCTTTCTATCAAACTTTGAATTATCTCAAATGAACTTATATTGAGCTTGAAATAAAATTTCTTCCGAGCTATCGCTGAAACATGATTTCTCTTTGAGCAGCCATAAGAATAGCTTTATCTCTTGACTTTCGCACGTTCAAAATCCATAATCTTTCGATCAAAACAGGGTTAAGTACGTTAAGTTTCTACTATTATAATTGTAGCTTCATTCAAATAAACATGATTGAGATATAACCTATTTTTTTGAGACCTCGTCATTCGAATGATAACACATTCTTCGAGCTCCAATCTTCGATTGATTTACCACAATTTCCTTGAAAGCTTTAATTATGGATCATGATAAGCTAATCTAAATAATTAATGTAACAAGTAAAGAAAAGGGCTAAGGATTGATAAGTACAAGTTATTAAGATAGGTTAAAAATTAAGTAATAAGGAATAAAAGCTAAGTATAAGTTAAATGATGATGAAAGTATACTAACTTATTATTGTTATTATGTGATCAAGGTGTTATACTTGGTGTGCGAGACTACGAAGCTAAGGAGCTGCAGTTTTGATACTGAATTGCTAAATTAAAGAGTGAGCTCTATTTTAGTATAAAGTGCATAAGCATGTTTCTCATGAAAAGAAATGAAATATGATTTTATGAAAAGCATGATGCATGATTATAATATGTTTAGACTTGCCAAGTTTTTCGCATGCCATTACCAGTCTACTGCAGATGAAGATCGACCCTCTGATAGACGTATCAGATGGGTCATAAGACGATATCGGCCCTCTGATGAAGGTATCAGACGGGTGTGCGCATGAAGAACGGTAAGGTGTTCGGGGAGGTGGCCAACTCCTCGAGCACACAGTTATCTTGTAGACTGGGTATGTTATGATAATCATGACGAGAGCATCATGATTAAGTTGTCTCGAGACCATGATGCATATAGTTTATGATATGAGCATGCATATCATTTTCTTAAAAAGAGTCAAGTACGGTTCTTTCTAAAGCCCTGTACTTGATTAAAATGGGCAAGTCTAAAGTATAGCCTTAAGTGGTAATGGTTTTGGGTGATAGCTCACTGAATACAATCAATGTATTCACATCATGTACGTATTTCTAAACGTGCAGGTAAACTGTGGAAGTGAGAGATGTTGAGGAGACGAGCCTGGGATCGGGATATCGTTGTTGTAGTCCGTAGTGCGTGTCTTCAAACACGCATTACAGCTACGTCTTCCGCCTATGATTATGTTATTGCTATTTATTTTGCATTATTCAAGGGTCTCATTTGAAGTATGAACGTTATCGATTGATTTATGATTAAAGACATGTAATATATATATATATATATATATATATATATATATTGGAGTCGACTGTCAATCGTTTCTCACTCTTGGTCCGAGTTTTCTTTTCATATAAACTTTGATAGCTAATGTATCTATTCTCCATTTAAGTGACCTTCTTTGAATAATATTAAATTCCTTTCCACATTTCATACTTTTGGGAATTTAATCTTTGAAGTTGAGCTTTAAGTTAGGATCTTTTTAGCGTTTCATTGTAGCACGCCGGTCTCCGAAGTACGTTTTTACATGCCTTGGGGGTCGGGGCGTTATATAGTACCTTGTAAAAAAAATTAAACTCTAAAAAATCAATTTTAAATCCATCATCACAAAGCTTTAAAATTATCTAAAAAGTCAACAGGGTCAGTAAATCAAGGACGGAGGAAGTATCTCTTTTGACCTATTTTTGTATTTCGATAATCAACAGGCGGCTTGACATTTAAATTCATTAATTCTACAGTTTTTCGATGCTCAAGATTCGTGTGCAGTCTTAATCAGATTGTTTGGACTTATAACTTCCCCAATTAATTTATAGGTATTTTATGCAAGTTAAGCATATTGATTTTTTTAGAGAATCGATAGGATAATCCATGTAAGGAGAGTTTTAAAAACTAAAAATTAAAAAAAAAAAAAAAAAAAACTTGACATTCAAAATGAGAAGCTACCTAATAAATGTTACACCTAACTGGCCTATTTTTTAATAAGTGAATTAATATTCAAAATATATTCAATTATCCGAAAAATATTATCTTATCTCTTGAGCTATATTTTACTTCGTATTACATTGAACAACGAGTGGATTGACATTTGAAATAGATACGAATATTCAATAAATATAATGCCTCTTTCACCTATTTATATTGCAATGAACAAAACATATATCTTCACACAAACGAATACTACTACTTAAGAAATGACAGTCCTCCTTAACATAATGAACTTTCATTGTCTATGTCTCCTACAACATACACCCAAACAACAGGCAAGTTGACAATCTAAATGAGTAAACTGCCCGAAAAATTTCCTTGACCGATTTTCATGAATTATATCGAACAACGGGCGACTGAACATTTAAATTGAATTAAGCTACTCGATAAATGATATGTATTTCCGACCTTATTAATTTGTTATCCCAGATAAACATTTAAAAGATTAATGATTAACAAAAAAATTATACCATTACGGCTTATAGTTTGTTAGTAGAGCAGGGACAAGGCAGATGAAGAAGTTTATATGTACGAAGGTGCTTTTGAGAATGTGATTTAATTGATAGGAAAACTCAAATATGATGGAGTTATCCTTAATCAATATTTAATTGACGGGTCGCTGAGCTGCTTGACACTCTATCCTTCCATTATATTGAATGACGAGTGACTTTACTTTAAATGAATAACCATGCGAAAAAAATCTAGCCTCTCATTGACCTTTTTTTTCTTACCAACAGAATACTTGATATAAAAAATGTTACCAATCGTCAATTTATTTATATATTACAACATATAATTGACGGCTTAACATTCAAAATGAGTATAACTATACGAGAAACGGGACCTCGCCTAATCTATCTTTATATTACAATAATCAATGGGCTACTAAACATTCAAAACGAGTAAAACTAATCGAGAAATATCACACTTCATTGATGTTTTTTCTTTTCTTTCTTCTAATTCAATTTAACGTAGAAAATGATTTCATCGATAGGAAAACTTAAATATGATGGAGTTATCATTAATCAATATTTAAATGACGGGCTGCTTGACATTCCATCCTTTAATTATATCAAAGAACGGGCGCCTTTACTTTAAAGGAATATAACCACGCGAAAAAATATTATCTCTCATTGACCTATTTTTTCCGACCAAAAGAAAACTTGAATTGAAAAATGTTACTGATCGTCAATTTATTTATATATTACAACGTATACTTGACGGCTTAACATTCAAAATGGGTGTAACTATACGAAAAAAGGGACCTCACCTAATCTATTTTTCTATTACAATGATCAACGAGCTACTTGTCATTCAAAACGAGTAAAACTAATCGAGAAACGCCGCACCTCATTGATTTTATTTTTTCTTCATTTTTTTCTAATTCAGTTTAATTTTAATTTTTTTTCGAATGGATCCTAACAAACTATACTCTCAAAATAAATAATTCTATTATTATTTTCCACGAGAAGTGAACCCCGTCGAATTTTGACGGGCACTAAACTAGTCCTACAACTAATATTATTTTAAAATCTTTTATCTCTTCTAGCATTAGTTTCTGCTGTGCCAAAAATAAAACAAATAAACAAAAAAGACACTAAAAAGGGGACGGACACTTAAGAAGAGGTTTCAAGAGGGTACTTGAGTTTGAGTTGCTCAAAGAGAGCTCGTAGGGCAACTTGGACACGATCAAGATCCTCTTGGACTTTGACCCAGAGCGGCTAGTACTTCCTCGCTTTGGGGCTCTGGTGTGGCAGAGTGGGTGGTTCTCCTTGATGCTTCTCCCTCCGGTGGGTCGGCTATCCTGTACTTCTCGGCGCTCACTTCTTAAATGGTAGAATTAGTAAATCTCTTATTACACTTAATATTTTATAATTAAATCTCATCATTCACTCACCTCTTAGCACATATCTCAATATAATTCAAATTTTAAAAGTTTAAATTATTATGACTTGCTCGTTTGTTCTCCGTTTTTTTTTCGTGTATGTGTGTGTGTGTGTGTGTGATTTTTATACCAAATTAAAGGTTTTGATACGATCTTTCATTTAAGATCAGACATGAAATATATTTTTATGCATTTATGATGCTCTAGTTTGAAAATATGCTTAAATACATAAATCACATTACATCTCTAAACACAATACACTTTGCGCACTAAACACTCTCGTCTTAAATCTTATGCTGAAAAGAAACGTGTCTTTGTTACTGAGACGGATGGAAGTAATATTATTATTTTTATAAAAAAATATTACAAAAAGAATAAAAATTAAAATTTGTAACATGATTCATTCGATTTGTTTTTTTTTTTTTCCCCTGCTATTTAGTCTTGCTTTTGTGGTGCTTGTAAGTAAGTATAGTAAAAACAAGTTGTGCAATGGAGATCCCAAGCAGAATCGCTGCAGCAATAAACGACAGCAAGGACCAAGGGCTGTTGAAGTAATCCCGCCACAGCCTAGCCATCCATTTCTCTCGCCGGCCGCTGCAGTGACCGTTCAGCCTCTCGAAAACGTCGGAGTAACAGAAGTCCGACGACCGGAGAAAGTTAGTCACCAACCTATCCAGCATATAGTAGACCTTGTCGTCGCCTCCTAGGTAGTTACCTAGGATCCCACTCCGCCGCAACGTCTCCACATCTTTTGTGGACCTAATCAGACAGTGCATGAAGAAGGCGTAGTCCGTCACGTGCTTCCCACAATGATCGTCGAGGCGGAGCTGCTCGTACGCCATTAAGTTCCTCAGAAGGGACTCCGTCTTGCCAGAGACTTGAAACGGCGGGAGCTTCAGAACCCCGTTCTCGAAAGTGAGGCTGTTGTCGTCGCTCCGTTTCAGCCGGATTCCGGCCTCCTTCAGCTCCGAGGCAGAGTTTATGTGGATGCCGCCATTGTTCTTCCCTCTCCGGCCTTCACTTCTCGAGGGATCTCTAATCGAGAAAGGGGAGAAACATCGGTACGTTAGGCCGAGGAGATGGTCGGCGCCGGCAAGTTTGTCCTGTGCAGATCTGATTTTCAGAACATCCGGCCATGGGAACATGTCATCGACTAGAAATTTGACATGTTGGAAGAGATCGTCATCTGGATCGTTACTTCTGGTCATGTCGAAGAGGCGGTTCAAGACGAAGAACGGGAGCTGGTTCTCGAACAGCATCAGATCGTGCCTGATCTGGCTGAACGTCTCTGATTCGAAGACGGGGTCGTTCTCGGTGGAGTTGTTAGAGAAGTACTTACGCACGAGCTCGATGAGGAAGCAGCCGTCGAGAAGCAGCATCTTTACAAAGCTTTCTGCGTCGAGATGGAGGGTTGTGGAGTAGCAAAGGCGAGCATTTCGTTCCATCTCTCTCAGTTTTTCGACCAATTTGTCGATGCTCGGGCAGGCTTTTCTTCTCTGCAGAAGTTGGTGTAGGTACCGCAGTTTGTGCTTCTCCATCTTCTTCAGGTGATCTTTGCCTCCATGAATGGGACCGATGGCGACTATTCTGGGCTCGTAGTCGTCGGCTTTCACTTGGCGAAGCCGATCGTCCACTTTGAATATCTTGGGCTTTGATGGAAGAGGATCCCTCATCATATTTTCAAACAGACCTTCCAATGTAACACTCACAGGGTCTCTTCCCTCTGACACCTGTGGCCATGATTGTACATTGTAAATATAAATTAAATTTCTCTGTAATTACCGCGAATAGTCATAAACAAATACTCCATCATCCCACAGATGGATATTATTCGAAAGGTATGTTTTTATATTTTCACAAGACAAATATTTACACGCTAATTTTTTAAATCTATAAATACCTTAGCGAATTTAAAAAATAATAATAATAAGAAATATTGCTTTTGGTATTATCATAATATATACACTTTAAATTACGTCGCGATGCTAAAAATAAAAAGCGAATGAAAAAAAAAAATGGAAAACTGCATGTTCTAAAATGACAAATTTATAGAATATTTCTAAGAAAATTTTGAAAATTTAAATTAAATTCTAATAGAAAGTTTAATTTAAAATAACGTGTTCTAAAAAAAACGTAATGAACAAAATGCTACTGAACTATAAGAAATTTTTTGAAATTTGAAACTAAATCCTATTAAAAGGTTTAACTAAATACGAATAATGAAAAAAATGTAAAAATTTAGTTAAAAAAAAAATGAATTGAACCCAATTCCTTAAAATAAAGGAGTTCAAGAGACTGGACTAGTATATACTTACCATCAGTTTGGTTAACCTTAATTTTCTGCTGATCAATGTTTGAGATGAATTAGAAATTGGCTATATCCTTTACATATTTCAAGAAGGATCAACGCTCTAGATTTATATGCAAACTATAGAAGAAGTAAGCCTATGATCAAATTTTGAGCTCAAAGAAGCTGATTTCCAAGAATTTTCCTTCTAAATTAGATATATGATTGAATTCAGAAAAGGGTTCGTGTACAGTCTTTAGGTGTCCGCTTTGACAAGTTGCATGTACCTTTTGAAGTTGAGTGTATTATGTTGTTTGGTTGAATTTTTGGAAATTGCAGCAGAAATTCACATAGTTTAGAAAAAGACTTCGGCTAGTATTCGTTTTCCTTATGTCAACTGTGGCAAAAAAACCTCGTTAATTAAGAAAATACTAAAAGGATTTGACGGAGTCACTGAGGCATTGATATGTTCCGTATATTTAACTAACTGACAGTAGACAGAACAATTCAAAATGCGACAACGAATATATAAGAAACAAACATAGAAAGTAGTTGAAAAGTCCTTGTGCATTTGGTTCAATTTTTTTTTTTCTTTTTTTTTATACTTGGAAATGGAAAGGGAAACAATTAATTGATTTTATTTTGTTAGAGTAATAGATTATTCACTTTCTTTACTTGGGAATAATCCAATCCGCCAAATTGTTACACCTGAAGAAGGTGTGGAAACAAGGAGAAAGAGAATCCCTTACAAGGGATTTATTTCCATCATTGAACAAAACACTCAATAAAAGTAAAAATTATTATTATCATTCTCTTACTTGACTTGATTTCATTCCCTTTCCATTACTCAACTTGAACCAAACGAGCACTTAGTGTTATTTAATTCCTAACGAGATCGGAAATATGCACAAATGAACCTGGGTGTCCTTTGTTCTAATTTTCATGTACAACCCTGTGCCAAATTTCAATTTTTATTAATAATATGCATTTTTCATCAATAAATTTAATTTATATTTCCTCCATCCATAACTTACGCGCTTGGAATTTTTCGGCACGGTTTATAATTTTTTTGTAATGAGTGGCGTTGAAGTGATATTTGAGTCTCACTTAATGTGTGAATGTGTATTAAAGTGAAATGAATATACAATTGTCTTTTGCTTGACTTTTGAGGTGAAAATAAAATAATAAATATGGGGTCCACATTTTGGACGAAGCACATAGCTAGGTTGTGGCCGAATAAGGTAATAAGGGCGCGTAGATTGTAGACGGAGGGAGTAATATGTTAGATGATTTTATAATTATTTTCTAGGGTTCACTAATTCAGTTTATATAGTTTTTTTTAGTATTTAGTTTATTTTATTAATTATATTAGGGTTGATAAATTTAAAAGAGAAACTTAGATATATAAATATTGAAATTATTTATAAATATTTATTATAATTTTTTATATTATAACTTTTTTATTTTAATAAAAAATAATATAAAACTAATAGAAATTAAAATTTAAAATACAATTCATTTAGATACTAAAATTGGAATATAGAATTCCATCGAGTGACAGTTTAATTCGAAAATAAGCACTTCATGATGAGGTCTTACAATCAAACTAGTGATTCACACTCTTAAAAATGAGTTCAATGCAATCAAGCTAAAAAAACTTGTGTAAAATGAATTACTGAATAGATTATGTGTTGTGTGATTCATAGAGAAAGAGAAAAATATATCAAAAGAACTCTTACACACACATACATATCTATGTATAGAGTTTGGTTCTTATTAAAATAAATTCAGGTATGAAAAATAAAAATAAATATTTTGATCTTAGTTAGATCTATATTGTCAATGATTTAAGCATGGTTACAAGGTATAACGAGTATTATTATATTTAAGCATCAATTTTTGCAATAAATAGCACCATGGTATAATAAGCATAATTTTATGTATATTTAAACATGACTCTATATACTTTCAAGCATCATTCTTATTTCCTCACACCATAATTTTTTGTATATGGACCTTTCCATATATATGTAGAGGAATGTTATCCTACCCATTGTAGGCAATGTTCACGGCTGACGTAGCGACAATATATTTAATAAAAAGTATTATTAATATACCTTACAATAATAAGCTCTACAAAAAAAAAAAAAAAAATGTAAACTATACTAAAAAAAACTAAATTCTAAATGCAAAAACTATTGACGCAGTCTTTGAATTTTTATTAGCTTATCTCGTTCAATTCATACATTTTTCTTTCTCTCTTTTTCAAGCATTAATTTCAGTTGACTTTGTTATTTTGTTACTTACAAGAGAATGATTTTTAATAAGAAATGAATTTCCCGTAATCACTCTATTTTGAAACGTTAGGGCCGACAGCGTCTGAAAGGAAAAGCATATGGGGAAGACTGATAGAGTTAATATTTCCCTCATTAGGAACCTAGCTAAGATGACATGGCTAGTTTTTTTTTTTTTTTTATTCGATCAGAAATATACATTAAAAAATATACTCCATAAATCAACCGAGTTATGTTTGTTTTTCAAAGTAATTGTTCAATATCGACCAAACCAGACACTAAAGATTCATATTTAATACGAAGACGTGTAGAAAAGAGCTAGGTAGATTCCACGAATTTCCCATCTAAATATATGAGAAATTTGAATCCATGTGCGCTGAGGTCTTTGGTACAGGTATTATCAGCTTCGATGAAATTTAATAAGCTGTTTGGAAGATGTTTCAGAAAACTGCAGCAGCATTGTGGTTTGTAAACATCACATTTTATTACGTTATAAAAAGACTTACTACATTTTTTTTTAATGTACGTCAACCGAGGCAAAAAAATCTCCTCAAGAGAAGACTTAAAGGAGATATGAAGGAGTCACCTTGATCTGTTAATTATTTAACTAACTGAATTCATAGACTTGGTTATTTATCAAAAAAAAAAAAAAAAAATGAAACAAAGAAGACTTAGAATTTTAAAATGTGGCAATGAATAAGAAACATATATAGAAAAATTGAAGTTGCTGCTTAGTCCATTCATATTTGGCTCATTCATCTCAATTAGATGCCAATCTGTTCTGATTTGATTCACAGAACTGCTCTTTACACAGAGCTGAACCATAACTATAAGCTAGTACATTTTAATATCAGGAAAACAGGTAAAGTCAAGAGCATAAGATCGAAGATGAAAAAAGCAATGGTTTATTAATGGCAAAATACAAAAAAATTAGCCTTATAAATTCATCTTGTGACAAATTTATCATGAACTTCACATTTATGACAATTTTAGCTTTAATATGTGACAATTTTAGCTATTTAATGAATTTGTATGTGAATTTCTAGCTGGCAACGAAGGCCAAAAAATTATTACAAATTTTATATTGTCTTCGAAAGTAAAATTAATACGTACACTTTCTAGTGAGAAGGTCGGTTGATGCCAGTCAAATTTTTCGATCATGAAATGGCTAAAATCATCACACGTGGCTAAATTTATCTCGAGATAAATTTATAGGGCTAGAATTGTGTTATTTGCTTTTATTAAATCAAATATTCATCCCAAACACATCTGTCTATTTTTTAATTAAAAAAAAATTAAAGAACATAATTATTATTGTTCATGACATCTAAACATCTCAAGTAAACCGGAACATAATTTAGATTAATAAGCAAAACTAAAGATTCGTAAATAAATAACACTGCATACATTTGGGTCTTAAATGAATACATTTGGTTTTCTAAAACTAAGAAAATTAAACTCGACGGAATGAACTCTTGGGTCTTGAATAATATCCATTTGTGCAAGCTAGTTGATCTTCTTTCACATTTCCCTTGACGTACGTCTTCTGCCAAACAAAACCACAATTAAAAGCAAACAGAAAATAAAATAATAGTACGTATATATTAAGGAAAAAATGAACCTAGATTCTTAGGGTGGGTTTGAAATGAAAGAGATATAAGCGGAGGTTCTGTAGGAACCAATATTAAGATAGGTAGGAAGAAAGAACTAATCTTATTCATAAACTTTCCCTATGATTAATTATTACTTTGGATCATGCATTGTATATATTACTTTGATATAATAATAGTTTTCATGCATTATATGCATTACTTTAATGCATCTTCATTTTGATGCACGGTATAATCTGTATCTCAAATGCTATGAAAACTTGAAAATCAACCGTTCAAATGTTCTTTCATTTCCTTATTTAGCATGAATTGTACGTCCTATAATTTTATAAAACCCTAAGAAATAAACATTGTACTTTGCGTATCAAAAATTGTAGAAATACGTGGTCCATTGAGATTGTAGTTTTAGATGAGGAATACCTTCCAATAATAATCTTCAATCACGAATGAACATTCATATTATGACATTCCTCAATTAAATCACCTTATTGTACTTCACAATTTTCTTGCAAATTGAGAAAAGATAAATTGTATATTTTAATCAGTGTATTGAGAACCATAACCACGAAGGTCTATGTATACTATTTTGTTTGGTTTACCAACCACCTAATTAGAGCCAAGAACATAATATAGTCCATGAACTTTTACCTAGTTTAAATCATTTAATTAAGTCCATAGACACGTTAATTTACTTATATGAAAATCAAGTCGATCTATTTATTATCATGCTTATTATATATTATGACAATCAATTTTGAGCATATAACTCTTTAAAATTTGTACATGAACATAATCATATGACATTGCACATAAAGCAATCTACATGAAAAGTGATCACTCCTCAGTGTAGCAAATTAAACCAAGAAATGGCAGCATGGACTATATATACATCAAGTACTAGTGCTGAAGTAATTCTTCCTCAGCTTTGCCATCCACACCTTGTGCGGAAGGCCACGGCCTCTGCTCACTCTCTCGAAAACATCGGAGTAAGAAAAGCTGCTCGACTTCATGAGAACATTGCTTCCCAACATGTTGAACATGTGGCATACCATGTCATCACCACCTAGGAAGTTGCTAACAATCCCATGGCGTCGCAGGATTGCAATGTCCTTGCCTGAATTGATGAGGCAACTCATGAGGAACACGTAGTCCGTCACATGTTTAGGCCGGTCGCTGGTGAGACGGAGCTCGTAAGCGATCAAGTTCCTTAAAAGGGACTCTGTATTGTCTGAGACATGTATAGACGGAAGGCTTAGAACTCCGCCAAAGAAAGTAGCATCTAATATGTTGTTCCCTTTAGACCCTTTTAGTCGAATCCCGGCCTCCCTCAGCTCCGAGGCACAACTTATACGGAGCAAACTATTATTACCATTCTTCTTCCGATTTAGAGTTTTAGTTGAAAATGAGAAACAAGATTGATATATTAGGCCAAGGAGATGGTCAGCTTTGGGTAGTGAGTCGGATTTCGAGTAGGTTTTCAAGACATCGGTCCATGGGAGCGTCTCGACTACGAAGACCAGGGCAAGGTAGTGTATGTTCTCCTCGGGATCATTGGTCTTTGTCATGTCGAATAACATGTTCAAGACGAAGAAAGGGAGCTGGTTCTCCAACAGCATGATATCGCGCTTTATTCGGCTGAGGGTGTGATCGGACTTGAAGAGGGGGTCGTCGTCGTCGTCGTTGTCCATCGGATCTTCGAACCAGTACTTTCGTACTAGCTCGATCACAAAGCATCCGTCGAGAAGCAGCATCTCCACGAACTCGTCCCTGTCGAGATGGGAGGCGTTGGAGTAGCATCTCCGTGCTTGTTCCTCGATTTCTCTCAGTTTTTCCACACATTCTTCGATTCTTATTCTCTTTCTATGCACAAGTTTCTGAAAATACCTCACTTTGTGATGCTCCATTACCTTTAAACGATCTTTACCGCGATGAATGGGACCGATAGCAACTATCTCTGGCTCGTAATCCTTTTCATTTACTTGGCGCAATTGATCATCCACTCTACTTATTTGGTGGGGCTGAGATTGTTTACAGCTTTGCAGTTGTTCAATCAAATGATTGAGGTGAGCAACAACTCTGTCTCTCTCCTCCCCCATCTTCACACCAACAACTTATGCCAAATACACTAAAATATCAAGCAATTAACTTCTTTATCAAATCATATATACAAATTTCTTTACCAATAACAACTAGGGGTGAGCACGGGTCGGTTAACCGACCATTTTACACCTAAAAAAATCGACCATGCAGTTTTTATCGGATCGGTTAACCGTTATAAATTAAAGAATAAAGACTAAAAATCATGAAAGCAGTTAACCTAAAAATCGACCGGTTAACCATAATAAAGAAATTTTCTATTTTCAATAGTTCATAATAGGAAAATTCAAAAGAATTCATATCTTAGAATATACATGCAAAATAAATAATTTACAAAAATTAAAAAATAATGAAATTAAATTGCATAATCCTAATAGAATAAGCTTTGCAATAACTTAAACTAACAATTGAGCTACCTTCAATTGCTTATTAACTTTTAGCTCCATCAATACTCAGAATTGGGTGATCTTCTCTCAAACTTTGTTAGTAATATCTAATAAAATATATATAATACAATATAATATAATATAATATAATATAATATCATATATTTATTTAATTGGTACCGGTTCGGTTAACCGCCGGTTTTTAGGCATAGAAATCGAAACCTAACCGTTAGAGTCGAGTTTTAAAAATTAGAAATAAAAACCGAACCATACGGTTCGATTACCCATATTTTCTGATTGGATTCGGTCTGGATAGTCGGTCAGTTCGGTTTTTCGGTTTCTTATGCTCAGCCCTAATAACAACTGCTACTTACGTTCACTGCCAAACTTCGATTTTCTTTATGAAAAAATTCGATGCTGAAAAACTAAAAGAAAAAACAAAAGAAAAGAAAAGAAAAGAAAAGAAAAGAAAAGAAAAAGGTAGCTTAGATACACGAATGACACACTATAACAAACCTCTAATGAATTGAATTGGAGAAGCATAAATGTAAGATTTTTGAATTTGAATTCATAAGTGTAGTCTACTAAAATAATAATGAGAGAGCGACCAAAATAGCCATTTTAATAAGTAAAAAGATTAAAATAGCCACTGATAAAGAAAATATATAATAATAGTCATATTTTACATTTAGTACCAAATTTTGCCCTTATATTAATGTATTCAATAATTAATAAAAAATAATATGAACGGATTAATTGATTTCTACATACTATTAGTTTTAATTATATTACTACTATTTACAAATTTTAAAAATATTAATTTTGAATTTTTTTATATTATATAACTAACAAAAGTTCAATTAAATGCTAAAAAATAATTATAAAAACCTTAACTAATTAGATAAGTGAACCCTAGAAAATAATTATTAAATTAAATTAATTATATAAATTAAAATTATTGAAATATATTTATAAATATACTTCCAATTTCTGATTTGAATTCTAATTATATATCAATTCTAATTAGTTAATAGAATATAAGGACAAATTTGGTTCAAAATGCAAAAAAATGCTATTATTATTCCTTTTATTTATCAATTACTATTTTAATCTTTTTATTTATTAAAATGGCTATTTTGGGGGATTGACACAAATAATAAAAGAAACTTTATAAATCTAGGTAATCACAGATTTCAATTTCAATATCATTTGAGGTGGCAATTACTAAAACTAAATTACATAAACGGGTTTTTAAACTAAATTGCGACAAAAAAAAATGAAAATATATATGGAGAAAATTAAAATCGCTAAAGGCAGTAGTATACTTACGGTAGTATAAACTGCTGGAAAACACCGCCTAACCAGGCTAGGATCGAACTTTTTAACTGTCATCGACGAATTCTTGGCGGTCTTTCGTTCAAAACAAGGAAATGTCCTTATTTTATAGCCCAAAAAATTAGAAACGCGTGAGAATAATTAATATATAGACCGAAGTTTCCGAGAAATTACCCCTTAATTTAAACGTCCCATCAACGGCAGTCAGTTGACTTCCATAATTAAAAAAAAAAATTATAATATTTATTTCTACCCACTTTTTAAATAGGTATACATTTTATACCCATTTTGAAAATACATATTCACAAAATACCTATTTACTATAAGCACACCAAAAAATTGCTATTTACAAGTATTTCTTTGATTTCCATGCTTTT
Organism: Mentha longifolia; assembly: GCA_001642375.2. NCBI lineage: Eukaryota > Viridiplantae > Streptophyta > Magnoliopsida > Lamiales > Lamiaceae > Mentha > Mentha longifolia. The sequence continues at coordinate 15,241,562 of CM038110.1, forward strand.
TGTTTTCCTTTTGTTTAAAAGGATAAAAATCCATGTTTTTGTGATTTTGATCTCGCGCTTCTAAAATGGATTCTGAAAGATATTCAAAATAACGGGTGGAGAAACTGGAGTCACAACAAAGTTCTAGTCGAGCCAAGAAGGGTTTATTTTCAGACGAGCCAAAAAGATACCCGTTACCAGTAAAAGAGATCGAGAAACGCTACCCAAAATTGGAGCTGATTACTAGAATGATCCGAGGTGAAAAAATATGAATAACCTCGAACGGATCAGACTAGATGATCTACAAGAGTTAGCAGAATCTTTTGCTAACATGAAGGTGGTAGATATCAAGATGGCCAAGCCAGAAGATAACTCACAACCTACAAGTAGTTCTCATGATTTCGAGGCTGGAGCATCCTATCATCGAAGGACTGGGGATATTGCTGAAGATCAATTCAAGGTCAATTATGTATGAAGGATGAAAGAGAAACATAATACTCCTTTAGAAAAATCAACCTTGGAGCCTATCCATCCATATGGAGTCACTCTCAATATCGATGAAATCATTTCAAAGATAGAGAGAAAGTCATTGATGACTGGGCAACAACGATGAGGATTGCAGGATCAACCCTTGATATGAGCGATGAGTGATTCATCAAATTCCTCGAAATGAGTCTCGCAGGAGTCGCAAAAGCTGGTTGGGACGAAGCAATAAGCACAAAAGTTAAGAATTCGTGCTTCAACTGTGAGTTTTCTGCAGAGAAGACTCAAAATATGGCTACCGTCCTAAAGAATCATTTCTTGGGAGTTGGTTATTTTGGAACTTTTGATGAAGAGAAAAGGAAGAAATACTCAATGGTTCTTCTTAATCTATGACTCGCGGTCTTAGATCAAAAGTCACTCAACAAGTTTCTGCAGCTTTTCACAGTCTATTAACATCAATCAAAGACTGATGATATTTTTGCAAAGGAAATTTTCTTCTTAAAATTCTCTAACCCATCGAGAGAGATGTTCATCCGAAATTATGTTCCCGGTGATTATGATGGCGTTGGAAAGAGGATGTCTTATGTGCATACCAAACTTACAGAATGGTATCAACAAGCCACAACACAAAAGAACATCAAGAAATTAATGAGGATCAACAAGACAACCCCCCTTAATTGTGAAGATAATGATCTCCCAATGATCATTGGAGAAAATCCTGCTGACTACAAAAGAAGCAGGAAGAATAGGTATCAACCTTATTCTAAAGATAGAAGATCCAAGAGAGGATCTTGGAAACCAAGGACGATGTGGTCTAGACAGAAGGCTAGATCATACAAATATGGATAGAGAAGCGGTCCATCACGAAGCAGGTTTCAATCCAGAGGTGCCAGTTCAAACAGACCTCAGGAGAGAACACCAACAAAGAAAACTTTCCGAAAAACTCACACTAGAGCTAACGAAAGTTTTAAAGATTGCAACTGCTGGACGTGTTGTGCAACCGGGCATATTTCTATAACCCAGAAAACAAGATGATGGGAAGATTCGAGTCAACTCCAGACATCGAAGACGCGATCTATTTCCAAGATCTCGTACATGTTTACCAGTTTGAGGATATACCCTCAGATGAAAGTATTTACGAACAGGAAGAAATCCTTAGTAATGAAGGAGAGTATGATGAATTCACTGATTTAGGATCAGACTGAACATGAAATTCATCATCAGGAATGTGAGAATCGAACTGGCTATTCAAGCCGGATGATGATTTCACAATGCCAGATCGATAAGATCATGAAGAAAAGTCTTAACATACAAAAGTATCAAGGCTTTACAGCAGGAAGCATAGATTATGCTTTAAGGAATTTCAGTCTCAAAACCAGAAAGCATCATATTATTTATGGTATTTCAAGACGAGAGATGGCGTTCCCAATCGAGCTCACAGGGAACCAAGTGGAGATACAATTAATTCCAGCAAGCGACATCCGGGATGATCTTGAAAAGATGAAGCCGGAAATTGTAGAAAAGATGAATTGGATACATATTGGAGCAATCCAATTGGTACTCAAATCAACAATATTCGCAGGAGTTGATTCACCAATTGACATCGCTATCTGTGATAAGCGAGTCAGAAATCTCAAAGATTCCGTGATGGGAACCATTGCGGGAAATCTATGTGCTGGACAGGTGATTTGGATAATATACCCTAAGATTGCTTACAATCTTAATGACACCAATTTCAGCAGGGCCCTGACGTTATATCAGGACTTCAAAAGAAATGAGCTGGTGGAAGAATGGAATAGACCTTATTCCATCACGTATCAGGTATCCTATGCGCTTTCAAACTCACATCATACTGAGTTATTCTTAGGAAAGCAATTCATAGATATACTAGATATTTTTAAGAAGGTGACAACGGCGATTTGTCTCGATAGAGTCGAGATTCCCCGTTTAAGAAACGTGGATATGCAAATCTAAGACAAAATGGTCATAAGACATGATCAAAGTCTTAGAATACAATTTGGAAGATTGTCATTCCAAGGAGATATGATTACTTCTCAACCAATAGGAAGAAGTCTTATTTAGCAAAGTCAAGAGACTCAGGGGTTTTCAAATGCTCTGAGTAACCATAAGACAGCTATTCTATCAAATGTCCAGAAGGATGGAGAGGAGTAACCGTAAGATTTGATACTACAAGATGGGAAACCAATTTCCCTTGCAACGTCTTGTATTATCTCGAGCAACCATAAGTCCATCATTATAAATGAACTATTGAAATAGGAGGATGGACAGTCGAGATCAAAAGACGAGCTGGAAGAGAGGATAATATCCTCATCTTAGGTTTGAATTTCCTTGAAAAATTCAAACCATGGAGACAAGAAGAAGAAGGAATGATAGTCACAGTCAATGAGAGAAAAATATTGCTCTAATGACTAGCCCCTTCTCAATATACATTCCTATTGGAGTGTTATACGAGAAATGTAAGGCATAATATTTTGCTGCTTATATTGATTCAGGTGCAGGAATATGCACAGCAAAGTAAGGAATCTTCCCAACAGAAATCGAAGAAGATCTACCTCGTATTGCAGGGAGAGATTTTTCTAAGAAAATCTTGATTCTAACGAAAGGAATCAAGATGGTGGAGATTCTAATTGGAGGAGCAGGCCAAACACCTTGGTATAAGGTTAAAACTCCACCAATTTATTTTCATGATACATGAGCAGATATCCTGTTGGGCAACAATTTCTTGCAGATGCTCAAAAGATATATGCAGGATAATGAGAAACAACGATTAATGTTCACAACACAATGTGATCACAAGATCATTATTCAAAGGTTAAAAGGGGCATTTAACAGACAAATACCATTAGCTTTTCGCAGCAAGCGTGGTGATAAAGGACAACTTCGACGCCCACAAATGCAAGATCGAAGAAGGTTCAATAAGGCTTTATTGAACTATAGGAGAAAGAGAGAGTTGATTGACAGCGAAGTTGAGGACAACGAAGCTGAGATTCAAATCTTAAAGGTATCTTTAATTTCTAAAGATATTGAGAGTGATTCATAAGTATCACTGGAAGATGTCAAAAGGAAGATCGTAAGGTGTTACAATGAGAATCCTTTGACATGGTGGAAGAAAAACCAACTCAGAGCAACCCTAATGGCAAAGCCAGATAAGGTTAATGAGTTTGTTAGATTCAGACCAATCCTGGTGAATCTTAGAGATCAACAGGATATGAAGGAAATTATCAAGGAACACCTTGATATGAAGCTGATCGAACCAGGCAACTCGCCATACAGTAGCCCAGGCTTCTTGGTAAGAAACCATGGTGAGATTAAAATAAATAAACCCAGACTCATTATTAATTATAAGGGAATTAATGACGTTCTTGAGTTTGATGGTTATTTCATCCCTAGTAGAGAACACCTTATTAACTACATTAGAAATGCTAAGGTTTTCTCCAAGTTTGCTTGCAAGTCAGGTTTCTACCAGATTCGCATGGAGAAAAGTAGTAAGAAGTTTAGCCTTCTCTACTCCGCAAGGGCATTATGTTTGGAACGTGATGCTAATGGGGTTAGCCAATGCACCTCACATTTTCTAGAAAAAGATGGATAATCTCTTTAAAGATTACTTCTCTTTCATGTTTGTTTATATTGATGATATTCTCATAACATCAAAGGATATAAATGAACACGTCAAAAATCTTGAGATTTTTGCAGATGTTTGTTACAAGGTAGGATTGGTGCTGTCAGAAAAGAAGGCAATTATAGCAACTTGAAAAATGGAATTTCTGGGAATCGAGATTGATGAATCGCGAATAATTCTACAGGACCATATTGTTCAAAAGGTCAAGAATTTCTCGGAAGATCTAAAGGAGAAAAAACAACTTCAAAGTTTTCTAGGAGTTGTTAATTTTGCAGGAGCATTCATCAAAAATCTTGCAAAATGCAGAAAAGTCTTCAGCCCATTATTGAAGAAGGATGTTCCATTTATCTGGACAGATGAACATCGAAAGGGATGAGAGATTTGAAGGAAGTTTGTGAAAACCTCCCAAAACTCTCGATATCACAAGATGAAGACGATCTTGTCTTATACACAGATGCTAGTGATCATTGGTGGGCAGCAGTGCTTACAAAGATCACTCCCAATGGAGAAGAACTATGCAGATACTGTAGTGGTTTGTTCTAGAAAAATGAGGCCATTCGATGGCACATTAACGAGAAGGAATTCTTTGCAGTTCGAAAGGCCTTCAAAAATGGCCTCTCTTTCTTTTAGAAAAGAATTTTTTTTGAAAGTGGATAACACACAAGTCAAAGCTTTCTTAAACAATAAGATAGAATCTAAACCTGAAAAGGCTAGATTACTTAGATGGCAAGCTGAATGTCAATATTTTATTTTTGATATTGTCATTATAAAATCTCATGAGAATGTTCTTGCAGATTTTTTAACAAGAGATGGAGCCAACTGAAGTAAGCTCTATCATGATGGCCCAGAAGCATCTCAGGGAAAACCTTGAAATGCTCTCTAGGGAATGGGACAAGTGTGTTCTGAAGGTTGATCAAGCCGGAAGACTACAATCTATCGATAAAACAAAAGTCAACGATAGAATCTGAACATGCACGCTAGCACAAACACAGTACTGGAATGCAATCCATGAGCCAATCCTTCGGGCATCCAGAGTAAATCTGGGAAAAGAAGAGTTTCGGTTGCCGGCCCCTATCACGGTAGCAGAGGATTCAAATACCTCTTGCACGAGTCCTAAGTTGGTAGTATCCTCAGATCAACCGGCCCAAGGAAAAGATAATACTCAGAAGTCAAATTTTGAGCCATCATGTTAACCCAGCACCTCTGGGGTAAAAGAGGGAGGGATTAATCTTAGGCCAGGGACATGCACTTCTAAGATTAATACTGATTTACAAGTTTCTTCTTACTGGCAGGCTTATCAGGCTAGCTGGGAAAAGTTGATCACAAGATGAGAAATCAATCCGAGTAAATCAGTGATTGATATCTCAGGGAAATATCCCCGAGTGTGGATGAAACCAGGAGCTAATCCACATGAAGTCAAGAAATGGTATGGATTTGGAACTCTTGCTTCAATTTATACTATTTCACCGGCGTTTACCGAGATCAAGAATCTACCAAAATGGATTTAAGAAGCGGTTTACGACTCGTGGGCTAACAACGAACAACTTAGCCGCGGAGATATTCTAGAGCTATACTTCATTAGTGCAGCCCCAGAACCAGCAGGAAAAGAGAATCACGAAGCCTTCCACTACATCAGGCTTCGAAGGACCGACGAAAGAGCCTTAAGCAATATTAAGGTATCCAGTGGAGACGTGCCATTAGTTTCCACTATCAAAGAAGATGAAATCTCAACTCGACGAGCTTGGGGTTTATGGGCCTGTCTCACCGAGATGGACAAAGTTAAGTTTCCGTTCAAGTTCTTTCAGAACTCTGTGAATAAATCATTTCTGTTAAACACAATGATAGGAAAAACCATGATATTTGCAGAAGATGCTTTCGAGAGAAAGATGAATCTGTTATGGGAAAACAAGCTTGTGACGAGCAAAGAAACTCATCGCAAGTATTGTAATATGGCTCACTATGGGAACTGGATCAACCATATCTGTCTAGCATGCCTAGTCCAGAATGAGCTAGAGTTTGGCAAAGGGTTCATGCCAAGGGCAGGGATAGCTCGAGCCAATGACAAGAATGAACCAAGGGCACCACCAAAAGGAAATATGCCCTAGTCTCCATGCTATGATTCAATTATCACAACTTTCGGTGATAATTGAGGGGAAGGACCCATGCTTCACAAGGGGTGCAAGTTGGCGTCGGTAGAAGGAATCCGATGCAATAATTCAAGACAAGGAGGTCTCCAACCTCTATAAATGAAGTCGAGCGAATGAAGCAAAGATCATCGAGCATTTTCTTAGCTTTCTTCAAAATAAGCTTTGAAAATGCAACAGACGTACCCCAATTCCTACGTACTTCTTCGATAGCTAGCAAGATATGCTTAAACTAGCTAAACCTCTTATCAAAACACAACCTAGTTGGTAACGCCAGTTCTAGATTTAATGTTTCAATAGCATTAAACAAGAAGGAACCCGATATTAGACAAGTTACCCAAAAACGCAAGTAATAACTCGTTTACCAAGTCATTCCTACTACCAATATGATAGCTTTGCAACAAATCAACCCTATTCCATCAATTACGGATTGGGGGAACTAATTGATTGTTTTCCAACTAAATCTAAGTTGATCAAGCTTAAACAAAGTCGGAAATAAACAATAAACTCAAGGAGTAACTTGGAATCCACAGAATCAATTATGAAACAGTCTCACATAATATTTAGCCTAGTGATTCATTATTCTTGCCGAATTAAAAACCTAGCCACTCATGATAAACAAATTAAATAGGAAGAAGTAAGAACGCAAATATTCAAAAACAAAGAACGAAAGATATATATGAACTAATTAACGCAATAGTAATCAAGCATCCAAGCACAAAATCACGAAAACTTCTAGCAACTAGAAAATAAATCAAAACTACCAACACTTTCTTCTTCCAAGAGCATCCGTCCAAATTAAACAAGATAAGCAATGAAATCCAAAAGTGCGGCCGCTTTCCTCCAGTCAAGTCCCGGCTGTTTTTCTCCCTTCCAGCCTTTCCAAGAAACTAATTCTACTCCCACTCATAAAATTAACTTCCCCGCTCTTGGAAGAAAAAACCGTAAAAAGAAAAATCTATTTTCCTAAGAAAATAAAAATTAATAATAATAATAAGAAGAATCCTACACTAATACAAATTTGCTTATTCTTGACTCCCCAATTCTTCTCATATTTGCACAATTATCCCAATATTTCATGACTTTTCTCCAAGTTCATCCTTCTCCAAAACTTGCAAATTCCTACACAAAAACACAAATAAAATGCTAATCAAATCTATTAAAACTATAAAAATAACTAGAAAAATAGAATAATAAAAAGACACATCATAAAGCGTATTAGCAGTTGAATTGTGGTTAATTCGTTATTGAGAGTTAATGCATTGTTTGCCCGAAATTTTAGAAACTGCGGAACCATTACTGTTTGTAAATTCACAGTTTATATCAGGAAAAAGACTTTAGTAAAAAAACACACCTGCTCAATAGAAGACTAAAAAGAGCTGTAGGATCTAGTCATACCTGTAAACAATAATTAACTAACTGAGATTAGACACTACAGTTTAAAATTTGGCAACTAAGTCATTAATTAAGAAATAAATATAAAAAGTTGTTGATCTGTCCATTTAGGTTTTCGGGCTCACAGGTATATATGCTATCAAGAATTAAAAAGTACCAAAGAGATTATTACACACATGAATTGTAACAATTTCAATGAAAAGCCATATATAACACGATAACATAATTTCTAATCTAATAATAACTTGCAAGATGACACAAAGTATTGAAAAATACCACCACATATAAAGAGGAGTAATGCAACACTTATTAGGGCATCAACATGCTTAGCTTCGCTTCGACTTCCTTCATGCTAGGCCTTCTACTCGGATTCTCGTGCAAGCATGTTGCCACCATTATAGCAACCTCTCTCATCCTCTCAGCAATTATATTTGTCTCTCTCTCAAGATTCTCAAGCAGGTGCCCCGCCTTAGCCAAATCGACATATGATTCCAACGCCATTCCCCCTCCGGTACTGAGAAGCTCGACCAGAACTACTCCGAAACTATAAACATCGCTCTTTTTGTTCAGCTTACGGGAGCTAATGAAGTCCGGATCTCGGTACACAAGGTTCTGGTCATCGGATGATGGTGGAATCAAGTTGGATCCTGCAGCATAAAATATCTTGGCATTGTAGGAAGCATCCACTAGAATGGTGGCGGGGCAGATGTCGCCGTGCACAAACGTGGACCTGGAGCACTTGTGGGAGTTCAAGTAGGCCAATCCTCTCGCGACACCTGTCGCCGCTCTCACGCGCCCCTGATGATCGCCACGTGTGCACTCGGAGAGCGAGCTGGTTCCCTCGTAGACTATCAATGGGGAAAGTTTTTCGAGGCAACAGCCTAGCACTCTCAGCACGTTCACGTGGGGTTGAGAGAGGAAGATGAGTTGATCCACAAACTGCTTGAGCTGAGGCTGAGGCACCCTCTCAACCTCCACTACCAGAACCTCTGTTCTCTCTGCATTCGGTAAAGTTCCTTTGAAGAAACTGCCATGGCAGCAGCTTCCGAGCTTCGGACACGTGGATTCATATCTGTTCGTGATCGAATTCATTTCTTGGGCCGAGTACAAACACAGCTGCCTGTTTCTGTTTCTGATTCTGGATCGCAACAAATTGCCGCCGTTTTGCTCGAAGAAGTCATCTCTAACATTTTTCCTCTTGGTAAGCCGTTCTGTCAGCACCGTCCATTTGATCAAGATCACCGGCGCCGCCACAAATATGCCTAAGCACACCACTATTATGTTAAAATTTTCGTCGAGATTTATGCCGAATGGCGCCAGGTTCCCGTATTTTCTGGTGCGACCGGGCTGGGACACCAGCTCGGTGCGGATGAAGGAGGCGAAGATTATTACTGAAAAAAGGTAAAAAGGTTTCATCAAATCAAATTCAAATGTATGATTAGATTTAGGAAAATTGTTTCACAAGAAATTAACCTAACTTTTTGCGCAAGAATATAGACCTTGCCTACGCGGTACTGAAGACTTATTCTGATGATGGAGGGTGCAGAGAGAGTCAAACTAACTAGACAACACGACACAATATAGCATAACACAACGCGTTGTGTTGTGTTGAATCTCTTCATATTTTTTTTTTTATCAAAAAAAAAATAGAGGTGAAATCAAGATTTTGCTGAGAAATGAGATGAGAAGGATTACGCGCGCGAATGCAATTTAGTGCTTGTTTGGTTCAAGTTGGGTAACGGAAACGGAATGGAATCAAGTCAAGTAAGAGAATTGTAATGATAATGGTTACTTTTATTAAGTGTTTGGTTCAATAGTAGAAAGGAAGTCACTTGTGAGGGGGTTCACTTTCTCCTTGTTTCCCCTCCTTCTTGAGAGGTAACAATGTAATGGATTGAGTTACCCCGAAGTAAGGAAAATTGATAACCTATTACTCAAACCAAACAAAATGTAAGAATCAATTACTTGATTCTCTTTCCATATCTAGAAAATCTTGAACCAAACATGGACTTAATTTATGTGATCAAATGAGAATATTTAGTTGAAATTACGACGAAGACTCGACACAGTTTCGCCTAGTTTTTTAATCTCTATTTTTTGGATCGAGCTTTTCCTAATTAGTTGACTTAAACTTAAAGAATGGAGTCTTTTCTTAAGGAAATTAAAGACTTGAGTTATGATTCAGTGCTCCTGAGAATGAAGTCTTCTCTGATGTTTTGCACTCACTTTTCTTTGATTGGTGCAAACGAGTAGGAAACACCATGCACCTCATCTCATCTAATAGGAGCCCTTCTTGGATTTTGATTTCTTTTTTCTTTTCTTTTTTTGTTTTTTTTCTGGAAAATTCACAACAAAAGGTAAGTGCTTTCCTCCAACGTTCACCTTGTGCAATAGTATTAGGAAAAGAAAGAAATCTTCAAAAATCCATTTTAAAGCCCATCGTTTTGAAGCGTGGAAAAACGTGCCAGAACTTCCAAAAACAAATAGGTCATTCCCGGTGAAATGGAGGTAGTATTAAATTAGTGTTTTAATTCTGTAATTTGCGCAATTTTTAATTTTATGTAATGGTTTTTTAATTCAATAAATTTCTAATTTTGAAAAAATTGAATAAATTAAATAAATCAAATAAATATTTTATTATCGAAATAAAATCAAATTATAAATATCGAAAATAAAAATCGAATTAGAAATTGAAATAAAAATAAAAATAAACATTAAAATTTAAATTTAAATTAAAAAAAGAATCGGAGAGAAAGCGGAGAGAAACCGCTTTCAAGAGAACCATTGGGAGTGATCTTAGTAATAGGGAAAATATTATATTTTATTATAATTACTGTTACTATATGTCAAGTATCTTTATGGCGTTTTTGCCTAACAGAAAACATGCTTTCATGTAGCATATGCGTATCTATGCCTTAATTTTTTGAAGATGGGGGGGGGGGGGGGGGGGGGGGGGGGGGGGGGGTGTAGGAATGGTAGGTTTTATGATCAGGTTCGTAGTCTAGCTAGCCATTTGTCTTCTCTCATTTTTGAATTTTATTTATTTATTTTTTTAACTTGGGTGGGACCCATTTCATTATGTGTTTCTCGTAGCTTTGGTTGTGGTGATCGTAAGGGGCAAACGGCGTCGCCATGGGGTTGTGGGCGGCAATATGTGGTGAGGGTTTAGAGAATTTTGAGGAGGTAACATATTGGTTGAACATTTGAATAAATCCCACCAGATATAGCATTTGCTTCCATACAAAAAAAAAAAAAAAAAAAACCTAAAAATCAAAAAAAATATTTTACTCCTAACTCAAAAATTCAATTTCTCACATATTTGTGTATCTACATCAACATGAAACACATAAATGAAGACAAGGTTATTATGTATGTACTAAACTATTACAAACCTTCAAAAAGGTAAACGACTAATGAGACAGAAGTGATTTGCTCAACTTAAAGCACAATAAGATGGGATACGCCCCAAACGATATGTTGGGGTGATATACGCGTTAGGAGTTTGCACCCTGAGGGCTTATTTGCTACTTTTCCCTAGTTTAAAACAAATGAATGAAAAGGATTTTGAACCACAAATAGTTTCTATTGGCCCCATACATCATGGCAAATGTCATGTTAAGGGCAACATAAACTGAGATATCTAAGACAACTACTACAAATAAGAAGAAATATTGAATTGATCATGCAAAGATCTGTGTCGAAACTAAGGAGAATGGAAGAAAAGGCACGCTCTTATTACCCGAAATTAATCTGTCAGCTTGATCAAGATGACTTTGTAGAAATGATGCTTCTTGTTGGATGCTTTGTGATTGAGCTGATACAAACATACTTCTTCGATAATTTGAGAGACGAGAGCTATCAAATATTCCAATTCGATCAAATGTTAAGCCAAATATGGCATGATATGATGATGCTAGAGAATCAGCTGCCTCTCTTCGTCTTGATTGAGATGTTCGACATGACAAAGACGGAAGATCCAGAGGATGAGTTGCTTCATCTTCTCCTCTTCTTCGTCGAAGGGATGATTCCATGGTCATATTCTTCAAGACTCGGACTCAAGTTTGTTCACACTGTAAAATGTTGATCATGTATTAGGCCTAGTGTATCCATCTTGCTTCTCATCATCAGCTAAATACTTCACTGAAAACAGAGGTCAATAGCAGAGATGAGAAAAATGGTGAAAAATTCCGGTATTCGACTCAAATTCTCTAAAGAAATGATTTTACGGGATGTTAGTTTTGTGGATGGAGTAGTGAAACTCCCACAATTAAACATACCAGATGAAACTGAGTCCTTATTAAACTGAATAACTTGATTGCATATGAGCTATGTTTTCCTAATGATCATCCAAAGTACGTCAAAGATTATGCGTTTTTCATGCATTGAATCCACCAAAGATGTTTGAATACTACGACGAAATTGGGATCGTTAACGATTTTATCAAATTTTTGTCGTTGAGAGTTTGAACAGATATAGTCGAATTCGACGAAGGATATAGATGGTGAGAGAGAGTTAAGTGGAAATGCTTAAAGAGTCCATGGGTGATGAAAATCAGTTATTGGAGCTACTGTTCTTCTCATACTAATGTTTATTCAGACAGTTTTTTAGTGCTTAGAAAACGGTCACTATCATCTTCTACTGCATAAGACATGCTCTCAGAGACGGAGCCACATACCGGGCTCGACTAGGCGGTCTGTCCGGGTAAATTTTATTTTTTTGAATAATATATAGTGTTAATTTTTATTTTTATAATTTTTTGTCCACCCAATTATTGTATTTTAGTCTCTATATAATTGAGTTTTTTTTCTCATTCTATGAGTTTTCTAATTTTTTACCCCCCATATAAAATATCGCCCGACCATTTACGATTTCCTGGCTCCGTACCTGCATGTTCTTTTTTTTACCTTAGGTATGCCTGATTGCTTGCAATTATTACACAATTTATAAATAATAAAATACTAGCAAGTTCTCTGTTGTTTCGGTTTGTTTCAAAGAGTTCTCTGCTGCTTTATATTAGAAACTATTGTCAATTTACTAGGATGCATAACATGAAACGTAACATCATGCATATTAACACAGTATTCGAATTTCGAACCAATTTTGCAATGTAACCATTAGTTAAATCCAATAATCAACGACACTAACTACGTAATTTGATTACAAATTAACAGAAACCGTGGAGAAAATTCTACGTATAAATAGATCAAGTCGGTGGGAAATACAATGTGCACTCTCCTAAACACAAGGTACAAAACCTTAAAGCTGATGCAGAGGATCTCTTCTATACCTGTTAATTGGAAGTTTCTAAGAAATGTTAGCTTTTATAAATATTGCAATGTTATATGCTTACAATTCTCCTCTTTCAATACTAGAAGGTGTGATCTTTGATTCCTTATTTAGGTTACACTGGAAGTATGATTTCTATTATCGTGTGTACATCACTTTTTTCTTTTTCTTTTTTTAGTAAAGATTACATAGTTTTGCTTTTCTTGAAGAGACGCCTCCACATAGTATTTGTTCTTAGCTTTAGTAATTAGTATTACGTGAACTAGTGTAGTGCCCGTCGAAATTTGACGAAAAACATTAAATGTTTCAATTTTCAAGTAAAAAATAAAAAATAATATCATTATCCATGTAAAAATGAAAGTTTTGCTACAATTCATATAAAATGCATTAGCATTGAATCTTACTATAAAAAAAGTTAGAAAGATGTGGTAGCATTTATCAGTGTGTTAGCGCCGTCGAAATTCGACGGGATCATTTTATGTCACATTTTATAATAATTATTATTACAAAATGTATAATTTCGACAATTTTTATTAGAAAAAATATTATGGCTGAATTATATTAGAAAAAAAATAAGTCAAAATACATACTTCTCGCTTAGTTTCAATAGTTTTGAATGCTTCATAATTCACAATAATAGAAAAAATAGGTTAATGCGGGTAATATTTCTTGATAGTCTTACTCTAGGACCTTTCATGTGGGACGGAGGAGCATCTCAAATCACTTATTGTTAAGAAGTGGCGAGTGGGAAACAATTGAAGGCCAATTCCTCAAGCTCAAGACACTAGAACTGATAAAGTGCGATGGTTTTAAAAAATGGACAATGTCAGAGGCCTCCCACTTTGCGCTTCTTCAAAGGCTTATTCTTGAGATCTTGAAAGAATTAGAAGAGATACCTTCAGAAATCGGAGAAATAGCAACGCTCAAACTAATTGATGTGCGTTATTGCGGTGAATCGGTAGTGTTATCCGCTAAAAATATAGTAGAAGAACAAGAGGATTTATATGGCGAGGAACAACTATCCTTTCGTATTCTAGTAATATGAAACGACATAGTACGTACTACTCTGATTTCGAGTCTTCTTTCTCTCTTTTGTTCGCTACTGCAATTTGATATTTGCTCGTAAACTTAATGCATGGAGCCACCAATTCCGTTCGTCCTTTCACATTGCTTTTACCAATTTTGAATTGCTTCTATACTAACAATTTTTTCCCCTCAATGCTTGTAATTTTACAAATTATAACCGCGAATGCGATCGAGTTTGTTCATTCTTCCTATTTGTAGGTATCCATGCATGTAGTTTCTCAAATCTCAATATGATAATTAAATTTTGAATTCGTGATTATTCATAACAAAAGTAGTAGCAAAGAAGCTAAAAAGCATATGCTCTCGGCCATGCAAATTAAATTCCCAGCATCTTATTTCACCACTTTGAGAAGAAGAAGGACAGGTAAGTCCTATTTTCATTTCATGGCTAAATTATATATATATTTACAGATTTATTTATATGCGTATATTCTTTCACATCATCGCGAATAACTCCTAAATCAGTTCTTACAGCAGTTGCATACAGTTTAACCGAACAACGCAAGAGCTCAAGAATTGATAATAAGAACAGAAAAGCAACAGGTCATTTTGAATTCTGCATTGGAAATATCCAACATTGCAAAGTCAAGATTCAAAAACAACGAACACAATCCAAAAAAAGGGAAAAAGCTCATGAATGTTGGAAATAGAAGGTAGAGAACAGAGAAAGAAAGCAATATATATAGTAGAAGACTCCAAAGACTGATTTATTATTCAACTGATATGAGGTTGCAATTTATAAGCCTTCTAAGCATGAAGACTACATTACAATATTCATCATCTTCATCTACTAATCCTAACTCTCATCTTAATCATTTTGGTGAGAGTGAAGAGATACCTAATAGAAACCACAACTTCACACTCTATAAATTAAAGGGTATATATGGATAGTGCTATCTTATACTGGGTTTTGCGACTTGTGCGGTCTTCCCACAAACGGAATGGGGTACAGGTGTGAAGAGTGCGGCAAGACAATAGATGTAAAGTGCGCGTCTCTACCAACTACTATCCGACATCTTTCTTCATATTTATTAATTTCAAACAAGTTTATACTTGTTAATTCATATTTATTTCATAAGCTGAGTTACTTACTTCATCATTAATTTTTTTTATATCTAATTAAATTTATATTAATCATTTTCATAATTAAGCTTTATGTTTTATAAGTTATAAACTTGAGTCTTTTTTATATTAACTAGCAGAGATTACGTGCATTGCACGTAGATATGTTTTTTTAATTAATTTTAAAAAATATGTTAATAATAATTTAATTTTTGTTATATTTAACTATTTATATCATACTGATTATTTATTATTGTGAGTTTATGATATAGCACGTATGAAGCAATAGATTCTTGAGGAGATGAATAATGTTCTAAGAAAATTGAGAAGATAAATAAGAGCGTAATAGTAGAATTGTAGTTGAAATAGGAGAAATTTATATAAATTTAATTCAATATAAAATTACGTTCAAAATTACTGTTACCCTTTAAATATATTTAGCATGGGGGCATATTAGGCAAAACAAAATTTGTAAGAATTAACACTTTTATAATAGTAATAGATAATTATAAATAGGTTTAATTATTTTATAATTAGGATTTGTAGTTTTAGATTTAAATTTTAACCAACCATTTCAATTAGGGTTAAGTAATTTATACAGTAATTATTATATTTATCATAATAAAGCCCACATATGGAAACGATAATTAAAAAAAAATTAACATAAAAAATGGCCACATAATCAATCCTAGTTACAAAGTAAAAACACAAACTAACAATTATGTGTGTGCGTATGTTGGCCTAGCGGTAGGGGTTAATGTTCGGGTCCAAAGGTCTCGAGTTCGAATCCTCCTTGACTCGGCCTTTAAATTTCATGTTAAAATTGTTTGAAAAAAAAAAAAAAAAAAACTAACAATTATGGACCAATGAAAAAATTAAAAATATAAAAAGAAACTAAAATGCAATAACATAAAAAATAAAAAAATAAAAATAATAAAAAAAATTAAAAACCATCTTAGCAAAAGACAAAAATTTGAAACGAAAAATTGAATAAAACTCGGTCTGATTTATTCAACTAATTAATCATCATGAGCATCATTTGAGATTGTTTTCCAAGTCAGGAGCATTGTGTGCATAACACCTAATAAGTTCATAGAATCAATGCTGCAGAAAACTAAGAAAATTAAAATTATAGTTACAAGAGTTGCACTTGAGATATATTTTTTTTTTTCATAACCATGACTCAATATAAATAATATCTACAAGATTAATCTTATAGTCATTGGTAGGAACCTTCTAGAAGAATCGACAAAGACTTATATAGCTAAACTCTCCCATCTTCTGATGATGCAAACCTCAGATCATGTGAAGCCATGGCTTTGGGAGATGCTGTGAGAGAATTTGTGCCTTGGAGGGAGCTGAAGATGGAGATGTCAGCTTCTTCTTAGGCAGCATTTGCTCCCAATTCACTGCCTTATTAGGCAATCTTGATGTTTCTGAGATTATAAAAAGAGCAACAAAACTCAACATCACACACTTTTGAGTCCAAGAAAATTGCATGATCAATGCTAGCTATCTCCCTCAAAAAACAAAAAAAAAAAAAAAAAAAACAAAAAATGGAGTCTTTTTTTAGGAGAAATTGGATTTTTTTTCTTTCTATTTGTTGATTTGTTCCTTTTGGAGAAAAAAATGTATAATTGATCAGTCAAGAAAAAAAAAGAAGCAAAGTTGGAAGTTGTTTATTCTTGTGTGATTCTTGGAAGTCAATGATATAGAATTGAGAAATTATTTAATGCAGTAAGTAGGGGAGACAAGATCCAATTCAAAAGGGCTAAAGTTGTATTTCAAGAATTCCCTAAATAAGCTATATAGTCTTTTCATTGTCAATTATATGAGCAAAATAGTAAAGAGTACCCCTAGTACTATATATTCTTGAATTTAATATACAATCTTTCATGGGAAAAAGTTATGATTTGAGCTACTCTTTTACTCCATAGGACATGGCCATAGCCATAGTAGAAAAATTTTGACGAATTTTTCAAAGTTTATTTTTCTCTAGATCGAGGTCCTAAGTATAATTGAGTATTGACTCGATGAAATAACATTGCGTTCATTTACAGATTTTTACACGAATTTTAAAATCTAACCCTTTTATTTAATATTATTTTCAATTGCAACATTTTAGCAATAAAACTAGATTATTGTAAAACGATGTCGCTTTAAAATGCATTGGATAAATTTTGCTGAAAATTTAGCAATGTTTTCTATGCAAAATTTTTTGAGTGTCTCATAGTTTAGTCCACTTTCTTAATTAAAAATGTATTAAAACTTTCATTTACCAAAATAGCCTAATTCAATGTTTGTAGAAATTTAATGTGAAAATGATATCAAGTACGGAGTAGTAAATAAGGATAAAATAGAACAATTAAATAAAATGTGATTTCTTAATCTATATATATATAAAAACAAAATGAAAATGGAAGTTTTTTTTCCCCACCAAATTTAGGGCAGATTAGTCCATTTCAATTATTAATAGTTATTTTTAAAAACACGGTTATTGCACTAATGATTCAAAACCATGTTCCATTCTAATTCAAAAACCTCTCCAAACCAATATACATTTTCCACTATCTTTGGAAGCATTTTTTCACGCAACGTGATATGCAGTTATGAGCAACTTCTATACAATTAACCTTTAAATATGGATGAATTCAGTGGAAGTTGATGAGAATGAAAGAGTCAAAAAATAATATGGCGATGACGATGGTAACGCAACGAAGAAGAAAATTATCCAAGATTTATATTGTTGTAACATAGGCTAATATATGATGCTCAGGTTTCTTGCGAAGAGCAAGTTTAAAAGGTAAAATATAAATTTGTTATACCATCTCCTGTCAAAGTTAATCCACAAATATGTTTTTTTTTTTTTTTTTGCACTAATCAATAATTTTCAATTTCGATAAAAGATTTTTGGCTAATTTAGTAATTTTCAATTTATTTGCAAGAACCCGTTTCTGTCTAATCCCACGACGGGAGTGCAATCCATTTTAATTCATAGTTTCTTCTGCATATTTTCCGCCTCACTCTCCCAAAAGTTGAAAAATCCAAACTTCATCGGATTATTTACGCGGTTTTACTGAATGAAGATATAGTGCGACATGATGTGGAGTGGAAGAGATGGAGGAAAAAAGACGAGAAGTTGTAGGCGGCGGATTTTTTAGGATTATTATATCCGAGAGAGACAATCCGGTGGGTTTCGGGAACAAGAAGATGCACAAGGTTTTATTTATTTATTTTAATGGAAAAAGGTAATGAGACTTCCTCTATTTTTTTTATTTTTATTTTCCCATTATCACCCATATTGTTAAAATAAAATACTGTATTTAGATTGCAGACGTTTTACAAGTGTTGCAGATTGGAAGATTTTCTAAAAATAAAAAGTTTCATCTCAATGGCATCAAAATAGGCAAGGTTTGTGAATTTGTTTCATCTCAATCCTACATTTTTTTTATGTTTATATTTTAGGCGAATGAGGCAGATTTTGGAGAGGCTGCAGGCATTTAGAGAATGTGATACGATCAATCTTTCACCATCATTAATAAATTGGGTTCAAAGCAATGGAAAAGATTCAATTTCAATGCAATACTTTGGGGCAAATTTGTTTGTTCAATTTTTGGCTATTTAATTCTTACTATTTTTATTTTGTAAGGTATGTTTTTAATGATGATATTGTTGTAGATTACTGATTCTTTTCTTTCTATGAGAGAACTATATAAAAATGTTTTTACTCACATTTGACAATCATTGTTTCCTGCTATTGCAAATGGCCTTTTAAGTGATTATTTGATTACCTTCTACCCTATTGAAAATTTAACATTCTTGGTTATGATATGCCAATGTCGCTGAACGGGCAAAGCTTTCATGTTCCTAATCGATGAAGAAATCGAACAATGAACTAATCGATCAATTAATTTGGTTGATTTTGGGGTTGAGGGATCTGTGTCTTATTTTGTATGGAATGTTTTGGTTGTTTGTATGGTTAAATATAAGATATAATAGGATATTTATTTCTTTTAGCTCTATCGTTATTGAACTTGGAATTGACATAGGCTTGATATATATTTTTTTATTGTAATTGAAGAACATGGGGCCTTGGTATTAGTAAGGTTGAATGAAACAAAATCTATGAAGATTCAAGGTGTCAATAGAATCTATGATTGTTCTTTCAAGTGACTACAAAAATTCATTTTTCCTATGCAAGAACAGAGCTAAGAAGATCCATATTGTCAAAAGTATATAATTATTTCACTTCGAGAACCTATTTCCTTTGCTTTACTAAATGTGCTAGCCATGTTTTACTTAAACCATTATGCAACAAAAGTTGGAGATGAAACTAGAATGGATTCTTTCTTTCTTTCAATTTTTATTTCTCTTGAGGTTGAGGGATTCTTTTGAATATATCCCCTGTTGTATTCATCAATTTTGAAAGAAAAATGGAAGGGGAGGCGCAACAGATGGTGGTTATCATCACTTCAAAGAGGTTCCTCATCATCACGCAGATTTACAGTCTTGATACAGAGTTCTAATTAAAAATATTCTTCATTATTAGTATTAGTTGTTTTGGCTATTTATACGCTTATTATCATATGTTTCTCGGAAGTATGAATGAAAACTGAAAAAACTCACTAAAGCATCAATATTTTTTGTAAGATATATCTTCAATCCTTAACTTCACTGTTCCTTTCTTTCTTTTTTTTGAAGCACTATAAATTGTTAATATTAAGTTTTATGTATTTCATTTCAAAAGAATGTTGCAATAAAATATTTCAAAAGTGAATGGTATTTATATTCGAAATCTTTAATTTGTGAAGTCATGTTTTTATAATTAAGCATAATTGTTGCGCCGTGCATCACACAGGTCAAGGTACTAGTTTTTGTGAAGAAAAAAAAAAGTAGTGTCATAATTGTCATTTTGAACTGCGTAAAAATTGTAAGTTGGGTGTAGTGTTATGTCATGCAATTAATTCAAATAAATATATAAATGATTATTTATATATTATGATTGACAATTATAATATGGTCGCAATGTGAAGATGCGCTATAGAAGCACGTTTTTACGGTTGACTCCGACAGTGAAACTGTGAAAAAAAATCACTCATTTGCTCCCAATGTATTCAGTTTAATCTATTAATTAGTACTTTTTTTTACTGTTTCATCATAGTCTATGTAGGCCCCACATAAACCAAGAGCAACTTTTTTGCCAATCCAATTTTCATCCAAAATGCTGTTCTTATCCTATCTGCTCTGCATCAGTGATTTTCACTCACAATACACGCACTGGACGTGTATTCGAAGATCGAATTCCATCACTAAGTCACAGAGAGAGAGAGAGAGAGAGAGAGAGATTTACATTACACACCAGCAAACACAAACACCAGAAGTTCTCCAAGATCCCACAACATATTGATTCAAAGACTCAAAACAATGGAGGAAATGAACAATTACCAATCCATGCTTTACATGCTCTCACCATTTTCTTTCTTTCATAGTGACCTCTCAGTTCTCGGCGACGACGACTTCGCTCTAGCAAATTCGACCAAGTCTCTGAAAAGCGCATCATCGGAGTTTTCTTGCTTGGCAGCAGCCGGTGATCTAAGCCCCAGATTCTGGGCCTGCCCAACTAAGCCATCGAAAGAGGAGCCCGAAGATTGGCTGCTCGAGCTAGAAGCCCCACCGCCATGCGCCTGCTTCTTCTCAAAAAACTGCTGTCTCTGGTTGTACCTTATAGGCGGAGGAGGAAGGTTACCTGCAAGAGGCAACTCATCTGCAGATTTGCTGATAGAAGCTGATCCTCTGAGTGTTGGTTTCGGAGAAAATACGGAAGCTGTGGGATTGATGAATTCCTCATCAGAAGATGAAGAATGTGTTGGAGATGCGGAGTTTCGACTTCTTGAAGAATCTATGGTGGTCAGTTTTCTTGAGGTTGGTGGAGGAAGAACTGAGCTGGGCTCGATGTTTCGCGCTGTACCTTTCGATGTGTCCCTCGATGATCTGCAGAATTTTAACACCACATTTCAGACAGCATTGGAACATTAACCTAGGAACATATGAGATCTTGATGAAAAGATAAACAAATTTAGAGTGACGAGAATTATTAACTCGAAAAATATTAAAGAAGCGAGAATAAATGATGGTGAAAATTTGAAAATCCAAAGCCTCCGTCTTTGGCTCATTTCGTGAGTTTTAGTTCCTAATCTAAATGCTTATATCTTGATAAATATTTGTAGTTGATAAATTTAATAGGGATAAAAATAGATAGAAAAACATCAACTTCAAAAAAGTAGTCTGCATAATCTAGAAGAATTATATTCTTGAACCTGTGCATCAGCTGAGAAAAATCATCTTCCGATTCTTCATCTTCGTGGTTCACATTCATAAGAGGTGCAACTGGAGTTTCTGTGTTCACCACCGGAACTGGAGGAGTCCCGAGGGCAATATCATCATGGAGACGAAGAACTCGCTGCAAACTGTCATTCAAAGCTAATCCTTTACATAAGAGGTTCTCGTCTCTGCAATAGGCAGGCAAAGTTGTTTACAAAAGGTGATTTACAATAAAATTAGCAGACATGCAGATAAATGGAGATATGGAATGAAGTAGCATAAACTTACGTGGTTTTGTTCACAAGAACCGTGACACGTTTCTGGTATGAACGGCACTGATCGACCAAGTCAACAATGATCTCATCCTTCACTCCCTATGGTGAGAAAAAACGATTTAGCATGGTTTCTATTTCAATGAGATATAGGATTATATTGAGAAAATGAAAATGTACTTTTGGCATAGCTAAAAGAAGAAAAACAGACATAAAAACAATAAGGACAAAGTAGTTCAACCTGAGAATTATTTGGATCTAAGGCAATCAGCATTTCCATAAGAACATCAGCAAGTCCCTCTGCAGTCTGAATCTCCGACAGGCTGTATAAACAAAAGAACAAGAAGAAAATTCAACGTGCCATTTGAACCCGAAAATTCTTAAGCATACAAAGAGACTCAGAAGGCGAGAATATATCTTCATTGTGATCTAAAAAGATGGCCATCAACATAAAAGCCTTCGAGTTCTTTGAAATTGAAGCTTCATGGTTAAAGAAAAACAACTAACAAGCAAATAAAGTAAAGTGTACCTGAGTCCAGAGGCATCAGACTCCAAAGATACTTCGATGCCTTCGTCCTCATAAGGAAAATTAATCTGAGATATGGAATGCGTTTGGGATGGAGTAAACAATGTTAAACTGGCTTCCTCTCGAGGTGGAAATACAACACCAGCAGACTGCATAGTTTGAAAAATAGCGAACACCAAGAATTAAGATTAGAGCAATAAGAACTCATCCATTTTCTCCTTCATTGAGCATAACTAAACTATCCCAAAACAAATAGCTTAAACAACAGAGATCATTCCACTCGAACAAAAGTTACAAAACCCAAAAGTTTCCATGAGAAAAATATCATACTGCACACGATAATGTCGTCTAACATGGTGGATACAGCTCTAGAGTAAGATAGGTAAACCAGAAGCTGAAGAGAGATTTAAGTCACCTTCAGCTCATTGTAAGCAGCATAGTATTGAGGAAACCTTCCACTAGTTCCTCCTAAAGCTTCTTTCCAAGTATCAATCAACACAAGAATCTTCTCCCTCACGTTTGAATCAGGCTGAAACATACATTATAAGCAAATGTAAAATATGCATCTATATGCATAAAGGAAAAGGCATGTTGCGGGTTAAAAAACAACAGTACCTTCTTCTTTACAATTTTGACCATCTCACGCAGAACATCCCGCTCAACAATCAGCTGAAATATAAGCTCCCCACAGTTTTTGCTTAGAGTATCCAGCACCTATATTTTTTTTAAAATATTGTATGAATATTTTTTTTTTTTTGGCTAGAGATCACTCCAATAGTCTTAAGTACACACAGAGACGTATGCCGGTGCAGACCATACACAAATCTCTATGTATCTGTATATAAACAGACTAAGAGAGTGAACCAGAAGAACAAATTCATGGATAAATTAGCCACTACTTAATCTTTTATGTTATCTGGTGGCATGTCTCCTATTCTATAAAGAATTATATAAACTGGAGAAACATTTTCTGGGAATACAGAGTTACACATAAATAAGTAAACAATCAAGTCAGTAGATGTCGTTGATCCACACAGCATGCTAGCAGAGCTTTTAAATAAAGCAGGTCATACTGTATTTAATACAAAAAGATAAGAAGAATTTTTTAAATAGATACACTGAGTCTTAACCTCGATATAATCAGGTTATGCATCTAAGAACATATATAGACTAAATCAATCAGAAGGGGAAGATATATTGCATATATTGCAACAATTTATGAATAAATACATTAAATCTGAGCAAAAACTATATTTTAACTTCTGTGAAGCTTTTCAAATTTAAGTTCAGCATAACCATTCAAAATGGAATGAGTAGGCATACCTATACAGAAAACAGAAAAGTGCAAGAAATACTTACAAACAGTGCAAGGAGCTGTACTTTAGGGCTTTTATTCCCTAGTCTTTTCTTGATTATCTTTAGTGCATCCTTTGCCTGCCTGATATATTAATTCAGATATGAAATCGCATGAAGAAATTGCCTCATGCATGACAATATTGCACCAACACCATAACATAGACAGTCCTAAGTTCTTACAACTTTGAGTAATAAAAACAGTGTTGCCCGTATGTGATTTTCCACACTTCTGTAGTAATTGTATTCTCCTTAGACAGACTTCTAGAAGAATCAGATGGATACTGAAAAAATACAATATCTGAAGCAGAATCTCATAACACAAATGAAGCCAGTTTTCTTGTTTTGTTTCATTGTCACATTCTAATCATTTCCTACCAAAAATTGCCATTAGATATTTTAATTATTGCAACTAAAGAAGATTATTACTAGTTGCAAAGGACAAGAATTAGCCACCCAACATCTCATAACAAGTACATTTGGTCTAAAGAAAGCACTCTCACATGTAAAATGATCATTCATAGAGTCGAAGTAAATGAAATAATACCTAGGACTAGGATCCATGTTAATTATATCACAAAGCTCGAGGTTTATTGCCCAATCGGGATCAACCAGCTTGTCACTGGTAGCCCTCTCAGCAACAGCTGCTGCATTAGCCATTCTTTTTTTGTACACTATAGCCTCTATCTTTTCACTTCCTAAAAACAAACAAATCGAACAACATAATCAGATTTGATACATATAGCTTGAAGACGAGCAGAACTGTGACAAATCAACGGAAGATCACGAAATACCATTTCAATTCTACAGATTCCATGGCCTATAACAAAAATTGAATGTATGTACGTACATAGTAAAATCACTATCATAAGAAAAGATGCGAATAAAGAAGAATAAGTGAATTCATAGTAGAAATATAGAATCACCCACAAGTAACCAGAATCGTACTTAGCTACATCATGAACACTACATCTAATGATTGATGCCTAAAAGAAAATATGTCAAGAATTCATGGGCACACAACATACACAACATCATAGAAACATAATTACATAGTAAAAATTTCCAATTCCAATCGCTTTAGCTTCAAATTAAAGGCAAACACAATAAGTTAGTAACAGAGTAAGTATATAAACGCGAATAAAAACTAACCAAAAATCTAGTCTAGCTCGAGAATGCAATACAGCATCCAAGAAAAAGAGGACCCCCGAAATCGGCACTCAGCCACCAAGTCAAAATTGAAATAAAGCCAGCAAAGAAAACCTCAAAGATCATAATTTTTATTTTATTTTCAAGAAAATGAAGGAACCCAGTTCGAATAAAAAAAACGTAAGATCGCGAATCATGGGAAAGCAATCGGGAGGGAAAGAACAGCAAGAGGAATGAAAGGTAAGATCTTTAGAAGAATGCCGGTGAGAATCCCTTTAAACTCTGTCTAGTCAAAACAAGAGAACGAGTGAGAGAGAGAACTGGTCTAAGTAGACTTGCCCACGGGGGAGGATCCCCTGCTGTGCGGGGTTGAACACAGCAGGTGCTGTGCCTCCATACGGCAGCGTTTTTGCCCCCTTTCCATTAGTTTTATTTTTTATTTTTTTATTGTTGTAATTTTTATTACTTTTGTTTTATTTCTTAATTTAGTTTATAAATAATAATTGCAGTGCTGCTAGGTTATAGCACAAGAAATCCCTTCAACTTATATTTTTCTGTTTCTTTTTCCATTTTCTTGATTTATTTAACTTACAAATTAAGTACTAAAAAGTGTAAATATATAGTAACATTAAAAGTTTATTTATGAAAATGATTAATGAAAAAATAAATGGATATAAAAAATAATGATATACTCTATTTATGAAATAAAACAACAAGCAATTATTATATAAAAACTAAATTAAGAAATAAAACAAAAGTAATAAAAAATTACAACAATAAAAAAATAAAAAATAAAACTAATGGAAAGGGGGCAAAAACGCTGCCGTATGGAGGCACATCACCTGCTGTGTTCAACCCCCCACAGCAGGGGATCCTCCCCCCTTGCCCACGGCCGAGCCCGCCGGTTTCGGGCCCGGCCCGGCGGGCCGCGGGCCTAACATGGCTTGAACCTAGCCCGGCCCTTGTTGCAGGTGTCGGTTACGAGCTCGGCCCTAGGCCCGTCAGTTTAGGGCCGGGCCGAAACCGTCAGGCCTAGGGCCGGCCCGCCGGTCCATTGCATCTTGAATCAACCCCAAAAACAGGGCAAAACAGAGCATTTCCTATGTGCTCTCGGCATTTTGCCGAAAAAATGCCTTTTTTTTTTTTTTTTTTTTCAACTTTTTTTTACATTTTAAATTTTATTCTTTTATATTAATTAATTTAATGAATAGGAAATGTTAATTTGTCAAGTTTTTATGTATATTTTTTTTAAAAAAAATATTTAAATTACTCATTAAATTGTTGAAAATGCATAACAATTGATCAATTTTGCATTATTAATGATAAAAATTACAACATTAAATTAAGCTCAATTTAATCACTTTGACAATTGAATAAGAACTTTTACATTTCACAAGAAAAATACTAAAAATTATAATAAGGGACTTGAACTCAATTTCATTTCTAAAATCGAGTTGCCTACGTATCCTCATATTAATAGAGGAATCAAAGTCGACGTAGTTCTTATTACAACACAACGGTTCCTATTCCGCACCCGATGCCGATGCCGATCGATCCATCTCGGTGAAGGCTTCATCTTCGCTCTCATTCCGATCATCTCATTCCGGTTCTTGAGCTCTAAGGTCGGCCCTACACCAATCATCGAGCAACATGGTAGCTTCAATGTTTGCCGGCTTCATTGTTGATCTTCTTTGATCTAGCATAAGACCTCCGGTGCTAAAGGCTTGTTCAACGGATACGGTGGATGCCGGGACGGCAAATAACTCCTTCGCCATCATGGAGAGTATTGGGTACTCCACTCTCTTCGACCACCATTTCAACACGTCGATCGACGGACCACTATCTTCAACGTCAAAAACAAAACGAGTTTGCAAAAATATATCCAATTCACTATTACCTTGGCTCCTTGGATTATCATAGGTTATATTTTGGTACATTCCGTGTATTTGTCTAACTAAAGGATCCATTGAGTCCATAGCAAAGGGAAAATCAAATGAAGGCATCATAGTAGAAGAAGAAGAAATATCCGTATTATCTTCATTACTACCATACTTTCTCCTATATTCATCAAAAAGTTCTATCAAAGTCCTTTGTAGATCATCTTTAATTTCTTGAACATTAGGAAGATCAAAAAATATTTGTTCACCATCAATTACAACATTACTAAAGTCCATTTGCAAAAAAAGCATCATAATAAATCCCAAGCATTTGACAAACACCTTCATATCTCCATTTAGGTTCCAAACATTTAGCAATCAAGAAAACTTTTGGAATCTCCCTAAAATACTTTAGCCATTTTTGAACCATAAAATAAAGCACACCTTGCAAGTTTGGCCTATTAAAACAAGCCTTAAAAGACATGGCAATATACATGCAATGTTCCAACACTTTAACGGAAGTACAATAAGTAACACCCGATAATTGTTTAGTAGCCATATGAAAAACCTTCAATAATCCATATAAATCATAACATGCATCCCAATGACTCTCATTAAGAACTAATTGAGCCGTGAAAATTCTTTCCTAAAAAAATCACATATATGACCCTTATACTCCATCGTACTATTAAGCATCTCATAAGTAGAATTCCAACGATGAGATACATCGGCTTTGAAACACGTATAAACAATATTCTTTGAACGACAATATTTTTGCCATTTTTTCCCCAATGTTTTTGATTTATGCAAATGTTTAACGGCATTTTTAATAGGAACAACGGACTCTTGAAAAATCTCAAGCGCATCTTGGACACATAAATTCAAAATATGACAAATGCATCTAGAATGAAAATATTTTCCATCAAAAGATGGTGCACATGCTTCAATGAGTTGAGGAATACTAGCCGTGTTCGCCGTTGCATTATCAAAACCAACCGAAAAAACCTTATTAATCAAACCATATTCATTTAAAACGGTGATAATAATCAAAGCAATATTTTGAGCCGTGTGAGGCTCTTCAAACTCCCTAAATGCAATCAAATGTTTTTGCAAAGTCCATTTTGCATCAATCCAATGACATGTAATTCCCATATAACTAGCCTTATTATATGTATCAGTTCAAACATCAGCACAAATAGAAACTTTATGACCCAAACGTTGTAAATATTTCATCAAATCTTTTTGTTTTTCCATGCATTGACGCCTAATCCTCTTAAGCATTTGAGTTCTAGCAACTTTACTAGCATTGGGACCTAAACCTTCTTTATAGGATGCTTCATACGTTATTCTATCGGCATAATTAAAAGGTTGTTTCTCCATAGCACAATATCTAGCACATGCATCTTCGTATCGACCTTTATTAAATTTAAATAAAGAGTGCGTACCCATCTCCGAAGATGAAGTGTTAACTCGAATTTGAGTTTGAGAATTTGATATTCGAACTCACTCGGATGAGTGCTCTCCATGTGCCTATTCATGGTGCCGTAGCCTCCCTTTTCGATCCATTTATAAACGGTTGTGCAATAGTTGCAATACGCAAGAAATCTCTTTCGACCATCGGCTAGAGGAGGTTGGCCTTCGATCTCCGGAGCATCAACAAGTCGAAAGTATTTCTTGAAGATGTCGGACTTCGGTTCTTTCTTGGGTTTTGATGAAAGAGGAGGAGGAGGAGGTTGATCGAGGTCGTCGTGGTCGTGCTCTTCATCTCCTTCGTCGGTGGAGCCATGAAATTCGAATCCTTGGCTTTCCATCGTATTGACCATCTCCTCAAAGGCTTCATCTTCTCGCTCTTAGGCTTCTAGTCTCGCATACTCTTCGGCTTGTAGTCGTTCGGCTACTTGCCTTGAGATTTCCTCTACTTTTTCTATCCTTCTTGACCTTTGAGTTTGTCGGCTATTTACTTCGTCACCACCGACCACCTTGCTCTTACCCTTGTTTTCTTTGGAAGAATACATAATGTGTGTGTGTAGTTATGAAAGTGAGAGTGAGAATAGAGATTGAGTTGAAAGAGTGACAATAGAGATTTCAAGAATGAGAGTGAGAGCTTGAGAAAGTGAGAGCTTGAGAGCTTGAGAGAATACCATGAATTTAAAGAAGGTGTTGGAGGAAGGGGAAGAGGACAACCAAACGGCTAGAAGCCGTTGGTTTGCATGCATGCATGCTGCAGCAGCAGCTGCTGAACCACACGCCCCTGTCCCTGTTTTCTTTCTGTTGGGCCCGTCGGGCCGGTCCCGGCCCGTCGGGCCCCAACGGCTCTTATCGGCCCGCCGGTTTCATGGCTGGCCCGACGGTCCAGCCCTACGGTTAACCTAAGGGCCGCGGTTCCATCAAACGCCGAACCTAGCCCGGCCATTGGTCGCGGTCTAGGGCTCGGTTCAGGCCTGTTGACCTACGGGTTAGGGCTTAGTCCATTGACTTTAGGGCTGGGCTAGGGCTAGCTCGACAGGCCTAAAAGCCCAAGCAGGTCTAGTCTAAAGGGCGTGTTTGATGAGAGAGAATCGAAAGGAAAAGGGAAAGTTGAGTATATTAGGTGATCCATTTTCACTCCCAACTTCCATTTCTTGCAAGTTTCGTTATTTGTTTAACTATATTTATCCAATAATAATAATAATGGTAGTAGTAATTAATAATAAACTCTCTCTCTTTGAATGTGTATTCATTTATTTATTTATTTTATCTTTCTTTTATTATTATTTTTTTAACATAGTTAAACTGAAATTTAAAGGTTATACGTGCCACAGTAGACTCGAACTCGGGACCTTTGGTCCCGAAACTTAGTGAACTACTAATGCATTAATATATAAAAATATTAAGTAAGCCATCTGAATAATACATTCATATTTCTGGTAATCTTATTAGGACAGTGAGCACATAATTTTTATTGTTAAATATTATACCTTACCTTACTTGCTTCTAGGAAGCATGGTTCTGCAGACATCCGTCATTTCATGATACGCATTCGTCTTCGATTGCAGGGGGATTCAGGTTCGTTTTTTCTGTTGGAACAATGTTTAAGAAAATAAGTTTTTCTTATTTTCAAGTATATTTCTTGTAAGCAAACATTTAATTTTGAAGGAACTAAATGTTGTAGGATCGATCTACATTCCGAGTAGATGAACATAGTACAGTTATTTTCTCAAAACCGTATTCCGGTGAGTGAGAAATAATTGTACAAGGTTGGTTACTTGAAAGTGGAGAGTGTTTGAGGTTATGTATTGGACCTCTGAAACGTTAAGCCCAACAAGAGTTGGGTCGGCTCAATTGTGGAACGGACTGTGGTTCTAGTGTTAAAGTTAGTTTCACAAGCGAGTTGAAACAACCGTTGTAACGGACCTTCTAGAAGGTGACCGTTTGAACTCTCCATGATTGTGGTCGAGAAATTACGACCTGAAACATTCCAGCAATAATACCTGCAATTGATGGCTGTTAATTGGCTGCAAATTATGGCTATTAATTGGCAAGTAATGCCCCTCTTCATGAGCTTGCCTATAAATAGTGGTCTTGCTCATTTGGAAATGGAAGAGCAAAGAGACACTTGAGACTCACAAAAATCTGCATCCTCAAGCATCTTGTTGCATTATTCTTCTTCTTGTTTAGCTCAGTTTTCACCTCGATTTGATTCGCCGGAGCTTCCAAGTCTGTGGTGCTACTACTTGGAAGACGAAAGTCATTTTATCTTTGGGGACGAAGCGCCGGATCCGTGAGCACTAGCCGGGACATAATTCATCTTGCGGATAAAGGGATATCCTCAACTCGACTTACTTCAGTTTCTGCTTCTGTTTCTGTTTCAGTTTCTGTAGAACTAGTTTTGCATCTGGTTCTACAGTTTGTCTCACTTTTTGTAGAGTCTGTTTCACAGTTAGTATCAATTTCTGATCCTATAATTTGTATTTTTTTCGAGTTGTAATTTCCGAAGTAAACGTACCTACTATTCCAACAATCACAATACGAATTATTCTGCATTTTCTTTGGAAGTGTTGAAAATGACAAGTGTTGCTGCTTCCACCTACTCATCCACCAGAGCCTCGACGTTTCTATCCACCGTGTCCTCCATTGTTCCTTCCATGAGTTCCACTTCATTGCCATTACGCTATTCAATAGCATCTGCAACGATTTCTAACACCGGAGGTTCGACCATGCCTTCATCAAGTTTGTGGGTTTTTAACAACCCAATTTTGTCAAGAGGAGGTTTCGGATCGTCCGGCTCCGCTGGTCCCACATTTGGTGGTACTGTTGGTTCGACTTTGAGTAGAATTGTTGGAGCTTCATTTATAGGCTCGACTGTAGGGGCCTGCGGGCTCAACATAAGTGGCTCCCTATTGGGAGCGGGCTCGGCACCAAGGGTGATGCCACTAGCCGAGAAGCCGTCGAAGTTTAGCGGAGCTGACTTCAAAATGTGGCAACAAAAGATGTTGTTTTATATAACAACATTAGGCTTTGCAAACTTCCTTAGGGAAGATGAGCCGGATGCGCCAAGTGCCGAAGAGATGAGCTTTCATGTTCGTGCCTCATATGACAATTGGCGTAGTGGAGACTACTTGTGCAAAAACTTCATCCTAAATGGTTTGGATGATAGTTTGTACAATGTGTATTCCGGAGTTAACACATCTAAAGAGATGTGGGAAGCTTTGGAGAAGAAGTATCATAGCGATGATGCGGGTACGAAGAAGTTCGTTGTAGCCAAATACTTGGACTACAATCTTGGAAAGACTTCAAGAGCTACCTTAAGCACAAGTGAAAGGAGATGACTCTTGAAGACTTGATTGTGAAGTTGCGCATCGAGTCTGATGTATGCAATCAAGACAAACTGAAGGCACCGGTTGATGCCAAGGTTAACTTGATGGAGAGAGGCGGCCCCTCCTACAAGCGTGATCGCTCTAATGCCAAAGGCAAAGGCAAGGCGAAAGTACCGTCAAAGAAATTTGATGGTGATTGCTACAATTGTGGCAAACATGGGCATACGGTGAAGAACTGTCGCAAGTCCAAGAACAAGAAGAAGAAACAGGCCGCCAATGTCGCCGAGAAAGACGGCGAGTTGGTCAAAGAGGACCTTTCTGCTGTGGTCACTGAGGAAGTTAACCACGTGGAAAACCCAAAAGAGTGGTTCATTGACACTAGTGTAACGTGTCATGTTTGTTTCGATAAGAATAGTTTCTCTACCTACAAGAAAGTAGAAGGGAGGAAGCTAAAAATGGGAAACCATGCTTCATCCAAAGTGGTAGGTGAGGGGAAAGTGGTCTTGAAGACGACTAACGGGTAAAAGTTGATTTTGCGTAATGTTCTGCATGTCCCAGAACTAAGAAAGAATCTTGTTTGAGGTTCTGTTCTAGCTAGTCGTGGTTTCAGACTTGTGTTTGAGTCTAAAAGTTGTGTTGTAACTAAGTTGGATAAGTTCCTTGGAAAGGGTTATCTTTCTAATGGCTTGTTCAAGCTAAGTGTAATGGCGGTACGCCAAATACCAAAGAATGATAATAAAACTTCTACTTCCGCTTTTGTGCTTGAGTACTCCGATTTATGGCATTGTAGATTAGAACATATTAATCTAAATTTAAATTAGTAAAGTTAAATTTACTAAAGTTGAATGAAGTTAACACTCAAAACAAATGTGAAATTTGTGTTGAGGTGAAATTGACAAAACAACCATTTCGTTCGGTTATGTGGGGAGCACGACACCCCTTGAGTTAATTCACACCGACGTGTGTGATTTAAAGTTTGTGCAAACTCGTGATGGTAAGAAGTACTTTATCATGTTCATCGATGATTGCACAAGATACTGTTATCTTTATCTTTTAAGAGGTAAAGATGAGGCTATTGAAGCGTTTAAAGACTTCAAGAATGAAGCTGAAAATCAACTAAATTGTCAAATTAAGAGTGTTTGAAGTGATAGAGGTGGCGAATATATTGCTCCGTTTGAGGAATTATACAACAAAAGTGGTATAATTCATCAAACGACGGCTCCATATTCACCCCAATCAAATGGCATTGTTAAACGTAAGAATCAAACTCTTAAGGAGATGATGAATGCTTTGTTGATTAGTTCAGAGTTGCCCCAAAACATGTGGGGGGAAGCTGTTTTGACAGCCAACTACATACTGAACAAGATTCCACTCAAAGGTAAAGAAGTTACACTTATGGAAAGGTTGGAAACCATCGTACAAATACCTTAAAGTGTGGGGGTGTTTGGCGAAGGTTGAAGTGCCTATACCTAAACAAGTTACAATTGGCCCTAAAACAATTGATTGCATCTTTATTAGGTATGCGCATAACAACAACGCCTATCATTTTGCTATCCACAAGTCAAAAGTACCCAACATAACTGTGGGAACAGCGATTGAGTCAAGGAATGTAATATTCTTTAAACACATATATCCCTGTAAAGACAATGATAGAGTAGAAACCAATTCTATTAGAATTGAAGGTGAATCCACTAGTTCTAAATCTGAGGATGAAAAACCTAAGTCACGCAAGCGACAAAGGTCTAATCCAGAAGATAGTGAACCGAGACATGGTAGTAGAGTTCGAAAACCAAAGACATTTAGTCTGGATTATATGGTATTCATGTTGGATGAAGAACTAACAACGATCAAAGAAGCTTTTGTTAGATCTCGGACAGTCCGCTTTGGAGAGAAGCGGTACAAAGTGAAATTGATTCCATTAGGCAAAACTGCACTTGGGTATTGGTTGATTTGCCCGAAGGTTGCATGCCCTTAGGATGCAAATGGATCCTTAAAGAAAATACAAGGCAGATGGATCAATTGATAAGTACAAAGCCCGTTTGGTAGTCAAAGGGTTTAAGTAGAAAGAAGGGTACGATTATTCCGATACCTATGCACCTGTAACGAGGATTACATCGATTCGTGTACTTCTCGCGATTGTTGCCTTGTATAATCTCGAGATACATCAAATGGATGTGAAAATTACTTTCCTCTATGGTGATCTTGAGGATAAAATCTATATAGAACAACCAAAATGATTTGTAAAACCTGGTCAAGAGAAGAAGGTTCGCAAACTGGTTAAGTCCCTCTATGGATTGAAACAAGCGTCACTTCAATGGTACTTGAAATTTGATAATATGATGTTATCAAATGGGTTTAAGATAAATGAGTGTGATAAATGTGTTTACATTAAGAACACGAACAACGGGTATGTTATTGTGTGTCTTTTTGTAGATGACATGTTAATCATGGGTAATAATATCCAAGTGATTAACGAAACGAAAAGCATTTTAAAGAGGAACTTTGACATGAAAGACTTGGGTTTAACAGATGTAATTCTTGGATTGTCTTGTCACAATCTCACTATGTTGAGAAAGTGCTCAAGAAGTTAATGCTTTTTAAAGCATACCCGCTAAAACCCCGATTAAACTTAATGTTCATTTGAGCAAGAACCGAGATGAGTCAGTTGTTCAAGAAGACTATGCTCGGGTCATAGGGTGCTTAATGTATCTTACAAATTGCACTCGACCTGAAATAGCGTGTACCATGAACAGTTGAGTCGTTACACGAGCAATCTAAGCAAGGAGCATTGGAAGCTCTTGTACGAGTTTTGAGATACTTGAAGTATACTTAAAGTCATGGCTATATTTTTCGAGATACCCCCCGGTACTTGAAGGGTACCAGTGATGCGAATTGGCTTTCGGACACGAAAGATTCACTTTCTATAAGTGGGTACGTGTTTACAATTGTGGGTGGTGCTATTTTGTGGAGATCCACAAAACAGACGTGTATAACCCAATCCACCATGGAGTCCGAATTTATAGCTTTAGATATAGCTGGTGAAGAAGCCGAATGACTAAGAAATTTTCTTGAGGACATTCCATGTTGGCAGAAACTATTGCCTCCGGTGATGATTCACTGCTATAGCCAAACGGCTATTGGTAGGGCAAAAAGTAATTTGTATAATGGTAAGTCTTGACATATTTGTCGATGACATAATACCATGAGACATTCGATCACAACGGGGATTATTTCAATCAACTATGTGAAGTCGTTGGATAATCTAGCGGATCCACTAACCAAAGGGTTAAACCGTAATCAAATGAATAAGTTGCTACAGGGAATGTGAGTAAAATCCACAAATTAAGAACTATCATAGTGGTAACCTAACCATGATGATTGGAGACCCTAAGAACTTGGTTTAATGGGAAAACTAAGCTATGAGAGTTCATGTAAAACACTCACAGTTATCTAATCCCTAGAAAACGTTTGAGTATTGAAAGCTTGCCTAGCGGTGAGGTTAAATCTATGACTTTTAATGATTCCTAAATACCTCGAGGAGGTTTAGTATGGCAAGATACTAGGTAAAGAATCACCTATGTAAGTGTGAAATGAGGCCGCTTCGTGAAAAATACACTTATGAATCCAAAGGGACGTCCAAGGCCGAAATGGACCAAAATGTGAGAACGAACGAGGTTGAAACATTATTGCGTCAATGTTGTTGACTAGGTATAAACCAAAGAGGAATAGTTCAAGGCATAGTGTCCACTAATCCGCCGGTATACCCGATGACATTGACTATGAGAGGTTCAAGGCCATAAGCAACCTATCCTAATACAATGATGGTTCTTGAGAACTGAGCTAGATTTTGCATTCATGCATGCATATCATTATTTCCATTCATGTGGGGGATTGTTGGAACAATGTTTAAGAAAATAAGTTTTTCTTATTTTCAAGTATATTTCTTGTAATCAAACATTTAATTTTGAAGGAACTAAATGTCGTAGGATCGATCTACGTTCCGAGTAGATGAACATAGTACAGTTATTTTCTCAAAACCGTATTCCGGTGAGTGAGAAATAATTGTACAAGGTTGGTAACTTGAAAGTGGAGAGTGTTTGAGGTTATGTATTGGACCTCTGAAATGTTAGGCCCAACAAGAGTTGGGTCGGCTCAATTGTGGAACGAACTGTGGTTCTAGTGTCAGAGTTAGTTTCACAAGCGAGTTGACACAACCGTTGTAACGGACCTTCTAGAAGGTGACCGTTTGAACTCTCCATGATTGTGGTCAAGAGATTACGACCTGAAACGTTCCAGCAATAATACCTGCAATTGATGGCTGTTAATTGGCTGCAAATTATGGCTATTAATTGGCAGGTAATGCCCCTATTCATGAGCTTGCCTATAAATAGTGGTCTTGCTCATTTGGAAATGGAAGAGCAGAGAGACACTTGATACTCACGAAAATTTGTATCCTCAAGCATCTTGTTGCATTATTCTTCTTCTTGTTTAGCTCAGTTTTTACCTCGATTCGATTCGCCGGAGCTTCCAAGTTTGTGGTGCAACTACTTGGAAGACGAAAGTCATTTTATCTCTAGGGACGAAGCGCCGGATCCGTGAGCACTAGCCGGGGCGTAATTCGTCTTGCGGATAGAGGGCTATCCTCGAGTTGACTTACTTCAGTTTCTGCTTCTATTTCTGTTTCAGTTTCTGTATAACTAGTTTTGCATCTAGTTCTACAGTTTGTCTCACTTTTTGTAGAGCTGTTTCACAGTTAGTCTCAGTCTCAGTTTCTGATTCTGTAATTTGAATTTTTTTGAGTTGTAATTTCCGAAGTAAACGTACCTACTATTCCAACATTTCCCACATACATAGGGAAGGGAATCGCCCTGCTGACTTCATGGTGCGTCGGGGTTCTCAGACCGACACCATTGTTTTCTTTGATGCTGCTAGCGCCCCTCGCTACTTTTTGACGTTTGTTCGGATGGATCAACTAGGTTATTTGAACTTTAGGTTCCGATATAGCTAGTAATATTATCAGTTACTTTTGGGCCATGATCATTGTATTTGTTCCTTTTTGTCTCTCTTGTTTCTTGTCGAGAATTGGATCGGTTGTTGATCCAATTCCGACTAGTTTTGTTTTTTCGGTTCATGTTGGGGATAACACTCATTTTTAGTGTTATCTCCATCAGACGCTTTATGATTTTGTTCGAGTTATATATAGGTTGGGGGTCTGCCTAATCCCTCACCCTCTAGAGGTGTTTATTTTTTCAAAAAAAGTAATACCGCCCAACTTACTGATTTTTAAAATAACTATTAAATCCCTTTTTTAAAAAAATTACTTTTAAATTCAACCTCAATATTGTTATATGTATTATTTCTTTACAAGATGTTAGTGTATTTGTGTTTATTCTAGAGGTGGCCAAAATAATCGTACCCGCCGATCCGTACACACATTCGGAGGGTTTGTACCTGTACCCATACTCACCGGTTCGGGTTCGGAACTGTACCCTCCAAAGGCGGCAGTTCGGGTATGGGTACTAAAAAGTTGGACCCGCGACCCGCCGGTTCCTATACCCGCCGACCCGCAGACCCGTCATTTTGATATAGATTTCATCTAAAAATATATTTTTTATTACTTAGTTTTAATTAGACATGCACTCTTTAGCCTACTTGAACATTTTTCCATTAAATTTTCACCAAATATGTTTTAACGGTGCTCAATCTTTCAAGATTAAATTTATAAATAACTTGTCATCCACTAATTTAGTATTTAGAGGTATAGTTTTGATTTAGATTTGGGATTCTTTGCAATAAAATAATATTTTTTTATTGCAAATGATTCGAGATACAACTAATCGCATTTAAAATAAAATTTTAATATTAAAAATAATAATTATAAAACCCATTGGAACCGTCGGGTTGTACTCATACTCGTACCCGCACTTGTCGTACTCGAAATCGTACCCGCACCCTGCCTATACGGTGGTTAGGGTACGGGTCCAGTTATATAGAACCGTACCCCCTGGGTACGTGTACGGTTCCATACGCGAAGCCGCATTTGGCCACCTCTAGTTTATTCACTATTTTACCTAACTAATTCAAAACTAGACAATTAAACCATAATTTCCTTAACTCATAGTTTTATTTTTTTTCTCGAAAAATAATTAATGTTTAAATTAATCTGTGAATTATATCAAAAATTGAACCAGATTCATATAGACAAAAATTTGGGTGAGGTCGGCCACATAGTGTGGCCGGGTCAAAGTGTCAATTTTTATACAGAAAAGTGATAATCTATACGAATAAAAGTGTCAATCTTTAACATAATTATTTTACGAATAAAATGTCAATTTTTAAAAGTGTCAATCTTTATACAGAAAAGTGCTAATCTACATGAATAAAAGTGTCAGTGTTTTAGCCGTCCGTACGGTATCTCTAGCTAACCCAAGTGTGTCTCTATTCATATATGGGAAAGGGATTGGATCACCTGCTGTGCACATAATGCACAACAGGGTGCTGTGCCTTCAAATTGTTCCTAAACGACGTCACTTTGGTATTTTTAACACCTTTATCTTTATTTATTATTCATTTTTTTTGTTTGTTCGATCTCTTTTCATTTGTTTTATTTTGGTGCAATTGCTAATTGATGTTTGATTTAATAATTAAAGTTAAATATTTTATATTTCAATATATATATGGAATAGATCAAGTGAAAACTACTTAACTTGTGAAATCTAGAAACTTTTCTTAGCCATTGATCTAAGGAATTTAACGGATAAGATTAGATGAGTTATTTAATTATTTATATCAATTTTTTAAACTTTTTATCCATACTTTGCCTATTTAATAGGGTAGATATGTCATTTCTTAAAAAAGTAACCGTTATTCCTTGTTTTACGGAATCTCATACACATTTTCTTAATTACAACCATTTTTTACTCGTATCACTAATTAACTATTGGTATCTCAATTTTTTTAATTTTTTTTTTGTTTTCAACATTAATTATAAATGGATGCAATTGAAATTATATATTTGAACCCAAATAAAATGACATAACTAAATGGAACAAGTCTTGAAATCAAGGTAACAAGGTTAATCATTTTTACGAGCTACTTTTATTCCGTTCCGTACAACAAATATTTTATTTTATTCTGGTTTTTTGTATTAGCATGTTTGTGTTATATATAATGCACTTTTTGTTATTTCTTATGCATATTTCTTTTAAATGAATGCATAATGATTGTTCAGAATATGCAAAATAAATACTCCTAATATGCATTTCTTGAAGGTTAATGCATATATAGAAGAATAATTATGCAATAAACTAAAATATGCATAACAAATGGCGACAAATGCATTATGATATAGGTATTATGTTAGTTGCCCTACTCACTAGGATCTTTTTCTTTTTTTTTATTTATAATAATGGCTTAGTTTTTTCGGCTAGGTTTAGATTCCTGATAAGAGTTTACTTTTTATAGCTTAGGGTTTAGTTTTCCCGGACTAGGGTTTAGTTTTCACAACTAGGGTATAATTTTTATTTAGGGTATAGTTTTCTATGACTAAAAAATAATAAATAAATAAAAATAAGACTCCAACAACACAAATTAATGCATAGCAATTTTGATTTCGATGCATTATAATCTTATTTGTGCAAATGCATAATCAGTTTTACAAATATGCATAAACACATACATAAATATGCATCACACATAAAAATACAAACATAAACTCCTCTAAAAGAAATTGATGCACAACCTCATTTGTGTACATGCATAATCAATTAAAAAAATGTGCATAAATAGACTAGACCCTAGTCAGGAAAATTAAACCCTAAAAGGTAATCTAAACAAAAACTCTACTCAAGAAACCCTAGACGGTCATTATGCATTCATTTGGAAGTCAAAAAAAATTTAACTCATATTTTTTTCAACAAAAAAATTGCACAAACTAAAAAAAATCTCTTGATCTATTTTTTTTTTCGAGATTAACTAATGTATTATCAAGTAGTAGATCAAGTTGGGAAAACAAAAGATGATTAGAGATACAGACAAATTTGAAAGGAAATGCAGCAAAAATATCGTATGCAATTTTATATTGTACTCCGTACATGACTATTATGCATGATGTTATGGATTATGTGCATCACATTGTGTAATAATATGCACAACTAATATTTTTTTCAGCAGAAAAAAATTGCACAAACTAAAAATCTATTAGTCTATTATTTTCCTTGATTAACGTTATTGAGTACTTTAAAATTTATCATGACCCAAATAGTAGAATAAAATTATAAATATAAATACAAATGTAAAATATAAATAAAATAATATGGTAGTAGGGGTGAATATTATACAATGTTGGAGATGCAAACAAAGATAAAAGAGAATGCAGCCAAAATATCATGCATACTAACGGATTATTATATTTATTTGCATCAAATTGCGTGATAATAAGCATAACTAATAACAGTACATTGATCAAGAATGCAAGAAACATAATAATAAATGAGGATCGACTCCGAGATCATGATATCCGGATTAGAAAAAAATAAACTATAACTCCTACGACGCATATTTTTATTTTAAGAAGGATTTGTGTTAATCCCACAAAATCAGCGAATGATATGGGAGAAGCAATCGAAAGAAATGAAGTGGACTTTATTACCGTTACTTGTATTATAATTATAATTAATATGCATTGATATAAAGAAATTTATTAAGACTCAATTTAATCTTAGCCATTAATTCTACTTGAATCAATGGTATCTAAAAGTTTTTAGATTTTATAGTACAATTAGTTTCCACCAGATTAAACTAGTACATATAGTATTTAGTATATATATATTATACTAGTATATTAACACATAAATATATCCATAAAAAGAAAATAGAAACAAAAATAATAATAATAAAAGCAACACAACTTTGTGCTCAAAATTAGCACAGCAGTGCGTGCTAATTTTGCTAGCACAGCAGGGGAACCTCCCCCGATCCATTAACGTGCTTATATCTATCTGCGGATAAGTGTCACTTTTTTTTAATTGGGTTGTTCTATATATAGTGTCATTTTTCTAGTTTTGAAAAGATTGATTATTTCAAAAGCGTGCACCAAACCTGTACTCAGAATCTCGACCAGAGGTTGAACTACACTGCCTCCCCCAACTAGGCAGATCGATTTGATCATGAGAGGGAGGAAGATGCAGGGTTTTCCGTCCAAAATTGTGTGCCGGAGCATCAACCAGTCGGAAATTGACGCCGGCCATGCACCGCCGTGCAGCATGGAATTATCTCCTTTAAGCTCCATCCCCCCCACACGGCGAAGGCGATGCCGCCACAACTCCACCACCGAGCAGCCCGCCATGATGACTGCAAAGCTGCCCAGAAGAGTCACCGCCGCCGCTCCATCTGTCCAGTAGAGGATCGATTCGACCCACGGCATCTCTTTGCAGTCTTCCCTTCTCACCCCTAGCTCCGGGAACTGCTCCATCATGACGGAGTATAGCTTCTCCGCATCGCCGAGTTGGGGGCTACGAACTGCCAGCGGTGGAGGATTCTGGTTGCGTTTTGTTCTCGAGTTTTCGATACGTCGAAAGACCGCTGACGAGCTGCCGATGCCGCACCTCCACGCCAAGCTGCCGACGTCGCACCATCAGCAGCAGCAGGCCGAGCTGCAGTAGCGCCATGCTGACGTCGCCGCAGCACCTCCGAGCGTACCCCGACGTCAAGCTCGCCCCTGCCGACTCCAACGAAGAGCAGCCGAGCTGGAGCTCTCCTCCGAGCTGCAGCTCCACCACGACGAAGGCGATGACGCCGCACCTGCACCAGCAGCGGGCCGAGCTGCACTAGCAGCACCTCCAACCGAGCTCACGCCGAGCTCCTCCACGCCGAGCTGCAGCATCAAGCTCGCCCCCGCCGAAGAGCAGCCGAACTGCAGCAGTGGGCCGAGCTGACGAGCTGCACCGCCACAGCACCCTGTCAAGCTCGCCCCCGCCGAAGAGCAGCCGAGCTGCAGCAGTGGGCCGATCTACCGAGCTTCACCGCCGCAGCACCCCGTCGAGCTCGCCCCCGCCAAAGATCAGCCGAGCTGCAGCAGTGGGCCGAGCTGACGAGCTGCACCGCCGCAACACCCGACGAGCTGCACCACCGCAACACCCGACGAGCTGCCGCACCTACCTTGTTGAGCTGCTTCACTGCACCACCTCCGAACCGAGCATCCGAGTTGGCGTCGCCGAGGCACCACCTAGCCCCGAGCCGACATTGCCACGAAGCTTCTACGTCGAAGCATGGCGCCGACCTCTCAACGCCGACTCATTAAGAAAAGCCTCGAGAATGTCTTCTCGCTAAGCCAATCCTCGTTTCATACGAGGAAGTGCTCTTAAAAG
Source organism: Mentha longifolia (assembly GCA_001642375.2). NCBI lineage: Eukaryota > Viridiplantae > Streptophyta > Magnoliopsida > Lamiales > Lamiaceae > Mentha > Mentha longifolia. Next base: position 15,283,298 of record CM038110.1, read on the forward strand.
CCAATCCTTGTCTCACGACGAGGAAGAGCTACCTAAAATTTAAACGCATGTAGGGAGACCACTCCTATCGATAAATTCGACAAACAAGGAACTTAAAAGTCGAAACTTCATCTTTAGACGAAGTGGCTACTCGAAAGCCAAAACCTCGTCTTATGATGAGATTGAGCTATTTAAAGCCAAAATCTCGTCTTACGACGAGTAAGAGCTATTTAAAGCAAAACTTCGTCAAAATCTAATTTCCGAAGTGAGCTATTTAAAGCCAAACTTCGTCGAAATCTAATTTCCGAAGTGAGCTATTTAAAGCCAAACTTCTTCGAAATCTAATTTCTGAAGTGAGCTATTTATTTAAAGCCAAACTTCGTTGAAATCCAATTTCCGAAGTGAGCTATTTAAAGCCAAACTTCGTCGAAATGCTTGCCACCTCGTTAAGACAAGGTGGGTATAATATTTGCATTGCCCCTTCGGAAATCGGATTTCGACGAAGTCGGAATGCTTGCCACCTCGTTAAGACGAGGTGGATATGATATTTGCATTGCCCCTTCGGAAATCAGATTTTGACGAAGTCGGAATGCTTGCCACCTCGTTAAGACGAGGTGGGTATAAAATTTGCACTGCCCCTTCGGAAATCGGATTTCGACGAAGTCGGAATGCTTGCCACCTCGTTAAGACGAGGTAGGTATAATATTTGCATTGCCCCTTCGGAAATTAGATTTCGACGAAGTCGGAATGCTTGTCACCTCGTTAAGACAAGGTGGGTATAATATTTGCATTGCCCCTTCGGAAATCGGATTTCGACGAAGTCGGAATGCTTGCCACCTCGTTAAGTGATCGAACTTATTTTCGTAAGGTAATTAATGCAGGTAGACAAGGAATTAACGAACACGAAAGTAAACAGAATGCAAAGGGATTTACGTGGTTCGATCTATTGGAATAGATCTACGTCCACGGGCGGAAAGAGTATAGATCTTTATTGCTTGTATGAGTAGTGATTACAAGATTGTTCTCCCCCTCTCAATCTATTCTAAACCCCTATTTATAGGTAATTACATATGGAATTCGACTAGGATTATAAGTCTTTTCCTATTAGGACTCCTTTGGCTTGATCTTCTCCTTTGTGGATAAACACCGAGCTTCTATATCTCTCTTGGAGCTTGAATTGTAGGAGTTGCCTTGGTGAAGAAGTTTCTTTAGTTGGGCCGAGCTGCGTGGGCCGAGCTTAACTGTCGGGGCCCAATTATATTGGGCCTGATGCTTGGGCCTAGGAGCTAGGCCGTATCCTATCACATCCCCCCCAAAAAGATGTAGAAGCGAGGGTGTGACGTAGGGGAAATAGTTGAGGTAGGAGTGGTCTAAAGTACGTCACACCCTCGCTTCTACATCTTTTTGGGGGGGATGTGATAGGATACGGCCTAGCTCCTAGGCCCAAGCATCAGGCCCAATATAATTGGGCCCCGACAGTTAAGCTCGGCCCACGCAGCTCGGCCAGCAGCTCGCCAACTAAATAAACTTTTTCACCAAGGCAACTCCTACAATTCAAGCTCCAAGAGAGATATAGAAGCTCGGTGTTTATCCACAAAGGAGAAGATCAAGCCAAAGGAGTCCTAATAGGAAAAGACTTATAATCCTAGTCGAATTCCATATGTAATTACCTATAAATAGGGGTTTAGAATAGATTGAGAGGGGGAGAACAATCTTGTAATCACTACTAATACAAGCAATAAAGATCTATACTCTTTCCGCCCGTGGACGTAGATCTATTCCAATAGATCGAACCACGTAAATCCCTTTGCGTTCTGTTTACTTTCGTGTTCGTTAATTCCTTGTCTACCTGCATTAATTACCTTACGAAAATAAGTTCGATCATAGCACGACACACATTCAAATCCAAGATATGTATACACATCCCAATCTTTGTGGCAAAGATCACACCTTTTCTTGAGAGTGATGCAAGTGAAAGTGAGAGGGTGAATATGGTGATGATGAATTCCATCGATCTCCTCCCCTAATTTCATATTCCTGAAATAACCGGAACCAACTTCCAAGCAATGAAGGTGGAAAGAAGCATCGCAAGGGCGGCAATGATACATCAAATTCTTCGGATGCATCTCTTCCTCGGAGAACTCGCAGAAGAAGTCGGGCGTCAGCAGCAACGGATGCTTGTCCCACTCGCGGTTTGTTACACTCAACGGCAGCAAAGCACATAGAAAATGCAATGCAAAATCACACCCCTCGTGGCTACAACAATACATACTACTACTCCCGTGAATTCTGGAATCACAGCCATGGCACAACTCAGTAGCGACTCCAGGATTTATAATTCGGGGGTGCGAAAAATAATTATACTCCCTCCATCCCATCTAAATTGTCCACATTGGGTTTGACATAGAGACCAATGCAAGTAGAGATAAGGAATTTAAAAATGATATTAGTTGTGAAATAAAGTTTTGCCATTTTAGGTAAGTGGACAATTATATGAGACATCCCAATAAGGAAATATGGGTACAACTAGAGTGAGACTTAGGGAGTATAACATTAATAGTACCGTCTTACAATAATATCAACAAAAATAATAAAATTACAAATATACCTAATTTAATTTTCGATGATGGTTCATTACTTGAAAGCGATTGGCAACATCGTCATCAAAAACTCGTAGGAAAACATATCTCTCGGTGAATAGACCAAACAATCATTTTAAAATTAATTTTCAAATCTATTTCGCAATTTATTTTAGACATAAGTCATTCTGAAAAATACTCTCTCGACACTTGCTACTGGAAGAATCAACACCAACTTGATGAACAAAAATACTAGAGGATAAGTCACATATCTATTTATTAACATTAATAATATTTTAAAACTTATTCTAATTATTTAAAATAAATAAATATACACATATATATATATATATATATATATATATATATATAATACTAGTAAAAATATTTTATTTTTGGGGTACAACTGTACCCCCATTGCTCCATACTAGAGTCGCCTCTGGCACAACTTCGTTGGGGCATCATAATCCCATTGTTTTCTAGTGAGGAAGAGTGGTTTGTGATGTTGGCGCGTATGAGATGCGTGTCGTATAGTTGTTGGTAAAGACGCACACTTTACGTCTATCTTTAACTCACACTTTGCACACTCGTACCCCATTCCGTATGTGGGAAGATCACACTGGTTGCACCGCCAGAACAAGTTATTAGTACCCCTACTACCCTCTGGTTTATAGAGTGTGAAGTTATGGTTTTTACCAGGCCCGGGTTTTCTGCTGCAGTCACCAAGAACAAGAAGGGAGTTCAAAGATGAAGATTGTAAAGTATTAGGTAGCAAGGAGCAAATGTGGTGGATGCAATACGTGCAAGCATTATCAGCACACTCGTAATACGGAGTAGAAGAAGATATTGGCGTAACACACGCCTCACATATCTTCAATTCTTCATCTTCATCATCATCATTATCATTTTTTTTGTGCGAATTCTGAAACAAAACTCAATGGGTGCTCGTGACTATTCAAATAAACATGTACTAGGACTAGTACTAATAGTGTCAACAACTTTTTCTCTCATAACAAAAGGTGTGATTAACTTGTCAGGGATGTCAATCGCATGTAGCGGGAGCTCAATTACATCTCCATCATCTTCACTTCTGAAATCAATAGTAAATTATACCATGATATTAGGAACCAATCTGAACCGTTGATTTGCTCAAGATCAACGGTTATCATGATAAAAGAACATGATTATATTGTAACATATGATAAGCGCGATTCATAAAAAAAATATAATTTCATCATATCTAAATAAGCATGATTGCAAAAGTATGTCACAACAAAATTGGTTCTCAAAGGATGTATATCAAGTGTGATGTGTTCATGGTTTTTTATTAGGTTTTGATAGTGTCAATTTAAGAAATTGTATGATTTAACCACATGGTAAGCCGAACTCAAAGGAGTGTGCCTCTATAATTTTTAGTGCGACTAACTCAACTATAACACAAAATGTACCTAGCTAAGTAAAGTGAGATCATTAATTAGTACCCCATCCGTCCCACTCTACTTGAGCCCAGTAGAGTGGGCACGAATATTAAGATAGCAATAATTCTTTGTTAATTATAACTATTAAATTATAAATAAAATTCATATTTCCAAACCTAAAAACACTCTAATGAAACAAAAAATCTTAATTAGGCCATTAAGAGTCCCTTAACCACACTACTAATTGGACCTAATTATTTATACATTATGAAATAGCTCAAGTAGAGTGAGATGACTCAAAAAAAATTGGCTCAAGTAGAGTGGGACGGAAGAAGTAGTATCTTACAAGTTAGAGACGTCTGGTTTTGTGGTTGATGATACAATCGCAAACTTGATATGAATAATGTATCTGCACTCATCACAAAAATACGCCCAACATGATGCTTCACAATACTTACTACAAACATCGCACCTATATCTATACTTGCAATGTTTCTTTGGTAATGAGAATATGAGGGGACAACAAAGTGCAGCTCAGTTGGTAAGACGCTTCCCCTCCAATCTTAGAGGTCAGGGGTTCGAGTCATCCCGGAAGTGTATGTATGTGAGTGTGTTGTGTTTGCCTGATAAAAAATTAAAATTAAAAAATTAAAAAAAAAAAGAATATAAGGGATAGGGGATGGTGGTGACCGTCTGATACGATTATATCTATAGAATTAATATCTATATTAGTATTTAGATATGTTTAATTATTTAGTTTGATCTTATAGGATATTTACCTAGTTTAGGATTCTACTTGTAGGGATTTAGCCTTATATATTGATAGTCGATGTATTTGAGATTCATGGAAGGAATAGAATATCAATTGGAACCCTAATTATTTGGTTCTCCTTCTTCCTCACGACAAAGCCCTAATTGGCTGCCGACGGAGAAAGCTCTCCGCGCTCAGCTCTTCCACCTCGCTGCCGACGGGTCCGTCACCCGTGTTCAGCACTCGTAGCCGCCGACCTTCACGTCGAAGGCGCCGGATTTCCAGATTTATTTACTTATTGTTCGTGTTCGTTGTTCGATAAGGTTTCGATCCTATCAACTGGTGCTTTCATTGAGAGCTCTCTCGTTGAGAGCTTTCATCGCCGAACTCACATCATCATCACATCTATCACGGCACCAACAACCACCGCCGACGTTCCCATTTCCCGTGCCAACCCACAACGACAACGACAACGACCCAGTCAGCCTCCAGCCTCAACGCGCAGGCTGTGTCTGCGTTTTCTTCCTCGATCGATACCATCCTCAAGATCACGCACAGGCTGTGGGATTTGGCTTGGTATCCTCAGCTAGAATTTTGAATTACTTGCATACCTAAAGCACATAAACGAAGACGTCGGGGTCGACTCGCCGTCGTCAACGGTATCGCGCTTTACAACCTCCCCCGCTACTGGTGTGCTCGGCCAGAAGTCAGTCGCTATTGCTGAGCTTTCATAGCCAAAAAAAAAAAAAAAAAAAAAAAAAAAAAAAACTTCATGGAATGGAAAAGAGAGTTATGGTCAACAATGACGGCACCCAGCACCCATTCCCTTCGTTCCGTCCTCCAACAACGGGGAACCTCCGCCCCGACGGCCCTCTTCGGCGTAATCCGGCAGCAGTCGGTCGCGAGATTATTGGCTCTCGTACATGGCACACTCACGCCGACGAGGATCACTTCATGCAGCAGCCGCAACCATTGGATACTTACACGCAAGGGTTGGATCACCTTATGGCGCGTTTGGATCGGCTCGAGGCCCGTCTAGCTGACACCGATAGGCGTGCTCGTACTTTGGCGCATCCACTACAACACGAGTTCAATGAACCGGAGCACTATCCACAGCGAGCAGGGTGGGAGAATTCCTCTCGTCATGGTCGCCGCGGCCCTATGCACGTTGATCCCCCGCGCGGAATAAAGAAAGAACATCCGTATGACAGGTCTTCATGGTCTTCATGGGAGCCTTCCTTCGCGCGCAGCAGCTCGTACACTTACGACGACTACCGTTACAACAATGACTTCTACGCGTATGGCGACCGCTCACTGTACTGCACGTCGATTGAGAAACCTCGGTTCATGCAGCCTCGGCAACAACCCTCTTTCTCTTCATGGGACCGGCCTCTCTCTCGTCCTCAGCTTCATGTCGACCACTACGAGGACCCTAATTGCTTTTTCGACGGGAGATTTCCGCGTTCAGTCCAGCACCATCACACCGACGACCTCCTGTTCGAGGCACCGGATTTCTTTTCATCAGCTATTCGAACCACTGTAGCAATCTCGGGGCTCAACGAAGACGACGACCAGCTGAATGCAATGACAGATCAGTTCGAGCCGCGGCAGCCGCTCGTGGGGGAGGATCTGGGCGAGGTATTCGGATTTGGGCCGTGTCTCGGGTCTCACATGGGCCTACGCATGGACATCATGGATTCAGAGTTTGATACCGAGGAATCCGAGATAAATCTCGATGAAATTGACTCGTAGGGAGGGATAGCTCGTGCTTAAAGTTATTACGATCTTCATGAGAAATCCAAGGAGCAAGTAGTTGAATCATCTTTCGAGCTTGAGGTTGATTCAACGCTACAATCGGAAGTCTTAGTGGGAGAGTCTCTACTTATGAGTTATGAGCTAGAAGAGAAGAACCATGTGGATGAGTCAATTTTGGGGCAAGATGACGAAGAACTTGAGTTTCGATGTAAGCAGTTTGATGAAGAACTTCCACCATTATCGTATGTTGGATTGGAGATTATAGTTGTCCATAATCTGGAGCAAATTGAAATCATACAAGTTCTGAAGCTAAAGGAAGTTGCTTTTGGAGCTACTTGGAGTAATTCTATCAACCGTGTAGCCGAGTCTGAGGAGGAAGTCAACGACAATGCTAAGCCAAGGATGGTGATGAAGTTGTATGATCTCAAGGAAGTGTTCAAGAAATTGTTTGAAGAATTTTATAAGCTCCACCTTGAGGGCAAGGTGGTTTTAAAGGGGTTGGAGTTGATACGATTATATCTATAGAATTAATATCTATATTAGTATTTAGATATGTTTAATTATTTAGTTTGATCTTATAGGATATTTACCTAGTTTAGGATTCTACTTGTAGGGATTTAGCCTTATATATTGATAGTCGATGTATTTGAGATTCATGGAAGGAATAGAATATCAATTGGAACCCTAATTATTTGGTTCTTCTTCTTCCTCATGACAAAGCCCTAATTGGCTGCCGACGGAGAAAGCTCTCCGCGCTCAGCTCTTCCACCTCGCTGCCGACGGGTCCGTCACCCGTGTTCAGCACTCATAGCCGCCGACCTTCACGTCGAAGGCACCGGATTTCCAGATTTATTTACTTATTATTCGTGTTCGTTGCTCGATAGGGTTTCGATCCTATCACCGTCCGTATGGAGAGTGTCGGGCAACGAGGCACAACTTCTGTGAAGCAATAATTGACAAGTGCTGCATATATATATGCCATGTCCTTACCTTCATTACCACAACCATCGCAATAGAATGAAAATGCGGGCTTTCTCATCAGCGTGAGAGGGTGATGAGGGTGACTCCGGTGATCTAACTCTTCTCTCTCTTCTATATAATCCTCGGCACATTTTATGTCGACTTCAAAATCACAGGCATAGCACCGGTAAGCAAACGCATTGTAAATACCATCACGACATATATAGATGGCAACCATCATAATATAAATATCCATCCCACTTAAGTCGGTTGAGGGGATGCCTAGAGTGTTTTGGGTGCAAGATTTGATTAGGTAATTCTCCACACTTCTTGTGGAGGATTATTGTCCAATCGCTACAATCGGCTTGTTTCTCACAAATATACGCCATCTCCAAATTAGCTACGGGTTCACCACACCCATAACAATCTCGATTTGATTTGTCGCTCACATTTTTTGTTAGAATCAAAGGATGTTCGTGGTAGAATTGGCTAATCACCTTCTTCTCCATATCTTATCTAGCTCTACGTAACAGTACTATATCTACACAAATAGAGCATCGCCAATTAACACAAATTAAAAACACGTACGCATCTAAACGATTAATACAAACTTGTGAGATTATATATATATATATATAGAGGGAACGCTTCGTGTGTAAATAAATCCTGGCATGTTAAAATGATAAAAATGCTTAAAGGTATATAACATCATGCTTAAATATGTATAGAATTATGCTTGTTATATAATTGCGCTTTTTAATGTACAAATTGATGCTTAAATAAAATTATGCTTATTGTAATTTGAAATCATGCTTAAATCAATGACAATCATAGATTTGATTAAGATCAATGGTTCAGATTCATTCCTATTTAACACGCCAATATTTATTAATATATGAACCAAACTATATAAATATATATATATATATATATATATATATATATATATATATATGTTGTGTAGAGCTGTCAAATGCTCGGGCCAAGCCGGTCCAAGCCCGAGCCCTAAATTAAATCTTAATTAGGTCATCCCAGAAATCCATCGGGCCGCAAAAATTAATGCCCAAACCCGGCCTGTGAGAAAATTTTAGTGTAAAATTAATCGGGCCGACCGGGTCCCCCGAGCCCATCGGGCTTTTGATTGTCTTGGGCCGGACCGGGCTGGGCCAAATTTTCAATGGGCCTCCAATTTCATAGCCCAAGCCCGCCTAAATTACTGGTGGGCCAAGACTACTCATCGGTCCGGGCTTTTTTCGGGCCAAATTTGACTGCTCTAATGTTGTGTATGAATTGTTTGATGCATGGCATTATCAATCTACGTGAGCACAAAATATAGAGTGATATACGTGCATGAGTGGATCAAGAAATTACACAAAATTAATATACGTATACTACACTAATGAATCGAGGCTATGTATAGGAGACCAAATCTTCCCCTTCCGAATTGAAAAAAGTTCAAAAGAACATAATTATGAGAATCATGCAACTACTTGGATGAATAACACATCCTAACGTCACGGACTTATTTCCTGAACAACGAACCGTGCGGTCTTTGCTCCTTGTCCCGCTCCTTGCGGTTAGCAAAGTCAGCCTAACTCTAATGGTGTTGTGGGTGAAGTGTGAAAAATTGGCTAAGTAAAGAAGATTTAGAGAGAGAACATTTGGAGAATGCTTGATCACTAGATTGCTTGATGATTACAAATGAGTGGCCAATGACCTATTTATACAAGTGAGGGGAGGGTTCTAGATCCATCCATGTTCTAGATCATTCCCATGTTCTAGCTACTTCTACCATTCTAGGACCTTCCATTATCTATAAGGTTCTAGATCTTTCCCATGTTCTGGCTATTTCTACTATTCTAAGACCTTCCATTATCTATAAGGTTTTAGATCCTTCTCATGTTCTAGCTACTTTTACTATTCTAGGACCTTCCATTATCTACAAGGTTCTAGGTCCTTCTCTCTATCTCTACATACATGGGCCCTTAGTCTTGGACTACAATTGTGGACTAAGTAATTGGGCTAATTAATAAATTGGATAGAAATTAATCTCATGGCCCAAATACTTAGAAAAATTAGGCGGTTTGTGACACTAAGCTACCGCCAACATATATACTTCAATCTAAATAGTAAATATGCCTTAGATCGAAATGCAAGCAAAGAACAATTCTTTTTTAAAAGTAAAGGCAAAGTTCAGAATATCATTAACTATACAAAACTGTGGAAATTATTGTGCATGCTCTATATTTGTGTATACCTTAAAGAAGTCCGTGGTCCCTACCAAATTTATTTTTTTCAATATTCGTCATTGATTTGAAACGAACACATGAGTACGGAAAAGCAAATACTAGGACTCGCAGGAAAAGGAAAGGATAAATTTTGTTCAAAATATTTGGAAGTCACCACATGCATATGCAACTTGCTACGGTATATTCTTGGCAAAACATTTTTTGGATTTTCTCTTTAATTTTACATACATTTTCAGGATAGAGGATCTGAGCGGCTTTGCTAGTAATTGACAATTAGGATTCATTGCATTTTCAAGTTCTATTTTCTATTGTAGCATGGCCTTGTGTTAAGAAAATTTCTATAATTAATCAACACTAATTAACTATTTTTATAAACAAATTAAAATGTTAATTATGAAAATATTTTTAACACACAGTGACCATCCATTTGTGCAAACATAAGATACAAAACGGAAATGTAATAGATGATCTGAATTGAATAATTGAAAGACACTTAGACAAAAGTATTTGTACTTACGTATACATGTGTATACGATCACCATGGACCATGGTCCCACATTTATCTCCTAAAGAATTTCTTTCAACGTTGTTCCCAAATAATGATTGCATAACTAAAATTTCAATAGCATAATGATCGATCTTATTTTCGCAAGACGGTTAATGCACAAGAACTGAGATTTAACGAATACAAAAGTAAACGGAACACAAAGGGGTTTACGTGGTTCGATCTATTGGAATAGATCTACGTCTACGGGCAGAAAGAGTATAGATCTTTATTGCTTGTATGAGTAGTGATTACAAGATTGTCCTCCCTTCCAATCTATTCTAAACCCCTATTTATAAGTATCTACACATGGAATTCGACTAGGATTATAAGTCTTTTCCTATTAGGACTCTTTGGCTTGATCTCCTCCTTTACTGGATAAACACCAAACTTTTATATCTCTTGTGGAGCTTGAATTGTAGTCGATGTGGGAGTTGTCTTGATGTAGAGATTCCTTTGAGATGGGCCGTCGTGGATTCGGCCTAGGTAGGCTGTTTGGGCCGAGCCAAGCAAGGCTCTTCGGTGGGCCGAGCTGCATAGGCCGAGCTTGACAGTCGGAGCCCAATTACATTGGGCTCGATGCTTGGGCCTAGTGGCTAGGCCATATCCTATTACATCCCCCCCCCAAAAAAGATATGAAGTGAGGGTGTGAGCTGGGGTAGAAAGATATAGAAGTTACATCGACGAAGTCAGAATGCTGGCCACCTCGTTAAGACAAGGTGGTGTTGGAATTCACATGGCCCCTTCGGAAATTAGGTTTCGACGAAGTCGGGATGCTGCCACCTCGTTAAGACGAGGTGGAATTGGACTTCACATTGCCCCTTTGAAATTGGATTTCGACGAAGTAGGATGCTGCCACCTCGTTAAGACGAGGTGGAATTGGACTTCACATTGCCCCTTCGGAAATTGGATTTCGACGAAGTCGGAATGTGAACCGTCTCATTGGGATGAGGTCGAACACGTGATGTGTCAGTTACATTTAATGCACCATTTGGGGTCCCGATAAAGTAGGCGGAAAGTTACTAAAACTTCTTTCAGACGCCACAATCAACATTTTTGAAATTTGGAACCCTAAAATTTTCGGCAATTCATCTTCTTCCTTCACGCTCGCAGTGCTGCCGTCAGTGTTACACCAGAATCCAGTGACCCATTCGTTGTCATCACAGGGTTTCATTGCTGAAAAAGTAAGTCCATGGCTTCCTCTTCTATTATACGCGAGTCTAGCGGTAGTGGTAGTCAGAATTCGGGCGACAGGTCTATGTCGCCGCCGGTATCTCATTCGCCGAAAATATAGAGGTAGATGTATATACTGTAGAGTCGGACATTCCGTCGAATTGTAGGGTAGTTTTTGCTCCTCCCCGTGATTCGGTCGGAACAGTGTCAAAATTTTCTTCAACCCTAGATTCCTCTGCAATTTTGAAAATTGCAAAAAATTATTTATTTCCTGATTGGATAGAGATGTTAGCACCTCGGCCGGAGGATAGGGCGTCCAACCCTCCGGTTGGCTTCGTAACTATCTACGAAGATTGCTTATGCCATGGTCTTCGTCTCCCCCTCCCCGCTGTTTTTGCCGATCTTCTTCGGAAGTTCGGCATTCCTCTAGCGCAAATAACGCCGAACTCGTTTAGGCAGCTTACTACTTTAGGCGTACTTAGTAGTCGTCACGGGGTCAGCCTGTCAGTAGAGCTGATCCTGAAATATTTCCAATTTAATTCTTACAATGGGTGGTATTATCTGTCACCCCGTCTTGGCTTTCGAGTGAAGACGAAGTCAAAAATCCCGAACTGGCAGTCGAAGTTCTTCTTCTGTCGGTTCGGTGAGGTCCCACATTTCATCTGGAATGTGGGTAAATTGAGGAACCAAGGCACCGAAGAAAAGTTCGGTGTGCTTGATGAAGTGTTGACTAGCCTAGTTGATGAAGAATTCACTGAGGCCGATCTTGCTATGGCGGGGCTGAGCCCTTATGATCCAGACTCCATGGTTGAGCCGGTGAAGGGTGAGGCTCCACTTGGTCCGTTTCTTTGTTTTGTATATGTTCTTTTTCATTGTGCTGAAGCTCTAACTGTTTTTCTACAGTGAAACTTCTTGGTAAGAAAAGGGCAAGGCCAACCGCTACTGAAAAGTCAACATCCGAGGTTTCTTCGGAACGAACAGAGAGCGGACTAGGTGCCTCACCAATGGGGTCCCCTCCGGAGCGACCTCTCGTGCGAAAAACAAAACAGCAGAAGTCGGTTGTTGCTGTTCCTGCTGGAGAGGAGGATTGTACAGTTACTGCAGTCCGGTTATCTGGCGGTGTTGGACGCCAGGGTTTTGGAGAACTAGTGAATCAGCCTCAGCCATTTCCCGAGGTAGTATCACACTTACAGATGTACTTCGGCATTTCATTATATATTTTTCACCGCTAATGTATGTTTATATAGGGTGCCGAGGACATGGTGGCGAGGCTGAGCGACCTTACCTCGGAGTTGAGCAATTTCCTGACCGCTGGGGTCGACCGCTTCAACAAAGGGGTCCGAGCTCAGCGGGATCTAGAGAATGAGAAGGGCAGCCTCGTCAACCGACTGGCATTGGCCGAAGCGAGGGTGTCGGCAGAACGGGCTGCAGTGGAATCGACAAAGGACGCTGCTGAGTCCGCGAAGAGAGAGGCGGCCATGTGGAAGGCCGAGGCAGAGGCGGCAAGGCGACAGGAGGCCGAGGCGGTAGCCATGCAGGGGTCACTGCTTCGGTCTTATACGGAGAGGCTCTTCCGCTCTGAAAGATTCTCAGAGCTGGCCGGGCAGGTCGCCACCATCTTAAACATTCGTGCAGGTAGCGACGTGATCGACAACATCGCTTCTGATATTCCGGACTTGGACAAGGCCAAGTACGGATATCAGGAGATGTCAGATGCGGCTGTCAACCGTGCGTATGCTGAGGCGCTGTTGGAAGGCCTCAAAAGCATTCCCGTGCTGGACAGCTTAGCCTCGTCGTCTACTGTATTGACTGCCGAGGTGGTGGCGGGATGGCCAGTTGATAGGGATGAGGAGTTGGAAGGGCTGATTGCCGACCTCAACCGTACTGCCGAGCCCAGAGTTGAGGCTGCTGGCCGAGGCAGAGAGGAGGCCGAGGAGGAAGGCGATGCTGACGCGGCAATCTCTAGTCAGAATGAGGAGAATGCCGAAGTGGTCAGTTGATCACCTCTGTACATTCTTTTTTTTTTTTTTTTTTTTTTTTTGTAAGGCTTTTGTACTGCGGCATCGGTAATATGTCGCTTGACTTTCGCCTTTCTGGCTTAATAAAATTTCAACATTTAATTGAAACTTTTATTCTTTGCATTGTAGTCTTCCCCCACTATTTTTGATGCATCCCCGTACATAGCTCAAATCAACAACTTATTACGGGCTCTTGAAGCTAAGGATGTCGAAGCCCTTCGTTTGAGAGACCAAGCTAAGTATATCCAGGACGAGGCCGACGTGAGACTTAGAGCTGCTCAGATCAAAAATGACGAGCTTCAAGCTCGGCTCTTAGAGCTTGGAGATAAGTATGATGCTATGAAGGACAAATCTATAAGGATCGCCGAGGAGCATGCCGAATACGAGGCCATTGTCCGCCGAAACGGCGGGAAAACCATTGCTGAAGTTGATGCAAAGGTAACAGAAATCGCAGCCCGGTGTAAGGATTGCCATGAAAGATACGGGTCGGACTCCTGGCAACTCAAAGATCAGATGGTTGAGCTGAAGCGAATAGCTAGTATGTATGATGTGATCCTAGCTCGCCGTCCGAGGTTGGCTGCTCGACTGGGAAAGGACTCTCATCCATCGAGTTCATCCACTACCACTGATCCTTCGAGATCGTCGACTTCCGCGGATCGATCAGACATGAGATATGCGCGGCATTCTAAAGACATATATGAACAGGAACGGCAAAGATTGGCTCGACAAGGTCGAGGTCGGGGCCTTCAACCGAGTACTGGTCGGAGTCGAGGACGAGGTAGTGGTGAACGTGGTCGAGGCCGCTTTAATATAGATGATGTTTTAAATTTCAATTCCGACGGTGATTTTCCTACAAGATGGCTTAGTTTTAGCAAACCCAAGCCTTCTAGCTCGTCTTAATCACCATGTATTGTACTCTTCCATTTTTGAAATAAAAACGGAATGCACTCATATTAGCCTTTTACCTTGTTTTAACATAGATGTATTTCCTTGTATTATACAAAGGTAGGTCATGATGAGCATTACCTCGTCAAAAGACGAGGTTTATTAGGCTTGAATTAGCACGACCTCGTCATCCGACGAGGTTTAGGCTTTGTTGAGCACGACCTCGTCATCCGACGAGGTTTAGGCTTTGAATAGCACGACCTCGTCATCGGACGAGGTTTAGGCTTGGTCAGCACGACCTCGTCGTCCGACGAGGTTAGGCTTTGAATAGCACGACCTCGTCATCCGATGAGGTTTAGGCTTTGGTCAGCACGACCTCATCGTCCGACGAGGTTTAGGCTTTGAATAGCACGACCTCGTCATCCGATGAGATTTAGGCTTTGGTCAGCACGACCTCGTCGTCCGACGAGGTTTAGGCTTTGAATAGCACGACCTCGTCATCCGACGAGGTTTAGGCTTTGGTCAACACGACCTCGTCGTCCGACGAGGTTTAGGCTTTGTTTAGCACTACCTCGTCATTCGATGAGGTTTAGGCTTTGTTTAGCACTACCTCGTCGGGTTTAGCACGACCTCGTCATTCGACGAGGTTTAGGCTCTTCTCTGTTTTAAACAAAGGCCGTATCTTTATTTTTAACCGAGGTGGCGCCTCCTTGTTTTAAACAAAAGTACTTCTTCCTAGCTTTTGACAAAGGTGATTCCTTCGTTTAAGCCCAGGCAGTTTGAACTTCTATTTTTAACAAGGTTAGGTCGTTACGCGCGCGTTTAGCATTTACTCCCAATGTGGAGTTTATTAAATTACCCTCGTCAGGGTTTCAAAATACTAAGCATAAGTGGAATAGAGAGATGCAAAATATGATATGCAAGTATTTAAACGCATAATGAAGGAAAAATAAAACTTTATTGAAGAAAAAACCTAAAAAAGAAAAACAGCTGACAAGACGAACTGACTCTTGACACCTACGACTTTAAATGAACTGATCCTAGACATTATTCTCCTCCACTTATACAAAGTATTTTTTTAAATGATTGATGTGCCATGTACGGGGTAAGGGCTCACCGGATAGATGGGCAAGCTTGTACGACCCTTTGCCGAGGACTTCTTCGACTCGGTGTCATGGCTTCAAGCTTGCCGAGCCTTTCGCTTTACTGACCTCGTTATTCCGAAGTACGAGGTCGCCTACTTGGAACTGTTGGTACTTCACCCTTTGGTTGTAGTACCGAGCTACTTGTTGCTTGTACTTAGCTTCTCTTATGTAGGCGAGCTCTCGTTTTTCTTCCAACAGATCCAGTTCGGTTCGGAGGTCTTCCTCGTTGGCTTCGGCTGTGAAGTTGATAGTGCGTGGGCTCGGCAGGCCTATCTCTACCGGGATCACTGCTTCGGTTCCGTACACCAAACTATAAGGTGTTTCACCGTTCGAGGTCCGGGGAGTTGTTCGGTACGACCATAGGACTTGGGGTAAATTTGCGGCCCAATCTCCTTTGGCTTTGTCGAGGCGGGTTTTGAGTCCCTTGACAATCATTCTGTTCGTCACTTCAGTTTGGCCGTTCGCTTGAGGATGAGCTACCGAAGTGAACTTTTGGTGAATGTGAAGCCCTTCACACCATTCTCTGAATGTCCGATCGGTGAATTGTGTTCCATTATCCGAAACCAGGATGCGAGGTACACCGAAGCGGCAAACCACATTCTTCCATACGAAGTTGAGGGCGTTCTTGCTTGTGATCTTTGCCAAGGGCTCAGCTTCGACCCACTTAGTGAAGTAGTCGATGGCTACGATGAGGAACTGGAGTTGTCCGGGAGCTTTATCAAATGGTCCGACGATGTCAATTCCCCACTGCACAAACGGCCACGGGCTTTGCATGCTTATTAGGTCGGTCTGAGGTAGTCTCGGTACCGTCCCATGGATTTGACATTTTGGGCATTTTTTAACTAGTTCGACTGCGTCTTGAAACATTGTAGGCCAGTAATAGCCCCAGCGCATGACCTTCTTTGACAGTGCTCGAGCTCCAATGTGGCTTCCACATGACCCTTCGTGAACTTCGCTTAACGCATAGTTTGCTTGGTTCGGCCCGACACATCTTAGGAGAGGTTGAATGTATGACTTTCTGTACAGAACTCCTTCTTGTAGAACGTACTTTGGTGACTTGCTTAAGATCTTTCTTGCCTCAAGCTTGTCACTGGGCAGTTCGCCCTTCTCCAAATAATTCCGAAGAGGAGTCATCCAATTTGGGGCTTCATCATCAATTACGAGGCCGACCTCAGCTTCTTCTATACTTCGGTGTTTGACTTCTTCCACTGGAGAGCTTGTTGACGAGGACGCCAACTTGCTCAAAGCATCAGCTCGGGTATTTGCTCCTCTTGGGATCGTACCAACTCGAAGTAGGTGAAGCTTTCTTGCAGACTCCTAGCTTTTTGGAGATACTTCCTCATTCTGTCGCCCTTTGCCTCGTATATGCCGAGCATATGGCTAACTATGACTTGGGAGTCACAGTAGACTTGTACAGCTCGTACTTGAAGACTTTGAGCGAGGCGAAGTCCTGCAATTAGGGCTTCGTACTCCACCTCATTATTTGTGGTAGGGAAGTCGAACCGAAGTGCATATGTTATCTCCTTTCCATCCGGGCTAATTAGCATGACTCCCGCTCCACTGCCTGTACGACCTGAAGCGCCATCTACGTAAACTTTCCAGCAGTCATGTGGGGGCTCCTTAGGATGCTCGGCTTCGACTTTGTTTTGCGGGAGTTCGTCCTGCTTTGGTGCTTCGGAGAACTTAGCCTCTACCAGGAAATCCGCTAGCGCTTGTCCCTTTATCGCCTGCCGAGGACAGAAATTTATGTCGTGCTCGCCGAGTTCGACAGCCCACTTTGCAATTCTACCCGATGCTTCAGGTTTTGTCAGGACTTGGCGAAGTGGCAGGTCGGTTAGAACTCGTATGGTGTGTGCGTGGAAATACGGTCTCAACCTTCTAGCGGCATATACTAGTGCAAGGGCGACTTTTTCCAATGGTTGGTACCTCGTCTCCGGTCCTTTCAAGGCTCGGCTAATGAAATAAACAGGAAGCTGCCGTCGTCCTTCCTCCCGAACTAGTACAACACTTATAGCTTCATCCGAGGCTGCGAGGTATAGGGAGAGGACCTCTCCATCTTTCGGAACAGACAAAGTTGGGAGTCTGGCCAGGTATTTCTTCAGCTCTTCAAACGCCGCTTTGTGCTCGTCCTTCCATTCGAAGTTAGGTGCCTTCTTGAGAATTTTGAAGAAAGGGAGCTGCTTTTCGGCGGCCTTAGATAAAAAATGACTTAACGCTGCTAAATAGCCAGTCAGTTGATGCACATCATGAATGGTTTTCGGGACCTTCATCTCTTGGACGGCTCGAACTTTAGAGGGGTCTGCCTTTAAACCTTCTTGCGAAATCCAGCACCCCAGGAATTTCCCTGATCGTACCATAAAAGTACATTTCGCAGGGTTTAGCTTCAGATTCACTTTCCGAAGTAGATCAAAGACAACCTTCAGGTCGTTAACACAGGTCGCTGGTTCTCTGCTTTTGACGACGATGTCATCGACATAGACTTCAACACTCTTTCCAATATGTTGTTCGAATATCTTGTCGACCATCCTTTGATAGGTTGCTCCCGCGTTTTTTAGCCCGAATGGCATCTTCTTATAGGCAAACACGCCGAAGTCCGTGATGAACGCTGTCTTCGGTGCATCCTCTTCACTCATTAGTACTTGGTGATACCCCTTATATAGATCTAGAAAACTGAAGACCTTGTGACCGACTAGGGCTTCTACTTTTTTATCTATGTTGGGCAAGGGATAGCAGTCCTTTGGACAATATTTGTTGAGGTCGGTATAGTGAATGCACATCCGCCAACCTCCTTGTTGTTTTTTGACCATGACCGGGTTAGCTATCCACGTCGGATATTTGACCTCGAACAAAATGTCGGCTTTTTGAAGCTGTTGCACTTCGTCATGAATGACTTGCCTTCGTTCTGCCGCGAAGACTCGTTGCTTCTGTTTTACCGGCTTCACTTCGGAGTTGATATTCAGCCGATGAGTGATGATGCTGGGCGCTACTCCGGTCATGTCGAGGGGAGTCCAGGCAAAAACATCTCTGTATTCCCGAAGAAGTTGGACGATCTGCCGGTGGAGTTCGGCACCTCCTGCGAAGCCTACTTTGACGACCTTAGATAGGTCGCCTTCGTAGAGTACTATGTTTTTCACCGGCTCATCTGATGCGGATTCTTGCTCCTGCCTCAACTCTTCGGGTAACTGTAATTGCTATGCTTGAGGGTGTTGGGGTGCCCCGGCACCTCGAAGTGCAATCTGCATGCACTCTTTTGCCCTTTTTGGTCACCTCGAACTATGACAACCCCGTTTTTTGATGGGATTTTGATCGTTAAGTGGTATGGCGAACAGATCGCCTTGACCCCCACCAGCTAATCCCTTCCGAGTATAACATTATATGGAGAATCCGCTTTAACAACAAAGAAATTGATGACCTTAGTGGTTGATAAAGGGTGAATCCCCACTGTGACGGGTAGCTGTACGACCCCCTCCGTTTGCGTCTCCTGTTGGACGAAGCTCTTTAGCGGGACTGGTGCTGGTGCGAGCTGCGTCCTCTCCACTCCGAGCTGATCGAAGCAACTCTTGAAGAGGATGCTGACCGAGGCTCCGGTATCGACGAAAATTCGTCGTACGAGCTTATTGGCCACCCCGGCTTCGATCACTATCGCATCCTGATGGGGCATGATAGGTGGCACTGGATCTTGGTCCGAAAAAGTAACCACTTCGTCCTTCTTGAACCTTTTTTGGGAAGGTTCGCCTTGTTGCGGACTTCGAGCCTCGGCTTTTAACGACTTCGTAGCTCCCTGTGGGAGTCCAGTAATAGCTTGTACGACCCCATCATACTGAGGCTGGTCCTCGCCTTCGCCATCCTCTCGCTTCGGCTTTTTGTCGGCCTGGGGGCCGCAGTTATTCCCCCCCCCTATTTTGTCTTATTCTTTTGTTGTTCTGGGGTCGGCCTTCATTCTGGTTGCGATTTTGGTACCTTTTAAGCATACCATCGCGCACCAAGTTCTCAATATCTTCGGCTAAGTTCCAGCACTCTTCTGTATCATGGCCATAGTCTTCATGGAATCGGCAGTACTTACCCCTGGATCGGCGGTTTGCCTTTGATTTTGACATTGGCTGAGGCTTTTCGAACATGTTGGTATATAGCTCGTAAATTTCCGTCCTCGGCTTGGTCAGTGGTGTAAATTGGGTCTTCTCCAGAGTTTGCCGAGGTCCAAGTCGGGATTCAATTGGGCCTCGTTGCAGTCTATCTAAGGCACTTCGGCAACTTTGACTTCGGTCATTGCGCTCCTCTTTCCTCCGATCAGATGGTTCGGGCTTATCAGCCTCGCGCTTTTTCCTATCCGCCTCATCTGCTCGTGCGAAACGATCCGCGATGCTCCACAGCTGCTTCGATGTCCGTGGCTCTTCCCTTATGATCTCCTTGTAGAGAGCACCAGATTGGATGGCATTCTGGAAGGCTGAGATAAGGACTTCGTCAGTCAAGCGATCGACTTTCAGGCTTTCTTCGTTAAACCTAGTCATAAAGTCACTTATTGATTCTCCTCGTCTCTGGCTAATGGAAAGAAGCTGGGCCGGGGTAGTTTTTGCCTCGGCTTTCTGGAAAAACCTGCGTTCGAAAGCTTCGAGCAGGTCTGCGTACGATCCGATACTGCATGGAGGCAGGCTATCGAACCAACTACGAGCGTTGTCGACAAGCAGTTCAGGAAATACCTTACACATGTAGGTATCCTCACTAAGACCTTGATTCATCATATTATATTGGTATTGGGACAGGAAATTGCTCGGATCGCATAAGCCGTTGTAAGGCTTGATAGGGGGTACTCGATACTTCTCTGGGAGAGGAGTGTAAAGTATGTAGTTGGTGAAGGGAGTAGAGATCTTACTGTAAACAGTAAATCTCCTCCTCGGTGATCGTCGTCAAGCCGAGGTGAAACAGTATGACGACGAGGTGGGGTGATGGTACGGCGAGGTGTATGTCTGGGGTCTCCTCGGCGTTTATCATCAAACCTTCTTTGACGAGGTGCCGCTTCTCGTGCGCCACAATCTGGATGCTTTGAGAATCGTGTCGCTGATGGGAACAGGGTGTAGCTCCACGTTCTCCATGATGTCCAGCTCTTTGTTGGTTGACGAATTGCAAGAATTCTGTGCCTTTATATGCAAGGAAACTCTTTACTGCATCCTCAAGTTCATGCGGCTGGAGCTTTGGGGCCTCCTCTCCGTCACGACCACTGCTGTGACCTTCTTGGCTGGGGTGGAGCGGTCTGCCGAACTGATCCACCGGAATATTTCCGATATGCCCTTCCGGAGTCAGCGCACGCTCCTTCCCGGGGCGTCTCTGATTAGAGCTGGGTGGATGGCTAGAGGCTTCGGTTGATTCATGAGCAGTTTGCTGAGCATCCGTCTCCTTAGCAGCGGCGGCGGCGGCAGCGGCAGACTTATTAGCGGCAGCAGTAGATCGTGTTGATTTCCCGGCCATCGCGATTATAACAAACTTGCAAAAATTTGATCAAGATTCACAAATTTTGTTTCCCACAGACGGCGCCAGTGATCGATCTTATTTTCGCAAGACGGTTAATGCACAAGAACTGGGATTTAACGAACACAAAAGTAAATGGAACACAAAGGGGTTTACGTGGTTCGATCTATTGGAATAGATCTACGTCCACGGGTAGAAAGAGTATAGATCTTTATTGCTTGTATGAGTAGTGATTACAAGATTGTCCTCCCTTCCAATCTATTCTAAACCCCTATTTATAAGTATCTACACATGGAATTCGACTAGGATTATAAGTCTTTTCCTATTATGACTCTTTGGCTTGATCTCCTCCTTTACTGGATAAACACCGAACTTCTATATCTCTTGTGGAGCTTGAATTGTAGTCGATGTGGGAGTTGCCTTGATGTAGAGATTCCTTTGAGATGGGCCGTCGTGGATTCGGCCTAGGTAGGCTGTTTGGGCCGAGCCAAGCAAGGCTCTTCGGTGGGCCGAGCTGCATAGGCCGAGCTTGACAGTCGGAGCCCAATTACATTAGGCTCGATGCTTGGGCCTAGTGGCTAGGCCATATCCTATTACATAAATAGTACGCAATTCATTGAGAGTCTAGGTCTTTATGTTTCAACTTTAGCAGAATATATATCATAAGATAAAAATAGGGAAAAGAACGGATTCATACTTACAAATGAAACAACAAATACTATAAGAGGGAGTCTCTTCAAGTTCAGAGTAAAGAGGCTAAAAAAAAAAGTTCTCTTCTTTAGTTAAAAGAAATCGTTCTAAAAACATTGCAAGTAATTTAAGTAAAGAATCAAATTGTGTGAAAACTGATATAAAATAGACTATTATTCCCAACTTCTTGAGGACAAAAGACAAAATTAGGAGGTTAATTCTCATATTTCAAATTTTCATTTTTCATTAAGATCAAAAAGAACAATGTGTTTCCCTCGTTGATTTTTGATTCAAATGCCACTAGGCCAACTCAGTTTTTATAGGCCACTGAAACTCAGTTTCTTCAACAAAAATGGTAATTTTCTATCACAAAAGTTTGGTTCTTTGCCCCCAAAACTTATAATTCAATAATTGCGGCCTGATGTAGATGGGGGGTAGGTAGATTAGCTAGACTAATAACTTGATTTAGCCTATGTTTGGTTCAAGTTTTTTTTAGTATGGAAAGGGAATCAAGTAATTGGTTCTATTACATTTTGTTTGGTTTGAGTAATAGGTTATCTATTTCCCTTACTTGGGAGTAACCCAATCCATTACATTGTTACCCCTCAAGAAGGAGGGAAACAAAGAGAAATGGAATTCCCTCACAAGTGACTCTCTATCTACTATTGAACCAAACACGCAATAAAAGTAACCATTATTGTTTCCATTCCCTTACTTGACTTAATTCCATTCTGTTTCCGTTACCCAACTTGAACCAAACGAGCACTTAATTAAGCTAATAAAATTCTAATTCTCTCCATTTCAGGAGACTAGCCACGACTTTTAACGGGACACCTCAAAAAGGAATACGAGCCACTTTTAACAGACGGAGGGAATTTGAAAAAGCCTAGTCTAGCTAGTCATCAGAAAAACCTAAATCAAATTAAGTTTGATAATTTGTGTGTGAAAAAAAGCTAACTCATGGTCTTTGGTGTTTAGCACTGGTTGAAAGGTTGTATATTATTTTTGACATTAAGAGATTTTTTTGAAAATATATAATAAGTAATACAATACAATACAAAACAGACAATTAGTAGTAGTAGACGTGTACGAAAATGTTGAAAATCAATACAAACTCATTAGTTTTTTCTTCCCAACTCTTTAACTCCACAGTTGTAACACATGACATAGTAGCATGATGCACACTCAAATCCAAAACGTGCATACACATACTCCTTTTTGTGACAAACATCACAATGTGTCTTGAGAGTGACACAAGTAAAAGTGAGAGGGTGATTGGGGTGATGAATTCCATCCATCTCATATCTCCCCCCTAATTTCATATTCTTGTACTCACCGGAACCGGCCTTCAAGCATTGAAGGTGGAAAGAAGCATCGCATTCGCGGCAATGATACATCCACTTCTTGGGATGCATTTCTTCTTCGCAGAATTCGCAGAAGAAATCGGAGGGATGATCACGAGAGGCGTCGAACGTCAGCATTAGCGGGTGCTTGTCCCACTCGTGGTTGGTTACACTCAACGGCAACAGAGCACATCTCAAATGCAATGCAAAATCACAGCCGTCATGGCTACAACAATATGCATAGTTAATACCAAAATAATTGAACCCACCATTACAGCCATGGCACGTCTTCCTTTTTGCATCAACTCTTGTTATACCAGTGAAGATGAGTGGCTTGTTGTGGCGGCGCGTGTGAGATGCATGACGGATAGTGGTGGGTAGAGACACGGACTTTACATCTATCTTCTCCCTGCAATCTCTACACTCGTACCCCATTCCGTTTGTGGGAATATGGCAGAAGTTGCAAGACCAGAAGGAGATAGCATCCCTACCCTCTGATTTGTAGAGTGTGAAGTTGTGGTTTTTATTAGGTATTTCTTCACACTCACCAATAAGAAGAAGAGAGTTAGGATTAGAAGAAGAAGAAGAAGAAGATGATGATGAATATCGTAAAGTATGGGGTAACAAGGAGCAAATTGAGTGGATGGAATATGTGCAATGATAAGTAGTGCACTGGTAATACAGAGTAGAATTAGATATGGGTGTCACACACACGTCGCATATCTTCAATCCTTCTTCCTCCTCTTCTTCATATTGTTCATCTTTATGGGTGAAATCCGAAACCAAACTCAAAGGATGCTCGTGATATTTGAATACAAATGATGAACTAGTTGCCTCAGGGATGTGATCAAGACCCGTTTGTCTCATCACAAAAGGTGTGATTAACTTGTCGAAGATGTCATTTGCAGATAGCGGAAACTCAACCACATCTTCATTTCTGCAATCATCAGTTTTATAAGTATCTAATTGGAGAGACTATCATAAGTTAACATGCTATAAATAAACAATGAGTAGTGTGTCGTATCTTACAAATTAGAGTCTGCAGGTTTGATCGTCGACGATCCGAAAACGCACTTGATATGGACAAAGTATCTGCAATCACCACAATAGTACACCCAAAACACCCTACCAATATACTTATCACAAACGTCGCACTTGTAAGCATGCTTGCTATGCTTCTCCGGAAACGAGAAGGCCAACGAAAGTGGGTGGTGGTGGCGGTGACGGCCACATTCAAGAATGGCGGGAGACAACGCGCAACTCTTGTGAACCCAGAATTCACAAGTGCTGCATATATATGCCATGTCCACATCTTCATCACCACAACCATCGCACCTAAACAAAAAGGGAGGCTTTCTCATGAGTGTCAAAGGGTGACGAGGGTGACTCGGGTGCTGCCACTCTCTTCTCTCTTCTGCTAACACCTCAATGCATACTTTCTCGCACACTACGTCGATGTTGAAATTACAGCTACCGCATCGGTAACCAAGTAGCCCATGAAGACGGCGGCCGCAAAGATCGCACCTACAGAGCGATGAGCGGAAATCCATTAGGCAGAGAGGGTGGTGGGGGTGGCTGGGGTGATGAATTTCACTTGCCAATTCTCCACACTTCTTGTGCATGATCAAGCGTACCAAACAAGAATCATCATGATGTTCCATAATAACATATTCCATCTCCGAAGCTACGGGATCACCACACCCAGAACATGAAAATCCTGCGGGATCCGGTCTCGGGACTGGTAGAACCTTAGAATTATAGCTTTGGTAGAATGGCAAAATCATAACTTCCTCCATAATTCTTTCTCTTTTTTTTTTTCTTTTTTTTGTTAGTCTACATATGTATATGCACAAATGAAGAATGAAAACGAATGAAATGGATCGAGAAGTTACAAAATTTTGACATTTGTTTTAGTAGCAATGAATTTATAAGAGACGTGCATTTATGTGAGAAACTATTGCTGATTAAAAAAGTAGATCAGAAGAAAAGAGTTTGATACATGGTTTTGTAAATTAAACAACTAGCTTGATTTTATGTGTGTGTGTACATATATATAGTACGAAAATGTATACCAAGATTCACATGAAAGCAAAGAACAAGTTTATCAAAATAAAGGGAAAGTGCCACGTGCATGCTCCTTTATTTTTTTAATAACAATTTAACAAAAATTTAGAGGCCCAAGTTATGGAAGACTCAAACCCGAAACTTTCTATACCACTGAGGTCGACTTTTTTAATTTTTCAAAGAGATTGGCAGCCTAAAAACAAAAAAAAAAAAATCGATTGCACATAAACAAGAAAAACAGAAAGAAATAGAGTGAGAGAGAGAGGGTCGAAAGACATGCATCTATCTTTGTTTCCTTATTATCTATCTCGTTCTTCTGAAATTCCGCTTATTCGATTTAAAATTGCTTAATTGCTACACTGAATCTAACATCGACCGACTTAGCCGACTTGATTGACAAAGTGGAAGCGCTCTATCACTCTGATCATTGTGTTGGAATGAATAATTTGAACCCATTAATTAACTTGCACTTGAGATCCTATGTACTCATTTCAATATATCAACCGTGGTAACACAATCGATTTATCTTCATTTGTATTCATTTTTTTTTGATATTATGATTCAATCTAACTTTACACTAATCGACTAGGGTTCACCCATCCAATTAGGGTTTTTTTTTTTAGTAATATTTAATTTCAACTTTATTAGTTAAAAAATGAAGAAAAAATGCTAAAAATAATTATATACCCATAATTGAATTAATGAATCATTAATAATTAGTACTAATATTAGACTAAATCATATTACATCGAAATTGAAAAAAAAAATTAAATAAAAATAAAAAAAATTGATTTTAGTATACAATTGGTACAGTACAGAAGATCTCATCGACTAATAATTGGGACATACTTGGGTCAGCAGGAAGCATCGTGTGGCCGGGCTAAAACAATGGCACTTTTATTCATATAGATCGGCACTTTTCTGTATAAAGATTGACACTTTTAAAAATTGTCATTTTATTCGTAAAATAATTATGTTAAACATTGACACTTTTATTCATATAGATTGACATTTTTCTGTATAAAGATTGACACTTTGGGCCCGGCCGCACAGTGCCTCCGGCTGACACAAGTTTTAGTCCTAATAATTTGGGTTGTACCTTAATTTAACATTTAACACCAATCTGGGCCTACAATATATAATAATCACGGTGCTTCTCTTGGTCCAAGACAAAATAGGCCAATGGCCAACTACCCAATGGCCACAATCTTATACTCCGTAGGTATTATTCAAATGCACTTGGGATCATCTGTATCAAAAACTGTATTCCAATTGTGTGTTAAATCTTAATTTTATTAGTTTTATTTATTTTTTTTTATAATAATTTAATTTAGCTTAATTTTATAATTATTTTTTAAGGTTCACCCACTTAATTAGGATTTTTAATTATTTTTTTAACATTTAATTTTACTTTTATTAGTTATATTAGGGTTTATAAATTCAAAACTAGGGTACATAATTATGAAATTTTTTGATTTTGATTTATAAATATTTATTAGTATAAGTCATTATATTATAGTAATTTTTATTTTTATAAAAAATAATATAAAACAAATAGAAATTAAAATTTGGAACACGGGTGTAACACAAATATGGGAACAGAGGATCTGATACGATTCAAATTATAATTAAAGCTAAGAGCATACTATCAAAAAAAAAAACATTTTATCTAATTATGTAAATAATATAATATGAATCTTATGTAAAGAACTAGATTCTAACAAGGTGTGGGGCTACTAGCGTGTAAAATGTTGAATCATCACATACTCATTTTTTTTCTCAACTCTCTAACTCCGCAGCCTCTGCACACGACATGGTAGCATTCTGCACATTGAAATCCAAGATATGTATACACTCCCCAGTTTGTGCGACAGACACCACACCTTTTCTTGAGCTGGATATAAGTGAATGTGAGGGGATGATGGTGAACTCCTTCCAACTCATATTTCCCCCCATATTTGATATTCTTGTACCAACCAGATGCAGTTTCCAAGCATTCAGGGTGGAAAGAAGCATCGCACGGGCGGCAGTGATACATCCACCCCTTGGGGTGCATTTCTGTTTCACATAATTCACAGAAGAAGTCAGAGGGATGATTGTGAGAGGCATCGAACGACAGCATCAACGGGTGCTTGTCCAACTCTCGGTCTATTACACTCATCGGCAACAGAACACATCTCAAATGCAATGCAAAATCACATCCTTCGTGGCTACAACAATATGCTATATCGTTATAGTAATAAAAGCCCTCATTACAGCCATGACATGACTTCCTTCTTGTGTAACCTCTTTGTATTCTAGTGAGGATGAGCGGTTTGTGACGGCAGCGCCTGTGAGATGCATGTCGCACTTTACATCTATCTTTATATTACACCATTGGCACTTGTACCCTGTTCCGTTTGTGGGAAGACCACATGCTTTGCAGCGCCATTGCGAGGTAGCATCCCTACTATTTAACTCACTAAGTGTGAAGTTATGGTTTTTATCGGTTGCTCCTTGGCACTCTCCAAGAACAAGAAGAGAGTTAGGATTAGAAGAAGAAGAAGATGAATATTGTAAAGTAGGGGGTAACAAGGAGCAAATGGGGTGGATGAGATATTTGCAAGGAGCGCACTCATAGTATGGACTTGATTTAGATAGGGGTGCTATGCACACGTCACATATCTTCAATAGTTCTTCTTCTTCTTCTTCTTCTTCTTCTTCATGGGTGATGTTCGGAACCAAACTCAAGGAATGCTCATGGAAATATTTCATTAAAAATGACTCATTACTTGTACTCGTGTCTGGGATTGGGATGTGATCAACACCTTTTTCTCTCATGACAAATGGTGTGATTAACTTGTCGGCGATGTGATTTGCTTGTAGCGGGAATTCGATCATATCTTCATTTCTGGAATCAGTAACAATTTATACATATATAATTAATAAACTAGTAACCATGCTTACCGTAAATTAACAAAACAATATAACATATCGACTACAACACATATTGAACCTATCTACTACGAGTGCAAGATAAGTATATGATAATAGGAGTATCTTACAAGTTAGAGCCGTCAGGTTTTGTGGTCGATGATCCGATAGCACACTTGATATGGACAATGTATCTGCACTCATCACAAAAATATGCCCACCGTGATGCGTCACAATACATACTACAAACATCGCACCTATACATATATCTGCGATGTTTCTTTGGTAATGAGAAGATGAGGGAAAGTTGGTGGTGGTGGTCGTCGTTTATGGGGAGAGTGGCGGGCAACGACGCACAACTCTTGTGAAGCCAGAATTCACAAGTATTGCATATATACGCCTTGTCCACATCTTCTTCACAACAACCATCGCAATAGAATGACTCACCAGCGTGAGAGGGTGATGAGGATGACTCCGGTGATCTAACTCTTCTCTCTCTTCTATATAAGCCTCGGCACATCTTATATGGACATTGAAGTCACAACTAGAGCATCGATAACCAAGCGAACTGTAAACATCACGATTGCAGAGATCACAATTACCATAATTAAAATAAAATAGGTTCATAGGATGCTTAGAGTGTTTAGGGTGCCAGATTTGATTGGGTAGTTCTCCACACTTCTTGTGGAGGATAGCTGATAGGTACTCAAGCCAGGAGCCCTAACTCCACCCAAAAGCTAGCCTATGAGTGGAGGTTTGACCCCTTATTTAAGTACCAATCCACAATGATTTGTGGATCCGATGTGGGATCGTATCATTCGACCCCCCTTAAGAGCCGGACGCCCACGGACGGCTCTCACTCTAGGCAGCAGTTACTCCGGACCCATCCGTGTGGCACCCGGCAGCACTCTCCCAGGTAGCCTTTTCCCGCACCACGTCCGCAGGACGTCCACGGACGGCTCTCACTCTGGTCCCACCAGGTAGCCTTTTTCCGCACCACGTCCGCACTCTCAATGAAAGCACCAATTGATAGGTACTCAAGCCAAGAGCCCTAACTCCACCCAAAAACTAGCCTATGAGTGGAGGTTTGACCCCTTATTTAAGTATCAATCCATAATAATTTGTGGATCCAATGTGGGATCGTATCAATAGCCTTATCGCTACAATCATTTTGCACGCAAACATACGCCATCTCCAAATTAGCTACGGATTTACCGCATCCATAATAATTTGGACTCGAGTTGTCTCTCACATTTTCTCTTAGAAACAAAGGATGTTCGTGGTAGATTTGGCTAATCACCTTCTTCTCCATGATTACAATCTTTGCCTGCACAGATAGATCATCGACAATTAACTCAAACCAAATATGCATACAAAAGATAAGTTCAAACTAGCTTGTGAAATTATGTTGTGCATGAATTGCTTCATGCATGGCGTTATCAATCTATATATATATGCTCGAATAAATATGTGAGCGGAAATATAGAGGTTATATACTTATATACGTGCATATGCTAGTCCCTTTTTTTTTTTTTTTTAAAAAAAAAGAAAGAAAGAAATTATACGTACTCTAGTAGACTAATAAATCGACAACTATACGTAGGAGACCACATCCTCCTCCCCTTCCCAATTAAAAAAGAACATCGTGTGAAGATCGTGTAAATATATTACTTGAATGAATATCACCTTAAGCCGCCACCAATATATATACTTAAATTTAAATATACCATAGATTAAAATTCAAGCAAAGAGCAATTTTTATTTTTTTTTCAAGATAAAGGAAAAGTTCCGCTTAATGTTGAACTATATAACACCGTGGAAATCTTTCTTTATGCTTTACAGTATGTTTTATGCCTGTATATGCAAGTTTGCAATGTTAATAGATGGGTCCCACATCCAAAAGGTTGTTTAACAGAAGTAAGTAACATCGTGAAGCTTAAAGAATGAAACATTAAAATAATAGTATTACAATATTAATTCACTTTACACGTGGCGCATATCCAGGGTGTCTGTGCAGTGCATTTTGGTTTTCTGTAGAGTTTACCAGAGCTGATTAGAAGCTACGTAATTCAAATTCTCTAATTTATGTCGGTAGATATAATTCTCTGAATGTTCCAAACGGAAGGTTGTAAATTTCATAATGCAACATTTAAAACGATCTTCTAATTTCTAAGAAAAAATCCCCTCTAGCTGAAAATTAGGATCCAAGGTTTTGTACCTTGTGTTTTAGAGGTACAACTGCTGCCCTTTTTTGTTTATTTTTTTGTTTGTTTGTTTGTCTTTTTTTGTTTTGTTTTGTTTTTTTTTTTTTTAATTTACTCTTTCTCTTCTTTCTTTCTTCAACTATTTTGCTTGCTAAGAATTTTACAGTAAAAAATAGTGAACACTCAACTCAATTCTGACTAATTAAATTACAAATTATTTATTTTCTCGAACTAAACATTCAATGAAAGTAATCATTATTATTACTATTCTCTTATTTAATTTGATTTCATTCCCTTTCGATTACCCAACTTGAACCAAACGAACACTTAATAAGGAATCGGATAAAAAAAAAGAAAAAAATATTCAAGATTTTATGCCAATTAAATAAGGAATCGACAACTTGATTTATGCGTGAATTTTATATATATTTTTTGATATGGGATCATCTGTCCCATTTTGAATATCACAATCATGCCCAAAATCACTTATTTGGTTATTTTTTATAAAATTTTTGGATCATAAATCATATTTATAACTAAAATAAAGTTATACTCCTATATCGTAATTTTGAATTTATCAACTCTATTTTAACTAATATAATTGAAATAAAATTTTAAATTTATAAATCCAAGTTAATAACTGGAGAATTAAACTAAATCATAGAATATTGAAATATAAAAAAAAATGCATAAAAATTTCATAATTTTGAATTTGGTACTGGGAGCGAGAGAGGAAATTAATGTAATTTTTTTCTATATTTTAATTAGTTTGGCACGTACACATGTAGTACGGTAAAACAAATACCAAGACTCACATGAAAGGAAAGAATTAAATTGGAAAGCACCACGTGCAACCTGCTAGTACAATTATTCTCGACAAAACATATTTTCGATTTTTTCCTTAACTTTACATAACCAAAGATACTTCACTAAAAATATACACTTCAATAAAATATTTATGCTTACGTTACGTATACATGTGTATATGGACCGCTCACCATTGTGCATATTAATTTATTTCCTAAAGAATTTATTTCAACGTTGTTTCTAGCATTTATAACTAAAATTTCAATAGCATAAATAGTATGTAATTCATCGAGAGTCTAGGTCTTTATGCATAGACAAAATTGTTGTTTCAACTTTAGCAGAATATATATCATGAGATAGAAATAGGGAAAAGAACGGAGTCATACATACAAATGAAACAAAATAAATAAAATAAAATAAAATACTATGTGAGGGCGTCTCCTCAAGTTCAGAGAGTAGAGAAGGGAAAAAAATAAAGGGTGCTCTTCTCTTTAATGAAGTAAAGGAAATCGTTCTAAAACTTTGCATATAATTTAAGTAAAGAATAAAAAAACAATTGTGTGTAAACTGATATAAAATAGACTATATTAAGTGACTAGAGTTAGTGTTGGGTACGCTACTTGAAAGCGTTCTTTTATCCATTCGATTTGAATTGGATAAACAAGTTTAGAGATTATACCTTCGATGCATAGGCGGAGTAATCTACAGGTCTAGATTAAAAACTTTGCATATAATTTAAGTAAAGAATCAAAAAACAATTGTGTGTAAACTGATATAAAATAGACTATATTAAGTGACTAGAGTTAGTGTTGGGTACGCTACTTGAAAGCATTCTTTTATCCATTCGATTTGAATTGGATAAACAAGTTTAGAGATTATACCTTCGATGCATAGGCGGAGTAATCTACAGGTCTAGATTAAAAAGGATGTTCCCCCCCCCCCCCCCCCCCCCCGAGTTCTTAGACTTCGTCGGCATTTGAGAGAACTCTAGAACTTAGAACACATTCTGCACTTATGTTCTGCAAACTGGCGCCTCTTCTCAGAGAATGAGCTTAGGGTTTTTACAGAATCTTCTTCTCCTAATTATAGGAGAAGTGGCGCCTCCTACATCCTATCCGACTAATACAAGGGCTTAATTAATTAAGCCCGATTCAATTAATGAATGTAATTACCGGAACAAATTTTAATTAACAAATTAGAATTAATCATAATTATAATAGTATTAAATTATGTAAATATTAATTTAAATATCTATTCCATAATTAAGAGTAAATCTTTAATTAGATATTAATTTAATCCATATTACATTTTGGGCCAGAGTGCAATTATTGAGCCCAGGTGGCCCAAAAGATAGAAACAAGCGGCCACACTTATACAGTATGCACCACTTTATGGGCTCAAGCCCATAGTACTACTTTAGGGTCCAAAAATGATATTTTGTTCAATAATACCTTGTGATCCATTCTTGAGGAATTCTTAGGCCATCTCAGGGATCCAGGTACCAGACAGAGTTAGACCTTACCTAATGAAATAACTTTATGTTCAGCTCGGAACATTTATTTCATCTAGAGAATCACAACTGATTCACTGCTCTGTCCCAATTTTTAGATTGAGGCTAATACTTTGTTTAGAGTGATCCCCGTGTTTAAGAATCTCGGCATCCATTAATTAATTAGAGCTACACTGATTGCTCCTAATTAATTTATATCTTATTATCCTCAAGTAGTACTCATTCACACCTTCTTATTATACCTGAACTTAATCAGTATGCATGACTTGTTATAATAAACCTTGTGAACTCCCTGAGGGGATATCTCAACCTGTAACGGACATGGTATCTCGATACAACCAATTAAATATAATATGTGCCTTCATGTTACCCGAGATATAAGTAATCACGGAACCTGCGTTAGGCCATTATCTTGTAAATCAAAACAACAATGAACAACTCAAACACATCTAATGGCTTATCGAGATTAAGATCATGCTACTAAAACCTGAGATCTCTAGTTCTTCACCTATTTCTAGGGTCAATATAAGAATAACATTATCTCATATGATCCTATCAATACGTTCCACCGTACCAGCATAACTAGTGATTGAGACCCATCACTACCGTGACTGATGCAGTCTAAAACAATATCTTGCCAGAGCTATCTCGACTATGATATTATTTATATCTCATAATTATCATCGATCTTTGTGATCATGTGACACCTGAGCCCGTCCACGTGATCTAACACATGAGATATTGAGCTTATTCTTACCTAACTATATACTTTCAGATAGGTGATTGTAAACACTGGAATATGTATCGTATATACTAAAATAACGGTTTTGCTTTAGCTATACACAATAACCCCAACAGTTAGGTCATGAGCTACATAACTAAAATCGATTCGAGAATAAAATCAAACGGACTGCAAATTCTTGCATCCTTGAACTCATTTCTCTTATAGATCATCAACAAAACCTAGTTTTCTTCAACAAAAAATGGTAGCTTTCTACAACAAAAGTTTGGTTCCTTGCCCCCCAAAACTTAATTGTAATTCAATAATTGGGGTGTGTGCATCATTATGTACTGTAGATGGGAAGTGGGTAGATTAGACTAATAATTAAGTTGATCCAATTTAGCTCTAATAAAATCCTAATTCTTTCTATTTTAGGAAACATGCAACGACTTCTAATAGGGCACCTCAAACATGAATACAAGCAACTTTTAAATGGACGTTGAAAAAGCCTAGTCTAGCTACTAATCAAAACGACCTAAATAAAATTAAGTTTGAGAATGTGTTGAAAAAAGCTAGCAATGCACTGGTTCAAAGTGGGGAGGAACCGATTACCTGGATACCAGAATTATCAATATGGGGAGTAACCGGTTACCGAACCAGAACCGGATTAACCAGTACTTGGTTTTGGTTTGGTATCGGTTCTCCTGAAGAACCAGTAACCGATTGACTGCCCAAGTAGCAACAACATTATAACATAACCCTTTTCTTAAAATAAGAAATCAATGAAAAATGTATATATACAATATTTGAAGTACAAGGAGAAAACAAAACAGACAAGACAAGAGTATTAGTAAACGTGTACGGAAATGGTAAAGAATCAACACAATCTCTTCAACTCCACAATCCTTACACACGACATAGTAGCAGGATGCACATTCAAATCCAAGATATGTATACACAAACTCCTTTTTGTGACAAACATCACAATGTTTCTTGAGAGTGGCGCAAGTGTAAGTTAGAGGGTGATGAGGGTGAATTCCATCCATCTCATATCTTCCCCCAAATTTCATATTCCTGTAAGCACCATAACCAGTGCCTATGCAATCAAGGTGGAAAGAAGCATCGCAAGGGCGGCAGTGATACATCAACATCTGGGGATGCATTTCTTCCTCACATAATTCACATAAGAAGTCGGAGGGATGATCAAGACAGGCCTCGAATGTCAGCACCAATGGATGCTTGTCCCACTAGCAGTTGGTTACACTCAACGGCAACATAGCACATCTAAAATGCAATGAAAAATCACACCCCTCATGGCTACAATAATATCCAGCAACGGAAATGTCTGAATTACAGCCATGACACGTCTTCCCCCCCCCCCCTCGATATTGGTGTATAAGTGAAGATTAGTGGTTTGTGGTGGCGTGGATGATGAGAAAGATGTCGGATTATTGTTCGTAGAGATGCGCACTTTACATCTATCGTAATCCTACAATCTTCACATTCATACCCCATTCCATTTTTGTAGAGTTTACAGAATCCGCACCACAAGCTCGAGATAACATTGTTTCCTTTTAACTCACGTAATTTGAAGTTACGGGTTTTATTAGTTTTATATCCATGATCAGTGTTTAGTTTAACAAGATAAGATATAATAGAAGAAGAAGAAGAAGAAGAAGAAGAAGAAGAAGAAGAAGAAGAAGAAGAAGAAGAAGAAGAAGAAGAATGTTGTAAAGTATTGGGTAACAATGAGCAAATGGAGTGTATGGAATATGTACAAGTAGCACACCGGTAATAAGGAGTGGAATTAGATATAGGTGCTATGCACACATCACATATCTTCAATTCTTCTTAAGAAACTAAACTTAACGGATGCTCGTGATAATTTTTCAATGAAATCGATGAATTACCACTCGTACTACTAGTGCTAGTAGTAACAAGACCGATTTGTCCAGTGACAAAAGGTACAATTAACTTGGTGAAGATGTCATTTACATGTAGCGGAAACTTAATCACATCTTCATCCTCTTTTATTTTTGAAATATTTTATCATAAAATAAATGAACAAAGGCAACAAATTAAAACATGCATGTATGCTACAAAATTAGAGTAGTCTGGACTTACATGTTACAATAGTCAAGAATTATGGTGGATGATCCGACAACGCACTTCATATGGACAAAGTATCTGCAATTGCCATAAAAGTACACCCAGTATGCCTTTCCAAAATGCTTATCACAAACCTCACACTTGTAACTATACTTCCTATGCTTCTCTGGAAAAGACAAGGCCAATGAAAGTGGGTGGTGGTGGCCGCATTCAAGAATGGCGGTGACAATGCGCAACTCTTGTGAACCCAGAATTCACAAGTGTTGCATATATACGCCATGTCCACATCTTCATCACCGCACCCATCGCACCTAAATGAAAAGGAAGGCTTTCTCATAAGTGTGAGAGCGTGAAGGTGACTCGGGTGCTGCAACTCTATTCTCTCTTCTGAGAATGCATCGATACCTATGTTTTCGCATCTTATGTTGATGTTGAAGTTACAGCTACCGCATCGGTAACCAAGTAGCCCATGAAGATGGCAACCGCACAGATCACACCTAGAGACCGATGAGTGGAAATCTATTAGGCAAAGAGGGTGGTGGGGGTGCCTGGGGTGATAAATTTTACTGGGTAATTCTTCACACTTCTTGTGTAGGCACATGTATGCACTGCAAAAATCACCATGATTTTCCATGCAAACAGATTCCATCTCCAAATCAGCTATGGGATTACCACACCCATAACATGATATTCCTGGGGCCCACCCCCACCTATTCATGTAGTGTCCTCCTGGAACCAAAGAAGTATTGTTATGGTAGAATGGCAAAATTATATCTCTCTCCCCCATAATTATATCTTTCTTTCTTTCTTTTTTTTTTAAGAAAAAAACAAAAATCTATGTATATGCACAAATTAATATATTACGACTAATTACATGCTGACTTTCAACATGAAATTTTCAGAAGCAATTGAATGAACGAGAGGAGCATAGATCGACAAGTTACAAAAAATTTAGACATATATGTGTATGAAGCAATGAATCAAGAGATATGCATATAAGTGAGAAATTATTGCAGATTAAATAAATAGATCAGAAGAAAAGAGTTTGTGAGGATTTTGTAAATTAAACAGCTAGCTTAATTTTTGTGTGAGTATATATATAGTATGAAAAAAAAAACAAATATATACCAAGATTGACATGAAATCAAAGAACAAGTTCATCAAAATAACGGAAAAGTGCCACGTGCATGCTACTTCTTCTTTTTTTAACAATTAATTGAAATTTGAAGGCCGCACTATGGAAGAACTCGAGACCTTTTACCACGAAAGTCTCAGATATTAGCTCCACTATCACTAGGCCAAACTCATGCACGCATGCATGCTACTTATATATTCTGCATTGCATTCCGTTGGTGTCTTCTCTTAACCTTACTAAATGCGTGAAGGAACCAACTATTTATATGTGCTTATATATATGTATGTACAACAATGATTTGTACATAGTATTTGTTGTTCATATTTTTGGTATTATTTATAAGCTTTAATTTAATTTAATTTAATTTAATGTACAATCATTTGTTGACCTTAGTCCTTTTTTTTTCCCTTCCTCTAAACATCCTGAAAGGCTAAGGGGTTAGACCGACCCCCAACCTGTATATAAATCGAACATGATCATGCAGTGTCTGATGGAGATAACACTAAAATTGAGTGTTATTCCCGGCATAAACCGAAAAAAATGAAACAGGTCGGAGTTAGATCAACAGCCGATCCAAATCTCGACAACTGACATGAAAAACAATAAAAGAACCAATACAATGATCATGGCCCAAAAGACCTTCTATATGCACCACATTTTGAAGTTTTGGAAAACCAGGAACACTGAGTGTTCCTTCTCCAACAATCCTTCCATTAGCACCACCACCATAGGTCACTTTTCCACCACAAAGTTGAAAATCAGTAAGAAATGACTTTGTGGATATCATATGGAGAGAACAATCACTATCGAAGTACCATAAACCTGCATTGTTAGTCTTTGAAGCAGTAAAAGCAACATTGCATGACAAAACAGATTTATGAACCCAAACTATGTTTGGAGAAATTTTTTATTTATGTGTAGAAAAGTGTTACAAAGAGGTGTGCTCTTCGGAGATGGCTGAGCAGACAACTTTTGACCATTACAAAAATCAGCTTTCATCTTACGACAAAATGGTCTAATATGCCCAGGCAAGAAACAATAATGACAAATGTACCTTCTTTTTCTCTGGGTTTCTTAGACGAAATATGTTTTTCCTACTTGATCTAATTCACCTTCTTTAACAAAAGGTTTACCATTAGTGTTAACAAGTTTAGGAAAAATAGTGCCTAATGTTTTGTTAAATCCAAGACCCGAGGTATCATTATTACCCATAGACAAAACACTATCAAGTTTAGAGGTACATGTGTTGAGCTTTTTGAACGTCTCTATAGCAAGTTCAAGTTGTGACTTTACCTTGCTAAGTTCAACATCCTTCTTAGTCAATATCACCTCCAAACGAGATACCGAAGTGTTCTCTTTTTTCAGAACCACAACCACTCTAGCTGATTTCTTATATTTGATATGTAGTTCATCAAACATCTTCTTCAATTCGACAACTATTTGGTACGAATCCAATCTTGTACTTCATCTTATTTTGACTTGTCATGAATATAAGCATTAAAATACAATAAATTTGAATAGTTAGAACAATCGTACCTGGTTAAAGAGGGATCAGCTTCGATGGGCACTTCATCAGCAACTTCAGCATCAATATCAGATATGGAGCAAACATTTATGGTGGTAAAGTATAATGTTTGATCTTTAATATCCACCATCTCTTCTTCTCTATCATTCTCATCATCACTCATGGAGACAAAGAGGTTATTCCCATATCTTCTAAGGGTGTTGGCACCCTCAGTTGCATAGCGACCAAAACCAGAGCATGCACTAGATTGAACTGAATCCAAAGTTTTAGAACCATTCCTAAACCGATAAGAGACAGCTCTTCTCAATATCTTTGATTTTGATGATGAATG
The DNA here is from genome assembly GCA_001642375.2 of Mentha longifolia. Classification (NCBI taxonomy): domain Eukaryota; kingdom Viridiplantae; phylum Streptophyta; class Magnoliopsida; order Lamiales; family Lamiaceae; genus Mentha; species Mentha longifolia. The sequence goes on from CM038110.1 coordinate 15,321,569, forward strand.
ATCAAATGGCTTTTCCTTGCTAAAATCAGATACTTCCTCCGGTCTTTTCAAGTTGAGTCGTTTCTTTTCAACATTTGTGGCAAGCATTTTCAAGCTTCTTGATGATGAGTTTTAAAATGACTTTCTAAAGAATTTTTTCTTTTACGGGATACTACAACACTTATAGTATCTCATAAAAGAGAAAATTCTTTAAAAAGTTGTTTTAAAACTCATCATCAAGATGCTTGAAAACGCTTCCACAAATGCTGAAAAGAAATGACTCAACTTGAAAAGACCGGAGGGAGTACCTTATTACTTTGATCCTTTAGTTTCTCATTAGATTTTGACTCTATGAATCAAACCATGGAATTGTATCTTTTGATCAGCAAGGGAATGCTCGTAGCTTCTTAAATCTCTTCCAGAACATCATGATCATCCTTAGTAGCATCTGAAGCGGGAGCAGAAGAGGTAGCTGCTCTAAAGGCAATCCTCTTCTGGATAGGTCTTTCTTATTGTAGATGCTCTTTTGGTGATCAAGGTTCATCTCAAACGTCTTCAAGATGTTCATTAACTTAGAAAGCTCCAAAGTAGCAGTGTCATGTGTTTCTTCAATAGATGAATCTTGATGTTGAAATGTTTCGGAAGCGAACGAAGGGCTTTGGAGACAAACCTTTTATTGCTTATTGGTTCTCCAAGATCTTGCTACTCGTTAGCAATGTCAATGATCTTACCAAATAAGACGAGATGGTCTCATCTTCTTCCATCCTCAAATTTTTTAATCTAGTTGTCACCATCCTTAGTCTTGATTCATGAACACTTTGATCTTCTTCACAGTGACGTTGATAAATCTCCCACACATCCTTGGCTGAAGTAGAATTCAGGATCAACCTGAACATGTTCATATCCATAACCGTGATAAACGTGTTGAGAGCTTTTTCATTGTAATTCAACAGTTCAACTTTATCTTCTGTCTATGCTTCAGGCTTCATGATCGTGTCTCCATCTACATCGGTGGTTTTGGATGGTGTCCAACCATTCAAAATAGATCTCCAGACTCGTACATCGATGGACTTGATGTATGCACGGGTTCGGATCTTCCAAAAAGCATAATTTGAACCATCAAGGACATGAGGCCTATGCAACGCAAATTGATGATGACATCCATCGCAAAATAGCAATAGCAGGATCAACAGTTAGTATATCATGTGTAGGCTCTTGATGCCAATTGAAATAGTATATGCTTCCCGACGGATATTTAAACGAGCTTACGGAGGTGAATAAAGTTGTAGGCGTAGAGTAAGCAACTTCAGATATAGCAGTGGAAGTAAATATAATAACACGAGATGTAAAAATTTCACAAGTTATATAATTATACAACTTGTGAATGCCTCATGGCGAAAGTATTCACTATGATGATGTAAATTACAAAAACAACCGAGTAAACAGCTACAAAGACTATGAAAAATCTCAAAACTCTCTAAAACGAATCTAACAATGAATTCTAAGAGAAATTGTATCAGAAGAGGTACTTGCAGAGGTTTGCACTTAACTCGGTGTCACAACTACGAAAACTGACAGCTCTCAAACTCATATGTATAACTCTCGTAAACTCAATAGAAACTCTCCCTAAAATCAAATCACGAATTATGAGATATGTTCGTTATATATAGAGCACGAAACCTTGTTCCCCAAGGTAGTAAAGTAGGTCAAGACTCATTCTAAGAAACAAACTCCTTCCTTGTAAAGATAATGACTATTTCCTTGTAGGATAAGGACACCTTTCCTTGTAGAATCAGAATTCCTTGTAGAATATATCTCTTGTAGATTCTCTCCAATAGATAATTTTTTAAAAGACGGGATAAATATTTAGTGTTTAAAATAAACACTAACATTCCCCAATCCGTAATTGTTGGAATATTATAGTGCTAATTAGTGGCAAAGCTACTGTATTGGTAGTAAGAATAAATTGGTAGATGAATATGCGTTCTTGGGTAATTTATCTAATATTGGGTTCCTTCAAGTCTTAATGCTATCGAAACATTAAATCTAGAATTGGAGTTTCGAAATAGGTTGTGTTTTGATAAGAGAAATAGATAATTTAAGCGTCTATTTCTAACTATCGAAAAAGTATGTAGGTTGAGGTATGTCTGTTGCATTCATAGTATCCTATAACCGATTGATCCATAGGCCAGGATTAATTTAGTTTTGCGTCGATGATCAGAGTCATTAGACTAGTGACGATTTATTCAAAGTCGGATTGTTTTTATTATTGATTTCTTGTATGCATTTAGTTAATTTTTCTATTATCTTATTTATTAATTCCAAACTCATACTTTAAGGCGTGGTGGCTATGCCGAATTTGATCTCTAGGAAACTTAAGTGATTACCCATTCTCTGTGGTTCGACCCTGCTTATCGCTTTACTAATTCTAGTTATTAGCAAATTGCAGGAATTATTTGGTGGTACCACATTAAAGATCATCCACCAACCAATTAAAGATCGTCGTGCATGGTACCACATTTCGGAGGAGATCCTTTGTACCAACTATGGTGTACCAATCGTGTATCAAAGTCGATTTTTCTTGATGTTTTATTTTTTATTATTCAGTTTTGATGTTATATGATTTAGTATAATATTATAATAATTAAAAATAGTTCATTAATTCAATTATGATATATAATTATTTTTAGCATTTTTACTTTATTTTTTAACTAATAAAATTGAAAATAAATATTAAAAATAAATAATAAACCCTAATTGAATGGGTGAACCTTAGTCACTTACTGTAAGAGTTAGATTTAATTGTAATATAAAGAAATTGAAAAAGAAAAATTAAATCAAGAAATATTGATTTTGGTACATCATTGGTATACTCTAACCGGGATAAAGGATCCAATGTGCCCACATTTAGTCCCTGCTAGGGATGGCAATGGGTCGGATACCCACTCATTTAGTATTTCCCAAACTCAAACCCGTTAAAATTTTTCGTACTCATACCCGTCCCAAACCCGTTTAAAATTTGATATTGATACCCGTACCCGTCCCAAACCCATCGGGTAATACCCACTAATTACCCGATAAAACCCGAACTCTACAACATTAATATAAATAGTTCTTTAAAATTTTATATAACAAAAATTATAACTATATATATATACCAATCGAAAGTCAAAACAATTATTTAAACATGCAAATCTTATTATAAATATGAACTAAAACAAATCTCAATAAATACCAATAAAATATTAATTTTGATACATAAAAAAACATATAATTACGAATAGTTATTAATATTTTAATTCACACACACAATGATACATATATATGAATTTGGGTAGTGGGTACCCGAACCTATCTACCCATACCCAACCCAAACTCATTGCGGGTATCAATTTTATTACCCAAACCCGTTTAATTTTACTCAAACCCGTCCTATTAGGGTTTGGATGGGACGGGTACCCGCAAAAACCCGACCCATTGCCATCCCTAGTCCCTGCCGCTTATTAACTTTTATTCAATATATCATTTTTGGAAGTAAACTATATGTATGGTATATCATAAATGTATATTGATTTTTCTTAATTAATTAATTAATAGAGACATTACAAAACCAATCATATTAATTTCTTTCCTAATTTCATTTTGTTTTGTGCTTATAAAAACTTGTAAAATGCTATTTAAAATATTCATGGATATCATCTCCTTTCAGATCATTTTCTAACCTTACAATAGAGCACAAAGATGATTGGAGCTTGAATATGCTCTAATAAATTACAATGGTTAGCTAGAAGATAAGATAGGCCAACAACAATATCTTCACTATGCAATAATAGTTAGAACTTGATTATTATCTATACCTATACCTATATAAAAAAGAGTCTTGTGGCAAAATGTATATTGCCTAAAATATCTTTATAATATATTTAAAATTAGGGGTATTAATGTAATCTTATAAGCTCTTATAAGCTAATTAATATAATCTAATAAATTAGTTGATTAATCTATTGTTCTAATAAATTTAGTTGACCTAAACATAATATGTCGTTCTTCTCCATAATACTCACAAGTCTGCCGCTTAATTTTTTTTCTGAGAAATTAAATTGATTTGGTGTTTTGTTCTGGTGAAGTGAAAACGAGAAATCTGGATTTATCAATCTGGTAGCCCGCTATCTCAGGTATGGTTCTAATTATGGCAGACTTCATGGATTAGACACTAGCTTCTAGCGTTCTTAATATTTTTTATTTTTTTTCAATTTTGTAATGCTGCTTAGTGCGGAATAGGGAAATATTTCTTCGAAGTTGCTTGTATTTGTATTTATGTCTGATTCTAAGTACATACAGCCTCTGTAACGTTAGAGCGAATTTGATTAATTGCTTGAGCTCTAGATCTCATGTTTTGGCGATCGCTAGACGCGCCTCCTAATATTCTGCTTATAATTTGTTTACGTAACTTTTTGATTCTAGAAATTATAGTCCCCGGAATTAGATTGTTAAAATTTCCCTCTGTATTCTTCGCGAGCTGTGTTGGTGAATGTAAGCGCGCTATGATTGAATAATTGTTTATATGATGCTAATTTGTTCTGGCCTTTTGTTTTCGTGGATGGAATTTGAAGTGGCGAAGCCCAACATGTTGAGTGGAGCAAGATCCTGACACCAACTGATGAAATTGTGGTGCCTTATGATACCTTAGCACCTGTGCCTGAAGGTTGTTTTGAGTTTATTAGATTATTATATTATTTACCCCACCATGATTTTGGTATGGATAGATTTTGATTGGCTCTCCGGCTTATTTTCAATTTAGGTCTAGCTTCTGTGTCGAAATTGGGGTGGATTGCAGGCCCTCTTTGTGTTTCTAGCGCTCTGTTGTTCTTTGAGGTGAGTTAACTTTCGTTTATAGTAGATTGTTATATATTATATCGTTTGTTTATTTTTCGAAGAATTTTATGGATGTGATAGTAGATTAACTAAGATGAACAAGTCACGAGGGGGCATTTGTAGACACATAAATTCTAAGAAAAAAAGAATTTTTTTTTTTATTAATTCTATATATTTGATTTGGAATCTTATAAAATCTAAATTAAATAATGTATATATGAATAAAGATATTGGAGATAAAAATTAATTTATTTGGAAACAAGTTAAATCTTTTATTAATATATATAAATATTTGAGAGTCGATAGATTTGTGGCACTCATCATCAAAGGCCATCAAGCTTGCTACTTCTGCACTTATAAATAGGGGTCTTAGAAGAGCTCATAAATCACACCAGAAATTAATCATAATCACAAGTTCAAGAAGTTGGAGTTAGAACTTGCTACGAATTTCTCTCTAATATTCAAAGGCTATCTTCGTGTACCTTTGCGAACAACTTGGAGATGATTAGCGAGTTGTAGTTTAGTACCTTTGCGTGTGTGGAAGTGTGAGACCTAAGTCTACTTAACTTTTAAGTTAGCTAAAAATGTGTTTTCCTTTAATATTAGAACGTGCGAGAATGCAAGTGTGTGTTGAAAGAAAAGTGAGTCGCTGAATGTGGTTAGCGACTCAATGCTAATGAAAACTATGCAATTTATGAAAAGTAGTTTAAATGGGTAATTAACCTTAAACACATAGACACACAATATTTTTATAGCGGTTCGGTCAGTCCGGATTACATCCATTGTTCTCCCGTCGGAGATTAAGTTTTTATATACGAGGATCTTTTTTTTTTTGTTTCAAAGGAAATTAAGCTACATATGATATTTTAATTTTGAATTGTGTACTAATATTGCCTCTCTTTTTTTTACCTTATCAAATTTTAAATTGTGTAGAAGAAGATTAAACAAGAAAAATAATGTGAAATCACATATGCATAGTTAAAAGTATCTTTTAATTTTAGCATACATTTAGAACAAAAGACTATTTATTCTTTATTATTATTGAACTTTTATGTTATTTATTTATTCAAAAATACGAAATATTCCTTATTATTCTTGAATTTTGGCATTTTATATTGCACTCATAGAATACATGGAAATAAATACGATTTAATTTCAATGATTTTCCGTAAGCCAAATATTATTTTTAAATTTTTAAAAAAATAACAATTATGATATATTTTAGATTTAACGTGCAACGCACGTTACACTGCTAGTTATCTCAAAATGTGGCAATCTCCAAATTGAGCCATCTCGATTAATAAGTAAACGCCCCCTCGCCTTAATGAAGTTACCCCCTCTAATTTTTTTTTCACTATTTTTATGTTTTTCTAAGCTAGCTAAAAATCGTAGAATAAGAAAAGATATATAATAATGCAATTTACTAGGAAACATCTTGAATTAAGTCTACGAATTCAGTACATAATATCCATGGTTCCTAGCACCCGGTTAATGATGATATTGTGAATACAATTAATAATTAATGCGAAGAGGGAAAAGAAATAGATTCTCTAACAAGGTGTGGGCTACAAAGACTATATATGTAACATGTTTGAATCATCGCAAACTCATTTTTGTACTCAACTCTTTAACTCCACAGCTCCTGCACACGACATAGTAGCACTTTGCACATTCAAATCCATTATATGTATACACATAGTCATGGCAAATATCACAGTATGTCTTGAGATTGACGCAAGTGAAAGTGAGAGGGTGCTGACGGTGAATCCCATCCAACTTGTATTCCCCCCCATATTTGATATTCTTGTACCAACCAGATGCAGTGTCCAAGCAATGAGGGTGGAAAGAAGCATCGCACGGGCGGCAGTGATACATCCAACCCTTGGGATGCATTTCTGTTTCACAGAATTCGCAGAAGAAGTCGGAGGGATGATCACGAGAGGCGTCGAACATTAGCATCAACGGGTGCTTGTCCCACTCACGCTCTGTTACACTTTTCGGCAGCATAACACATCTCAAATGCAATGCAAAATCACATTCATCGTGGCTACAACAATATGCAATGTAATTTTGATAAATTCTATGATCACAGCCATGGCACAACTTCCTTCCTGGTGTTGTAATCCTAGTGAGGATTAGTGGTTTGTGGTGGCAGCGCGCGTGCGATGCATGATGGATAGTAGTTGGTAGAGATGTGCACTTTATGTCTATCTTCGTCCTGCAATCTCCGCATTCATACCCCATTCCGTTTGTGGGAAGAGAACAGAGTTCGCAACGCCAGTACGAGGTAGCATTCCTACTCTTTAACTCACAAAGTGTGAAGTTATGATTTTTGTTAGTTGTTCCTAGGCACTCGCCAAGAACAAGATCTAGAAGAGAGTTAGGATTAGAAGAAGAAGGTGAATGTGGTAAAATAGTGGGTAATATGGAGCAAATGGTGTGGATGAGATATTTGCATGCAGCGCACTCATAATATGGAGTGGAATTAGATATGGGTGTCACGCACGCGTCACACATCTTCAATTCTTCTTCTTCTTCTTCTTCTTCAACTTTATGTGTGAATTTCGAAACCAAAATCAAAGGATGCTCATGATAATATTTTAATAGAAACGTGGTGTCTGGGATTGGGATGTCGTTGTTGTCAGCATCTTTTTCTCTCTTGAAGAAAAAAGGTTTGATTAACTTGTTAGAGATGTCATCTGCATGCAGCGGGAACTCGATCACTTCTCTAGCTTCTTCTTCCTTTCTGAAATCAATTGACAAATTATATATAGTTAGCTAGTAATCATGCTTATCGTAAATTAACACAACAATAAAACATGTAAATCAAATTGCAAATTATTTAATTTGCACCATTACACTTCGATATACGTAATTGAACCTAATTAATAAGTAAAGTGAGATCATTAGTATCTTACAAGTTAGAGTCGTGTGGCTTTGTGGCGGATAATCCGATAGCACACTTGATATGGGCAATGTATCTGCACTCATCACAAAAATACGACCAACATGATGCATCACAATACTTACTACAAACATCGCACCTATATCTATACTTGCGATGTTTCTTTGGTAATGAGAAGACGAGGGAAAGCGGGTGGTGGTGGTGGTCATCTATGGGGAGAGTGGCGGGCAACGACGCACATCTCTTGTGAAGCCAGAATTCACAAGTATTGCATATATACACCATGTCCACATCTTCTTCACAACAACCATCGCAATAGAATGAAAACGCGGGCTTTCTCATCAGCGTGAGAGGGTGATGAGGGTGACTCGAGTGCTCTAACTCATCTCTCTCTTCTATATAATCCTCGCCACATTTACTATGGACATTGAAATCACAACTAGAGCATCGATAACCAAGCGAACTGTAAACACCACGATTACAGAGATCACAATTACCATAATTAAAATAAAATAGTTTCATAGGATGCTTAGAGTGTTTAGGGTGCCAAATTTGATTGGGTAATTCTCCACACTTCTTGTGGAGGATAACCCTATCGCTACAATCATTTTGCACGCAAACATACGTCATCTCTAAATCAGCTACGTATTTACCGCATCCATAACAATTTGGACTCGAGTTGTCTCTTACATTTTCTCTTAGAAACAAAGGATGTTCGTGGTAGATTCGGCTAATCACCTTCTTCTCCATGATTACAATCTTTGCCTGCACAAATAGATCATCGACAATTAACTCAAACCAAATATGCATACAAAAGATTAATACAAACTAGCTTGAGAAATTATGTTGTGCATGAATTGCTTGATGCATGACGTTATCAATCTATATATATATATATGCTCGAATAAACATGTGAGCGGAAATATAGAGGTCATATACTAGTCCCTTTTAAAAAGAAAAAGAAAGAAATTATACGTACTCTAGTACACTAATGAATCGACAACTATACGTAGGAGACCACATCGTCCCCTTCCCAATAAAAAAAGAACATCATATCGTGTGAAGATCGTGTAAATATATTACTTGAATGAATAGCACCTTAAGCCACCACCAATATATATACTTAAATTTAAATATACCATAGATTAAAATTCAAGCAAAGAACAATATTTTCTTTTTTCAAAATAAAGGCAAAGTTCCGCGTAATGTTGAATTATATAACACCCTGGAAATCTTTCTTCGTGCTTTATGTTTGCGTATAGCAAATTAGAAGGCCCGTGGTCCCACCAAACGATGTCCCTACAGTATCCAATGCGAAATCTCTAGCAAAATATTTATGCTTATGTATATACTAACAGAGATTACGTGCACGTAGATACGTTTTTTTATTATTAATTTTGAAAAAATATGTTAAAAATAATACTATAGTTTTTGTTATATTTCACTATTTATATCATATTTCGTACTCCCTCCGTCATCATTTTTTGACCCAAAATTTTTCGGCACGCATTTCCACCGAAACTTAGTACGGGTTTTAAAATATAATTTTGAAGTATTTTTTTCTTTTACGGGATACTACGAGTGTCGTACTATCCCTTAAAAAAATATTTCAAAATTATATTTTAAAACTCGTACTAAATTTCGGTGGAAAAACATGCCGAATAGGATTAGTGTCAAGAAATGGAGGACGGAGGGAATATTATTTATTATTGTGAGTTTTATGGTGTAGCACATAGGAAGCAATAGATTTTTTAGCAGATGAATAATATTTTTGAAAAATTGAGAAGATAAATAAGAGCGGAGAAGTATAATTGTAATTAAAATAGTTTATATAAATTTAATTCAATGTTAAAATTCAATTATAATTACTTTGTTACTCTTAAATTAAATTTAAAATAGGGGTATATTAGGCAAAGCACAAGTTGTAAGAATTGATTCTTTTATAATAGTGATAGATATATGTGTGTGTGTATTTCCAATATCACCATTTTCCTACATCTACACAGTCCACAAAAATTTCAATAAACGTTTTATTAATGCTATAACAAAATTGTGATACCGTTTTATCGATACCTAAGAGATATGTTATAAAATTTACTACATGTTAGTGTGACAAAATTTTGTTACATCTATGAAGCATGCATCTATATACTTTCCTTTTATATGAAAGTATAAGTATATGATGAAATGTAATTAACTATACCATCATCAAATGTCACTAAATTTAGTGACGTGCTCTTATTTTTTGTGACATGCATAATAGCTACCCATTCATATATGTTACAATTTTTTTTAGCGACATATCAAAGTCCTGTAATTCTTCAAAATTTATGTCACTATTAGAATTATTTGTTGCACTGATGATAACTTATTTCCAAGATAATAATGTGCATATCAAAATCTAGATATGGTATACTCCATCCGTCTCAATTATTAAGACACCTTTCTTTTTGGCATGGAACTTAAGACGAGAGTGTTTAGTGTGTAAAATGTAATGTGTGTAGGGATATGATATGGTTTATGTATTTAGACATATTTTTAAACTAGAGCATCATAGATGCATAAAAACATATTCATGTTTGATCTTAAATGAAAGATCATATTAAGACCTTTGATTTGATATAAAAATCATAAAAATCGAATAACAAACGAGAAAGTTATGATAGTTTAAACTTTAGGATTTAAATTATATTGGGATACGTGCTGAGAGGTGAGTGGATAATGAGATTTCATTAGATAATGTTAAGTGTAATAAGGGATTTACTAATTGTACTATTAATTAGCTAATTATTTCCCAAAAAGAAAATGTGTCAGAATACTTGAGACGGCTCAATTAGGAAAGATTGTCAGAATACTTGAGACGGAGGGAGTAATAAATAGTACTAATTCATTGAGAGTCTAGATCTTTACTTCTAAAAAAAAATGTTGTTTCAACTTTAGCAAAATATCATGAGATAATATGAAAAAAAAAAAAAAAAAAAAAAAACGGATTCATTCATACTGTAATGTGGAGGCGTGAAACAGGCAAAAAGTCCTATTAAGGAATATATTAAAGGAAATCTTACATTATATGACTTGGCGTGTAACTTAAGTAAAGAATCAAAAATACAGTATTATGGGAAACTGATATGAATAAAGAGCTATGTTCCAGGGCACTTCTTCAGGACAAAGAATGCACAACATTCAAATTGTGTATTGTATTTTCATGTTGCATTTTTTATTGTATCGATAGATGCATGATTATCACGTACGTGTTAAAGACATTTTGAAAATCAACGGCAATTCAAAATTTTCTATAAACAAAAATGATGATTTTTGAAAATATTTTTAACACATGATAATTTAGTGCAATAGAAGATCCCAATTGAAATTAGGAGTGCAAGTGAGGCAAGCTCATCAGCTACTAAAAACAATTGTGTGTATGTATTTTAGGTTAAGCACTCATTCTTTCAACACACACTCTTGCATTATGCACATTCTTTGCATTAAGGGAAAACATAATTTCAGCAAATTTAAAAACGAGTAAACTATGGCTCATACACTGATCATCTCCTCGAGTCAAGTGTTGTGTTCAGTGTCACACTCCTCAACGCATCATATATTCACTTGTTGATAATTCAACGTGCATTGTAAGAACTGAGCTAAGAGGGAAAAATCGAAAAGTTGTCATAAAACAATATACACGTGTCTTCACCCTCTACACATGCGAAGATTAGCTCGTCATAAGACCATCAGTAATTAATACAATATAATTAATAGATTAATTAATATATTTATTTTAAGAGGAGGATTCCATAGCCGGTTAGAATTTCAGCATTTTTTTTAATATAATTATATGCTAAGAAGTTTTTCGACGGATTGTAACATTAATACTAATTTTTTAAATTAAATAATTATATATATATATCATATTTTTAGCATCAGGTTGCTCCGGTCGAATTTCGTCGAACAATGAAGTAATAATTTAGTAGTAATTTATTAATTAGAGCTGACTAGATATTATATATATAATTCAAATTCTCTAGTTTATGTCGGTTGATTAACCGACTTGAGCATCGATAAAATTCTCCTTCTCTACAAGTGCGCGTTAAAATTCTCCACTCAACATCTATTAGTTTGACTCATGTTTGAAGTGATCTCTCCGAATGTTCCAACTTCCAAGGAAGGAGGAACATAGTAAAATTCATAATGCAAGATTTAAAACGCATAAATATAGCTTTGTACCTTGTGTTTTAGAGGTACATGCTGCACTTTTTTTTGTTTTTTTATTTTTTAATTTACTCTCTCTTTTTTCTTTCTTTTACTGTTTTGCTTGCTAAGAATTTTAGAATGGGAAAAAAAATAAAAAAAAAAAGAAGATATGCAATTTAGTAACTCAATTTGAAACAATTTTGACTAATTAATTTATGTCACAAACTCAATTTTTTTCTTCAACTTTCTAGCTCCACAGTTCCTGCACACGACATAGTAGCACGAGCCACATTCAAATCCTAGACATGTATACACACCCGTGTGACAAAGATCACACTTTTTCTTGAGAGTGACACAAGTAAAAGTGAGAGGGTGATTAGGGGGATGAATTCCATCCATCTCATATCTCCCCCCTAATTTCATATTCATGTAATAACCGGAACCGGTGTCCAAGCAATAAAGGTGGAAAGAAGCATCGCAAGGGCGGCAGTGATACATCCAATTTTTAGGATGCATTTTTTCTTCACATAATTCGCAGTAGAAGTCGGAAGGATGATCAAGAGAGGCATCAGAGGTCAGCAACAACGGATGCTTGTCCCACTCGCGGTTGGTTACACTCAACGGCAGCAGAGCACATCTCATATGCAATGCAAAATCACAGCCGTCGTAGCTACAACAATATGCAGTGTTCATGTAATAAAAGTTACGATTACAGCCATTGCACTTCTTCCTTGCGGCATGTCCTCTTGGTATTATAGTGAGGAGGAGTGGTTTGTGATGGTGGCGCGTGTGAGATGCATGTCGGATAGTAGTCGGTAGAGACGCGCACTTTACATCTAGCATCTTCACGCAATCTCCACAGCTATACACCACTCCGTTTGTAGGAAGGTTACACAAGTCGCAATGCCAGCCCCAGATAGCATGCCTACCCTTTGATTTATAGAGTGTGAAGTTGTGGTTTTTATTAGTTATTTGATCGCAACCACCAAGTACAAGGAGAGAGTTAGGATTAGAAGAAGAAGATGAATATTGTAAAGTGTGGGGTAAGGAGGAGCAAATGTGGTGGATGGAATACGCGCAACCATAAGCAGTGCACTGGTAATACGGAGGAGAAGATATGGGTGTTACACATGCGTCACACATCTTCAATTCTTCTTCATCTTCATCTTTTTCTTCATCACCATTATCATTCTTATGTGTCGATTCCGAAACAAAACTCAAAGGGTGCTCATGATAATATTCCAATAAAAACGATGGATCACCACATGTACTAGTACTAGTACTAGTAGTGTCAACTCCTTTTTCTCTTATAACAAAAGGTCTGATTAACTTGTCAGAGATGTCATTTACAGGAAGCGGGAGCTCAATTACATCTCCACCATCTTCATTTCTGAAATCAATAAGATATCATGTATAGTTAGCTATTAATCATACTGTAAATTAACAAAACCATAAAACATGTAATCTGAGCTAGCTACAACAAGTTTAATTATTGTTTTTTGTTTTTTTTTTTTAAGGTTATGGTAAGTGACAATTCAAACTTGAGTACAACACACAAAAGAACGTAGCTACTATGAATTAATGCAATATGAGTAAAAGTGAGATAAGTATCTTACAAGTTAGAGAAGTCCGGTTTTGTAGTGGCCGATGAATCAATAGCACACTTAGTATGGACAATATATCTGCACTCACCACAAAAATACGCCCAACGCGATGCATCACAATACTTGCTACAAACATCGCACCTATATCTGTACTCACGATGTTTCTTTGGTAATGAGAAGATGAGAGTCAGTGTGTGGTGGTGGCCGTCTATATGGAGGATGGGGGCCAGCGACGCGCAGCTCTTGTGAAGCAAGAATTCACAAGTGCTGCATATATACGCCATGTCCTTACCTTCATTGCCACAACCATCGCAGTAGAACGACAAAGGGGGCTTCCTTAACAGTGTGAGAGGGTGACTCGGGTGACTCGGGTGCTGCAACTCTTTCCTCTCTTCTGCTGATGCCTTGGCACATTTTATGTGAAGGTTGAAGTCACAAGTAGAGCATCGATAACCAAACACCTTGTGAATATCATCATAGCAAAGATCACAACTATCATTATCATAATCATTATCATTAAACTTGTTAAAGTAAAATAAGTTGAGAGGGTGCTCAGAGTGTTCAGGGTACGAGATTTGATTAGGCAATTCTCCACACTCCTTGTGGAGGATAACCCTATCTCCACAATCTTGTTGCGTGCAAATATATGCCATCTCCATATTAGCTACGGCTTCGCTGCACCTATAACAATTTGGACTCGATTTGTCGCTCACATTTTTCCTTAGAAACAAAGGATGTTCGTGGTAGATGTGGCTAATCATTACCGTCTTCTCCATGACTCTGCACAAATATCAATTGTGAAATTATGAATTGTTTGTCGTGCATGGCATTAAAAATCTATATATGCTCGAACTGAAAAGATACGTGAGTGCAAATATAGAGGTTATATAAGTGCAATAAGTGGATCAAGAAATAACACAATATTCATATGAATGTACTATTCCCTTTCAAAAAAAATAAAAATAAATAAATACGTACACTACTAGTACACTAATTAATCGATAGCTCTACCTAGGACACCAAATCCTCCCCTTCTCAACTATAAAAGAATTTCGAAAGAACACATAATTATGAAGATCGATTGTGCAAATATATATAATAATTTGATGAATAACACCTTAAGTTACCACCTATATATATACTTAAATTTTAATATACCTTGCACTGAATTTAAGCAAAGAACACTGAAATCTTTGTGACTTATATTTATTGCATGTAGGCACCGAAATTTTAGTTAAAAAGAAGAAAAAAAACTTTATTAATTTAATATGTTTATTTGATTTGGGATCTAAATCTAAATTAAATAATATATTTATTAATAAAGATATTGGAAGATCAATTTCTTTGGTAACAAGTAAAATCTTTTATTGATAAATATCAATATTTGAGAGTCAATAAAATTGTGACGCCCAAAAGCCTACCAAACATATTCCTTCTACACCTATAAATAAGGCTCTTCATTCACTTTGAAAACATACCAAAAGAATATAGGAGAGCTCTAGAGAAGAATACAAATTCTCTACGAATTTCTCTCTAATATTCAAAGCTTCTTCGTGGAATACGTATTGTTCACGGAAAGTCGCCTCGATTCAATACTTTCTTCGTGGAATTTCATCGTCCTCTTTACGAAAAGCATCCAAGTCAGTGTTTGATTTGGAAATAAGGTGAAAGCCCTCCGAATAAATATTATAAAACCCAACTTCCTACGTCCCAACGTTCAATTCAGAAATAAGACGAAAGTCCTCCGACATCGGTGTACATTCTCCGAAACTCAAGTCCAATGTGAGACCCGGAAATAAGACGAAAGTCCTCCGCGTCAACGTTGTAAAAGTTAAGTCCAAGGAGATCAAAAAGAGACATATTTCTCCGATAAATCTCAAAGGCTGCTCAAAGATCATTCAAGAAATATTCGTAGAGTGGAATCAAAGGATCAAATAGAGATTGTACCCGCAGATATATATTTCAATCCATAATACTTTAAATTTATACGTAATTTCGTATTTATTTATTAAATATATAAAATTTGTGTTTACAATGCATACCAAAGAAGCAGGGCCAATCCTGAGGGTGGGCCAGCATGGGCGACCGCCCAGGGCCTACCATTTCAGGGGGTCCAATTTTTTGTTATCAAAACTATTATTATATAAATAGGTAATTTCTAAAAAAAAATAATATGTTTATTTATAAGTGAAAGTGTTGCACGTTTGGATAAACACACCGTTATTGATAATGTTGAAACAACAGCAACACTATATAAACGTGAATTACAAAAACAATATTCAGCATAAACTATACCGAAGATACAAAACTGAGAGCTACAGAAACTGACTCTTCCTCACAAACTATGAATAAACTAAAATGTTGTAAGGAATGCTACTAAAACACTCTCAGCAAAAGGACTCAAATCTGACTATTATTTTCTCCCTGTGTAAAGTGCGTAGAACATCTGAAGTCTGCAACATTCTTTTATCAATCTGAGATCAAACTACACATCTTCTCTTAGCCACGTCTCATATTCTCCATTGCAGAACGTGTGGCACTTACATCTCATAGAGAAGTTACATCACCGTGTGGAAGTTACCGCTCAACTCCAAAGTCTGACTTGGTCAGCATTTTATCCAACATGAAAACTCCAGCAGATTTGATCTCCTTGAGAATAGGAGTTTTTCAACAAACTCCCTTGCTCTTCCACGTTTCATCCTTCAGCAAAATTAGTGAAGAAAAAACAAAACAAAAAAAATAAAAAATTTATATAGAGTTAAACTAATTAACTTCAACAATAAGTGCAACCCAATAATATAGGGCCATTAAACAAGAAAAATATTTATATTTGCAAGCCAAAAATATTTATATTTGCAAGCCAAAGCCTATTATACTATCCTAATTCATTCAATTAGAAAACTACGACATCTTTAATTTATTTTTTTTTGCATCTTCTTGCCCGTGGCGTGAGCGTCTCTCCATCTTCTTCTTTCTTTTTCCTGATTTAATTCTCAAACGTCTTGGCACCGCCAAAAGTTCCAATCCCAAATTTTTTACCATTGAATAATGAAGATAAATTTTAATCTCAAATATTAATTTTTAAAATAATATGGCCTATTTTATAATTTCGTCAAAGATTTTTTTTTCTTCAGGAATGGCCCAGGAAAGAAGGCCTCCGGTCAACGTTGATGACGGTATCTCTTTTGTTTTTCTTCTTCAAGTTTCGCTCATATTTAATAAATTCAATGCGAAACAGCAAAATATTAACAAAGTGAAGAAAAAAATAATAATTACGAAAATACATTAACTTTTAGACAAATTCGGTTGCTTTATACTGATGCAGTGAATTATCCATGATTTGGATCAACGATATAGAAGATGATCTAATTTACAAAACATTAGGAATATCTTGACATTAAAATAGTACTAAAAAAATGGGTTCATCTTAAAACTAAGAACAAACTAATACGGAGTATGACTTATTTTTAAAGAAAAAAGATCGTTCTCATAAATTGGGAAAAATAAAACGAAATTAAAAGCGTGGGAAGGAAAAGATTTTCAAGACTTTGCCTGCCAATTAAATAAGGAATTCACAACTTGTTTTATGCGTGCATTTATTTTATTCTACTCATGAAAAGGAAAGAATAAATTCACGAAATTAAAAGCGTGGGAAGGAAAAGATTTTCAAGACTTTGCGTGCCAATTAAATAAGGAATTCGCAACTTGTTTTATGCATGCATTTATTTTATTCTACTCATGAAAAGGAAAGAATAAATTCAATTTGCTCAAAATAAAATAAAAGCACCACGTGCTTGCTACATATGTATTCTCCGCAAAACAGGTGTTTTCTTAATTTTATTAATTCATACAGAGTATCCCTACTTTACTTATCAGAAACGCTCCACCACTTACAGTGGATATATTTAACCGCTTACAATAGACACACTTAATGTGTCCACTCTGCTCATACGACAGTTTAGTTTTTTCAGGAATGTTCCCCTACCCACGGTGGGCACACTTAATGTGTCCACCAGCTGACGTGGCAGTGCCACGTCAATAAAATTTTCCTTTAGGGTTTAGTTATTTTTAATAGGGTTTATTTTTATAAGGTATATATATTAATTAAAATTTTTCTTAAATATAATTACGTCACCTCAGCCGTGGGCATATTATGTATGCCCACGGTGGGTAGGGGATCATTACTCTTAGTTTTTTATAGTATAGTTTAATTATTTTTGTTACAATTTCTATGATCTTCTTTATGTATACCATTGTTACATTATTCGTAGACACATTAAACATGCTCACGTGACAATAGGAGTGCTACTATAAGTGTTTTATTTATATGGAGTGTTCTCTTTGATGAAAAAGAAATTTAGACAATTTTTACTTTATTTTTATGTTCTCTTTCATTTCATGGCTAATTTTTCCGGGACAATAAGGAAAAAATTTCAAGTCCTTATCTCAGTTTTTTACTCCAAATTATAATAATATTTTATCACTAATACTATTTCCCATCTTTTCCATTTTAGAGAACATATGAGATATAAAAAAAGAAAAAGAAATCATCATTTTCTTATCTTTCCTTTTTCACCCTTAAAAAAAGCAGGGAAAAAAAAAGCATTTCATCTTTAGTTTAAAGAAGGCAGGAATATATTAAAGGATATAAATATTATATTTGACATTATATATAATTTTAAGTAAAGAATAAAAAAGATTGTGTGAAACTACTATACACATTATATTTTCTCTCACAATATCAGTGGATCTATTTGTCTTAAATTCGATTTTTTCGAAATTTTATCATTTTTCTTTAATTTCAGTATACAATAAAATGATCTAGGAAAATTTAACAATTATTGACTAAGGTTCACTAATTCAATTAAGATTAACAATATATTTTTGAAATTAATCTATGTTTTATTGGTTAAAAATAGAGTTGATGAATTCAATAGGGTATATAATTTTTTAAGTTTTCAATATTTATTTATAAATGTTAATTATAATATTGTATGTCATAAACCATTTTTATTTGTATGATAAACATTATAAAAAATAGTCAAATAGTTTATCAAATTAAGACATGGTTGATGAACTGAAATTGGGACGGAGGATCTTTTCCCTGCAACTGGTTAAATTAAGAGTGCAAGTGAGCTAAGCTAGCTCATGCCGCTATTTTAAATTGATTGGTATTTGCTATATTGTGCGATACGCAGAAAGAGATGTGTCACATTCGCAAATATTTAATATTCTCTCAATTTTTAAAAATTGTGGTTACTTTCTTTATCCGTCCGTCCACAAAAATTGTGGCTGCTTCTTATTTGGACATACTTCACACACCACTTATACTTAGGGGTGGACTGGTACGGTATATTGAAAAAAATTCTCCATACCGATACCGTACCGAAAATCTTCGATATGCACTATTTCATACCGTTACCGTACCGTACATTTCGGTATACCAATTTTCGGTATACCGAAAATTCAGTATGGAACAAAGTCCATACCAATACCGTACCGATTTTTCGATATACCGTACCGAAGTTCGGTATTTCGGTATACCGAAAATTCGAATATTATACCCGAAAAAAAATTATATTCGATTTTTTCATACAATATTGGAAACATAAAAATAATATCGCCACGAACAAATAAAGTCAAACACAAACAAAAAAATGTTGTACACATTTCATCAAACCCCAAAACAACAATGAATAGAAAAAAAAAATTATGTCTCAACATCAGTAATAAAATTTAATAAAAATCACCATGTCTATAAAACCAACCAAATAAAGATCTAAAAACTATCAATTTTACTCTCTAACAAATTGTTATCTTTGTTAGTACATGTATTATCGTATTTTTGATCGTTAAAGATTAAAAAATAAATTATGTAAATTATATTTTTAATATTTTTTAGATAATTTAACATATTGAAAACTAGTTAGATAATTAAAGATTTATTAAGATTGTATTTAAATTTGAAATATTCTCAAAATATAAAATAAAATTAAAGTATATTTAATATTAAAAGAAAGTAATTTTTCGGTATACATCGAAATTCGGTATATACCGAACATTTAGTATGTACCGAACATTCAGTATAATCGGTATGTACCGAACATTCGGTATACCGAATGTTCGGTACATACTGAATGTTCGGTATATACCGATTTTTTGGGTATACCGAATCTTCGGTATTGACCGGTATACCGCGGTATAGAAAAACTCATACCGTTACCATACCAAAAATCTTCGGTACAGGTATTATACCGTACCGAAAAACTCGGTATACCGCTAATTACGGTATTCTCGGTATTTTCCGGTACGGTATGTTCGGTATACCTTCGTTTCGGTAAATTTGTCCACCCCTACTTATACTTTTTATCCTTATTATCCACCGTTATTTACTAAAAACCACACAACAAAAAACACCTCGTTTCCCGACAGAATATTCTGCCGGAGAAGCCAGCAAGTCTGTTGGCACAGTCACCCGTGACGGATCACCAACATAATTATTTTTGACCGTGAAACACGGGTTGGCAATTCACATCATCCGTCGGCGATTTGTCTGTGGAACGCCGATGGAATTTTTGTAGCAATTGTGTCGACGGACTGATTTACTATGACCAGCTCCGTGACGTAGTGCCGTTGGACTTCCACACCGGATCCGCAAGCAATCCGTCAGGAATGACCCTGTATTTCTTTCCGTTGGCAATCCACCGGGGATGAACAATATTCTTGTGGTGCCACTCATGGCCCACAAACTTCATTCATATCACTTCTCTTTATTTATAAAATAAAATAAAAATAAAAAATAAAAAATCACACATGGTGTGTAGCTGCTGAATGGATAACTTCATTGCTTACGTGTCAAGATTCTGGATGAGTTGGTTAGATGCAATTATTGTTAGAAATTAAATTCAATTAATTCATACTTTAATCTCTATCACGATAATCCGAGAATAACTGAATCGTATCGGAAGTACTAACCTGAATTTGCCATCATTAAACTTGAAGATTTGAAACTTGGTTTTGGCCTTCCAAGAATCCGTTCTCTCTATTCTGTATCGTATGTTCTTTGACGGGGAGAAGAAAAACACGTAGAGAAGAATACGGTTCTTGGGGACCAGACCAATTAATAAAGAAGATATTGATATTTATTATTTGGCCCCTCATCAAATAATAAATATCACATATGGTATATACATATTATAATAATAATAGCATCTACATTTAAATATATTTGCCCACAATTATTAAACATATATAAATATATATCTAACAATCTCCCACTTGGGCAATATATATATTTCCTGATAAACGTAAAACTTAATGAGCTCACAATTTGCTATTATAAAATATGTATATCTTAACAATCTCGTCCATCAATTATACAAGCATAGGACTAAAGAGGCTTTCATCACTTTACACGTGAATGGACCCATCAATAATCACATATACTTATATAATCAAATGACATAGATCAATGGTTATTTACGAAAATCAGATATAATATCTATTTTCGACTGGTCCTCTATAAACTTAAGTAAGGTCACAGAACAGAGTAAAAGCACCAAATACTTCATTTCTGATCAGAATAACTTAATACATAAGTGTATGAATTATCCATAAGCAACAAACATACAAACTCCCACTAAACCATGATATCATCTAATGATACAACACCCATACGAGCAACATGTTCATGAAAGACCTTGGGTGGTAAACCTTTAGTAAACGGATCCGCTATCATGGAGTTTGTCCCAATGTGCTCTATAGATATTTGTTTATTCTGCACCTTTTCTTTCACAACTAGGAACTTTATGTCAATATGCTTTGACTTAGAAGAGCTCCTATTGTTGTTGGAATACAGTACTGCCGACTTATTGTCACAATATAACTTGAGTGGTCTTTCTACATTCTCCAAAATACGCAGCCCCGTGACAAAATTCCGCAACCATATTCCGTGGTTTGATGCCTCGTAGCATGCTACAAACTCTGCTTCCATGGTGGAAGAAGCCATAAGTGTTTGTTTAACACTTTTCCATGATATAGCTCCTCCCGCCAATAGAAAAACATAACCTGATGTAGACTTTAAACTATCTTGGCATCCAGCAAAATCAGAGTCAGAATATCCAACGACCTCCAAATGATCTGATTTCCTGTATGTGAGCATATAATCTTTTGTTCTCTGAAGATACCTCATAACCCTTTTGGCTGCTATCCAATGGTTCATACCAGGGTTACTTACATATCTACCTAACATCCCAACAATGTAAGCAATATCCGGACGCGTACATACTTGAGCATACATAAGACTTCCAACAGCTGAAGCATAGGGAATCTTTTGCATTTCCTGAATTTCGAGGTTACTTTTCGGGCATTGCTTAAGACTGAATTTATCTCCTTTAGCGACAGGGGTATCACCTGGTCTACAATCTTGCATGCCAAACCTCTTGAGTACTTTATTGATATAGCTCTTTTGCGATAATCCAAGAATACCTCGAGATCGGTCTCGATGTATTTGAATTCCTAAGACAAAAGAGGCGTCACCAAGATCTTTCATCTCGAAATGCTTCGATAGAAATCTCTTGGTTTCGTGCAATAAGCCTATATCATTCGAGGCAAGCAAGATGTCATCCACATATAGAACCAGAAATATAAACTTACTCCCACTGAACTTGTGATACACACAATCATCAACAAGATTCATCTCGAAACCAAATGAGACAATCACTTGATGAAACTTATGGTACCATTGACGAGAAGCTTGTTTGAGTCCATAGATGGATTTCTTTAATTTGCATACCATATTCTTTGGGTCTCCTAACTCAAAGTTTTCTGGTTGCACCATATATATCGGTTTCTCAATGTCTCCATTGAGAAACGCAGTCTTAACATCCATCTGATGTAACTCAAGATCGAGATGAGCAACAAGTGCCATGATTATTCTAAAAGAGTCTTTCGATGAAACCGGAGAGAAAGTCTCGGAATAATCAACTCCTTCTTTCTGAGTATAACCTTTAGCTACAAGACGTGCCTTATACCTCTCTACATTACCATTTGCATCCCTCTTGGTTTTAAATATCCATTTACAACCAATTGGTTCCGCACCTTCTGGTAAAGGGACAAGTTCCCAAACTTTATTGTCTTGCATTGACTTATACTCATCATGCATAGCATCGATCCACTTTTGAGAGTTAGAACTTTTCATGGCCTGACGGAAGTTGATTGGATCATCTTCCATCATTCCATTATCATCTTCATGTTCGTGAAGATATATGAAGTAATCATCCGAAATAGCATTTCTTCTTTCTCTCGTGGATCTCCTTATTGACACTTCATTTTGAGGTTGTTGAATTTGTTCTTCAAGAATGGGAGAGTTAACGTTTTCTTGTTGAGGTTCTTGATTCACTTCTCGATCAATGACAGGTGACAAAACCTGAACATCGTCAAAAGCGATAGTAGGAATTGAAGTTGAATCCAATTCCTCCTCAAAAGAAATGTCCCTTACTTGATTTCTCCCCCAAACTCAACATCCTCAAAAAATGTTGCAGTTCCCGTCTCAAAAATATTCCGAGTTGTGGGATCATAAAACTTATAGCCCTTCGATCGCTCAGGGTAACCAATAAAGTAGCTGCTCACGGTTTTGGGTTCCAATTTCTTTTCATTAGGCCTATAAGGCCTTGCCTCAGCTGGACATCCCCAAATGTGAAAGTGCTTAAGACTAGGCTTTTGACCAGTCCAAAGCTCATAAGGTGTTTTTGCTGCTGCTTTAGTTGGTACTCTATTTAGAATGTAAGCTGCTGTCTTTAATGCTTCTCCCCAGAGGGACTCGGGTAAGGTAGAATGAGCAATCATACTTCTTACCATATCCTTAAGAGTCCTGTTTCGCCTTTCAGCTACACCATTCATGTTAGGTGAACCCGGCATGGTGTACTGTGGGATTATACCACATTCCTCTAGGAATTTAGCAAATGGTCCTGGACGTTGTTCACCTGAACCGTCATATCTTCCGTAGTATTCACCACCACGGTCAGATCTGACTTTCTTAATGCTTTTGCTGAGTTGATTCTCAACTTCAGCTTTAAAGGCTTTGAACACGTCCAAAGACTGAGATTTCTCATGAATGAGATATAGGTACCCATAACGTGAATAATCGTCTATGAATGTAATGAAATATTGTTGACCATTCCAAGATGCCGTAGGAAATGGCCCACAAATATCAGTATGAATCAATTCCAAGACGTCTGAAGACCTGTTGGCACCTAATCTCTTAGGTTTGGTCTGTTTTCCCTTGATACAGTCAACGCAAACATCAAAGTCTGCGAAGTCAAGAGAATCTAAAATGCCATTAGACACAAGGCGCTCAACTCTACCTTTTGAGATATGACCTAAGCGCTTATGCCATAATGATGCCGAATTTTCCTTATCTAATTTTCTCTTAGTACCTCGTGATTCCACGTGCAAGGTTTCATTATAGGATGCAAGTGTTTCAAGCAAATAAAGGTTGTCAAAAGCATTAAGATAACCAGTTCCAACAACATTTGAATTCAAAGACAAAGTAAACTGATTGTTTCCAAATGAACAACAATATCCGAATTTGTCCAACAAACAAACAGAAATTAAATTCCGTCTAAATGACGGTACAACATAAGTGTCTTTCAAATCCAAATAGAAACCAGTTCCTAATAACAACCTAAAATGCCCAATCGCTTCCACTTCTACCGATTTTCCATCGCCCACAAAGATGTATCTTTCACCATCACTTGGCTTTCGGTAGCTCAGGCAACCCTGCATAGAAATACTTATGTGAGTAGTAGCACCAGAATCTATCCACCAAGTGTTTCTAGGTACTGAAGTTAAATTAACCTCAGAACAGACCAAAGTAAGAATTGTACCTTTCTTTGCACGCCATGCGTGATATTTGGCACAATCTTTCTTTATGTGGTCGGGCTTTTTACAAAAGAAACAACCTTGTTCCTTATGTTGTTTCTTTTGTGCCGGACCCTTAGCAGCTTCATTCTCTTGAACCCTTTTCTTGCCCTTGTTCTTCGAAGTACTAGCCAAATGAGCACTTTCCGTTCTCTCATGCTTCAACCTTTCTTCCTCTTGAACACAATGAGAAATAAGCTCATTAAGAGTCCATTTCTCCTTTTGACAGTTATAACTAATTTTAAATTGGTTAAACTGTGGAGGAAGCGAAACCAAAACCATAAGAACAAGCAGATCCTCAGAAAGCTCGATCTTAAGTGCCTTAAGTTTCGAAGCAATATGGAACATCTCCATAATGTACTCCCTTACGTTTCCTTGACCCTTATACCTCATTGACATCAAAGAAGACAGAAGTGATGTCATTTCGATTTTATCGTTTTTCGCAAAACGTTTCTCAAGTTCGTCAAGGAAACCTTTGGCTGTAGTAATCTCCTCAGAATCAGGACCACTAAAGGCACCCGGAATGCTGTGCTTCATGATCATTAGACTCATGCGATTAGAACGATCCCACCTCTCAAAATCCCTTTTAGCATCAGGGGTGCTTTCCGCAGTGAGAGGTGCAGGTTGTTCTACCCTAAATGCAAGGTCTAGATCCATACAGCCCAGCACAATCATTATGTGCCTTTTCCACAAAATTCGTCCCATTAAGCATGGGTACATTATTGATGTTAGAAGATATTGTGGCAGCGGAAGATGAACTTGCTGAAGTAGAACAAAAGAAATGGAAATAAAAACTCACATCAATATGTATAATTAAATAATAGATCCAAAATTATGGCTAAACCCATCTCAAGATACCAATCACAACATTAATATCAAATCTTTGGATAGTAATATTAACTGCAAGCGGTACTCTTGTTGTAGTAATTAAATGTTGACAATAAGTTATGTCAAACAATAGATCAATCTTTGGATTAATGTATTGTTCACATAGAATGATTTATAATCGTCACATATTTATCACCACAAATGTGTATATAACTCTGCCAGATATTACTTAACCTTTGGGTCAATTAATAAACGCATGAGTTACAAACACACAACCATCTTTATTAATTTAAATAAACCAATCTACACAAAAGAGGTCACTTTGGCGACATTTTGTTTCAATTAATTTATTTAAATAACACATTCCAAAGCATATAACCCGTTGGGAGAAGATCCTTAAGACGGTAATTAAAATCTATCCCAAAAAAGGAGAAGATCCTTAAGAAATTAATTACGTCTATCCCAACATATGCTTCCGAATCCACAATGCATAGAATAGCAATAAAAACAAATTCTGAATTATATAGAAAATCTGAATTTATATGTACCGAACATATTGCACATAATCGAGGGATCCAAATTTCAATAACGAAAGTAATATACAGATCCCAGATAAACAATTGAAAAACATGCTTTTGATTTGCGAAAAATCATAATCAAAAATTGCCAACTTATATCATAACCATAATAGCAATTAATGAAACAAATTAACTCCAAGCACTTATACGAAGTCCCTTTCTCGATATGCGTGTAGGGCTGAATAATCAATTCTTGCACAATGTAATTGACTAACCCTCATTGGAAAACATAAAAAACAAGGCATGATCGCTAAAGTATAACGAAGAATTCCAACAAAAAAATTTTACCAATACATCGAACAAAAATTGCCTCCAAAATAATCAATAAAAGCCGAAGTTCATGACAAAATAAAGAATTCGCCTTTCGTCAAAAACAATAACGAATTCGCATTTTGTCAAATTAAACACAATTCTCAGAGAATCATCAATAGAGTGGCTCTGATACCACTTGTTAGAAATTAAATTCAATTAATTCATACTTTAATCTCTATCACGATAATCCGAGAATAACTGAATCGTATCGGAAGTACTAACCTGAATTTGCCATCATTAAACTTGAAGATTTGAAACTTGGTTTTGGCCTTCCAAGAATCCGTTCTCTCTATTCTGTATCGTATGTTCTTTGACGGGGAGAAGAAAAACACGTAGAGAAGAATACGGTTCTTGGGGACCAGACCAATTAATAAAGAAGATATTGATATTTATTATTTGGCCCCTCATCAAATAATAAATATCACATATGGTATATACATATTATAATAATAATAGCATCTACATTTAAATATATTTGCCCACAATTATTAAACATATATAAATATATATCTAACAATTATAACTAACATCACATACTTGTTCTCCAAGTTTTGGCAGCTGATCTTGATCGTTGCTTCATAAGTGGTTGTGATCAACTGGATATCTTGTATAAGTATAGTTGTACAAGCAGTTACTGGAAAAAGGGAATCGGGGAGTGACATAATAGGAGAGAGCTTATGGGTTTCATAGCTCATATTCATCTCAAATTCGAGAACTTTGTTGTAATATGTAGATTATTCATCTTCTGAGTGATATGATTAGCTAACCCTCCCGTGGACGTAGGTGTTTACACAGCACCACGTAAATTCTTACGTCGATCTTTAATTCTTGTTTTTACTTCCATAGCTAGGGTTCTTGGTTACTGTTTTGTGCATGGTGATTAGTTCTTAGCTGAAAATCGATCTGCATCAATTGTAAAATGATTTCGCTATAAAAACATCAACCAATCTTATTAAAACTTGTACCGGAGCAACAAGCCACATTTTGTGTGGACGGGTGGAGTATAATTTATCTAAAGATTAAAGATATATGGAAGAAATTAAATTTAAAATAAATCTAATAGAATAAAAATAAATAATAGGGAAAAATAAGAATAACAAAATAATAAATCCAAACAAAGACTTTAAGAAAACGCTTATTTATATGTTATAAATATCGTTGAGTCATAATTTACACGTAACTATGAATAATCTACGATCACTATGGATTAGATGTTAAATTATTAGTATTATTTATTTTAATATTTTTAAATGGGAAACTGTGAAGAAAAAATAGGGGACTATGTTTATAATCCCTCATTCTGTAATCAGCCAACCCATTTTGGTATGGGCCCACAAAATAAGGCCGACCTCTTATCCAACGATCCAGCGCGGGACGTGTCGGTCCTACAGTGTGGTTAAATTAAACGATACTTATCCAGAAGAAAAATGAGAATATTTTTTCTAAAGAGATACTCCCTCTGTCTCACTCTACTTCAGCCCATTTTTATTAATACGAGTCTATTATAATAATCAAATGGCTCAAGTAGAATGGGATGGAGGAAATATTTATCACGAAAAATGAACAACATTTTCATAGTGACAATTATTATGAATGTCATCGGAAGAGAAACGAGAAAACTGTTTAGTTTGAGTGTGCCTCCTTTAACAAGCTCATGGTCTCTCTCTCTATAACAATTTTGAAGTATATAACTCTTGGGCAAATTAATTATTAATTTACCATTTTCTTGATGCTCAACTTAGCATCGAGTCCCAACATTTTTATCATTGTGTTTAGTTTGTGTTTATATGTATATTATCTATAAGTTGGCTATAAAAAAAAGGAGCATTTTGGCTGTTGTGGTCCTTCTGGATAAAAAAAAAATGAAGGGAGTATTTAAATAATTTATTAGTTAAATCTCAAATCCTCCGATTGTTGCTTGCTTTCTATTTATGACGAAATTTTATTATATATTCACATACACTACACGGTGGGACGAAGTCAGTTGGCAATGAGTTTAGCTAAAGATCTTCTACTTTTTAATGTCAGAGTTCAACTAGTATGCGTACCGTGCGATGCACGGAACTATTAAACGTAATAGAAAAATATATATAAGTAAATATCTATACAATATATAAAAGAAGAATTGTTGATAAAAATTACAATAATGTCATTTTCCCTCCAAAAGTAACCATAAATTGTCCAATGGTTTGTGAAGATGATTTACTTTAAAAAGTTGTGAATTGTTCAATGGATTTGGTAATAAATGTATTTTAAATTATAAATATTATTTCATTGTTTGCTAATATATCTATTTTTTGCATTAAATTATTCTATTGGTTTTCTTATTTTGCTACATCTATATATTAGTAGTATTTATTTATTTTTCAATCCTATTTTTTATTGTAAAATTTTGTTGTGACAATACAAAACATGGATACATTGTCACAAATAAAATTAATTATTATTTGAACTTGGTGAAATAATACTAAGTTAAATTTAAAGATATTGTTCAATAAATTTACTTTAATCATGACTTATTGCTTAATAGCTTGATGTATTATTTTTTTCAAAGAAATGTATTAAATTACTATAAGAACATAGTAATTACTAATTATTTAGATAACTATTACGTATTTAAATAAAATACAAAAATAATAATTTAAATATCTTAATTTCAATAGTAGTTTCACTATAATAGCTATGGGGGCTTATGTTTCTATTGCATAAATATTTAAAATTATATTTACTTATATTTGTTAAAATTATTTTAGGTTTCTAAAATTATGAAAATTAAATTGTTATTGAAGGTAACAATAACATAATGTAATGTATTACATTACTCAATAATGATGTGAGAAAAAAAAATACTCCCTCCGTCTCAAGTATTCCGACACTTTTCTTGTCGGCACGGAACTTAAGACGAGAGTGTTTAGTGTGTAAAGTGTAATGTGTGTAGGGATGTGATATGGTTTATATATTAAGACATATTTTTAAACTAGAGCATCATAGATGCATAAAAATATATACATGTTTGATCTTAAATGAAAGATCGTATCAAGACATTTAATTTGATATAGAAATCATAAAAATCGAATAACAAACGAGAAAGTTATGATAGTTTAAACTTTTTTGATTTAAATTATATTGGGATACGTGCTGAGAGGTGAGTGGTTGGTGAGATTTAATTAGATAATGTTAAGTGTAATAAGGGAGTATTAATTAGCTAATTATTTCCCAAAAAGGAAATGTGTCAGAATACTTGAGACGGCCCAATAAGGAAAGGATGTCGGAATACTTGAGACGGAAGGAGTATATAATTTCAAATATTTATTTATATTTTCCGTGCATCGCACGGGTGCGATACTAGTTATAGATAAAAAGCACAAATAAAATATTTGTAGATCGAATTATACCCTTTATTGTTACTTATTCATTCTGAGGCCTTATCTTATTATACCCTTTATTGTTTTACGATTTATAGATCTCTAATGCTTTTAACTATTTTGTTTGTATGAGGTTTACACAAAGCTGAGAGGCCCTTTCCGATGAAGAATAAGGACATTCACTGTGGGTAAACTATATTTCATACATGATAAAATTAAAGTAATTCCTTAATAAAAATTTTATAATTATCTAGCTGTATTTCTTCAAAAAAAAAAAACAATAATTATCTAGCTATATTTATATACGTATAACATCTACTATTATTGATGTTCAATTTTCAAATATTTACACTACACAAATAAACAAAATTGCAAAGAAGTTCAAATAGACTTACATGGATAATTACCCAAGTTTGTGTCTAAATCTTCCTCCCCAGCCAAACCAACCAAAAATATTCTTGGAATCTTTTTTTCTGCTGCATTAACAAATACTCCTTAGTTCTTCTCAAAATGAAAATACACAGAAATTGATGCTTTTTTAATAGTGCGATGAATTCTGAAGCAGTAAAATAATGCACAGTAAATAAATAGTAACATATTATAATTATAATCAGTTTTAAATTGTAAAGTAAAACAAATGTAAATTAAAAGTTTTGTAGTTAACCTTATTGTCATGAAAGACAACTTCCTGCGACTTCACTTCTGATCACTCATAATTGCATAGCAACGTTCAATTTTTCTGGTTGCAAATCTGTGATTATACCATAAAAGATGAGTCATTTTCACTCTTGTGTTATCAGCAACTTTTTGTTGTAAGCATATGTACAATCTATTCTGGATTGAAGCTCTATTCCGGATTGAAGTGACTGTAAAATTAGAGATATTGTACGCAAGTTTTTGGAGATGTAGATATTGTGGGTTGTAGTTATTGTAAAACTGACGTGGTGGGGGTTAGTGGGAGGTTTTATGTTAATTATTATTGAAATTAAATATTTTATTGTTGTCAAATTTTGTACATTCTGTGGTGATTTAATTATCTGATATATTTGAAGTTAAATAATGCCTTTCAACTGCCACTCTACACGTCTGGTTGTATTTAGATTTAACTAAAATTAATTACGTTTGTAACTGTTTATTTAAAAAAAAAAACTGCATAGCATTGAAAATTACTATTTTATCCTAAAAATGGAGGGAAAAAAAAACTGCCATTTTTATTTTGTTTTATATATATATAGATTCTCCTTAAGCTCATTTATTTCACTTTTATTTTATTTTATTATATTATTTACTCTGTAATGCATATCTATTTCTTTCTTTTTATGTTTTAATAATTACATTTTTTTCTGTATTTAGATTTCTTGTTTCCTTTCATCTACAAACCATTATTTTTTTTTTCCTTTAACTTATTATTAATTACATTTCTTTCAAAAAAAAAATCTTCCTTTCATCTACTCCCTAGGCACATTTATTTTCTTTCATCTACTCATTTCTCCATAATTACATAGTTTTCTAGAGAGCATAATTTTTTTCCTTCATTTTCATAATTTAAAAGGATATTTTCCTTTCATTTTTAAAAATTTAAAAGATTTTTTTTCTCTCTCTTTTATTTTTAAATAACTACTAAATACCCGTATTAAAAAGAGGGTACAAGGGATCTGATCACTGATGCATATCTTCTAATTTTTTATTTTTTTTTTTAATCAATTTAAACTATATACAATTTTTTTTTATGTTATTATAAGTTGGACCCTCTAAACTATATTCTTGGCTTCGTCACTGACTACACCTACGCTTCCATCATAATATTGTAATAAAATCTGATTTACACTCTCCATTCACATTGAGTAGACATTACCTTTCGGACACATATTTTAATATTTTATAATGGTGTTAAAGTAGAGTTTTGGGTCCTACTATAGAGTATAGTGTTAAGTAGAAATCTTTTTGTGGAGCTAGTCTACGTCTTAAAATGAAATGTGTCAAATTTTAATAGTAAAGAAAATATGTCCGCTTATTATAGACGGAGAGAGTTTACATTTGTTGTGTTATCTGATTATCTCTCATTTTCCTTTCCTTTTTAGAGCAAACAATGCATGTGTTTATTCTTTAAAACATGATCATATATAGATGGTGCATTACATATCTCTCTACATTAGATAGGGTTTCTAACTGGGGCGAAGCCACCTTGTGGAGCGGTGGGACAATTTCAAATTTTTTTGTATTAATTCTAATTATGTATAAATTTGCAAAAATTATATATACATTTAAAATTACTTATGTTTGCGTTACCATAAATTTAAAAAGAAGAGAAATGATATGCTACTCCCCTAACGGTGGATACCTTCATGACACCTTCGTCGTTTCTTCGATTTGACATTATTTTGTTCGATTTTTTCAATCGTTTTATATTCTAGTATTATAGAAATTAATATAGAAATCATAAAAAGAACATGAAACAATTGAAATATAGAAGAACAATTGAAAAAATCGAACAAAATAATGTCAAATCGAAGAAACAGCGTAGATGCTCACGAAGGTGCCCACCCCATTGGGGGAATAGCATATCATTTCTCTTAAAAAGAATATGGGCAATTTTTTTTATTTTTTTTTTATTTTTTTTTTATTTTTTATTTTGAGAAAAAATACCATCATTATCATTAATGAGGTAAAACAGTTACACCATTAGTAGATCTTCTACTCGGTACAAGATTTGGAACAAAAGAGTCCAACTTAAAATTCACAGAACGAGCATGATTTGCTATTTGATGAGCAATAAGGTTCTGATCCCTTCTAATCCACCCAAAGGAAATCCTATCAAATTGTTTGCCAAGCCCTGGATGTCAGCAATTATTTAATGTAAATTAGGGGTGCGGACCGACAAATTAGCAAATATTGAATGTACAAAACAACAATGATTAAAACTAGATGCCGCTAATAGACATAAGCTTTTGTTTATAAAGGTAGTAATAGTAAAAAAAAAAAAAAAGACATGAGTTAGTGTTGACCCAGTGAGATTCTTTACTTAGCCAACTTGGATTTGAGAAAAATATTATTTAGAAAAAAAAAAAAAAAGTTGTTTTTTCTCCAATCGCTCGATAACGACGTTTTTTAATTAATACGGAGCAAATCATAGGCTTGAACTTATCCACAAATGACAGTACCTTTTACATTAAAAAAATGTCATTTCATTTTCATCAGACTTATATTATAGTACTTGCCACTAAACTTTATCAATATACAAATTATAATTAAATGACATCAATAATTTGCTCGCTTTAATTATCAAAGGGCCCTAATAAAACTATGATAAAAATTAGAATAATTACTTTTTATGCTTGAATGCCGTACAGGTTAGTTACGCAAGATAATATATATAATTACAATACAACTGTTGATCAAATAAAATAGAACGATATCAATATCAGAAATTAAACATATAAAAATCTAATTAATATCAGAATGATTTCGACGCAAACGATATTAACGTATAAATATCTGTATATTGCTATATGACTGGGAAATTAGATGAAGAAATTACAAAAGGAATTGAGGGAAAAAAAATATATTTATATAATAAGAATTGGAAATATACTAGAAAATTAAGAATGGTAAGATGATGAGAGTGGAAATACATGGTGACTGTTCTTATTTTTCTTCTCGAAGGTTCTATTTGGATGAAGTTTTCCGAAGCAGCTTAAGAGAGACTCAACAATCAACTCAAACATCATCGTCTTCACCAGCTTCCTCTTCGCCGGAAAAACGCTTCCTCTCTTCCGCCGGAACGCCGCCGTCGCCGGCAGCGGGAAGCCGAGCTCTGCTTCAACTTCTGCAGCCACCATTTCTGATCTCTCTCTCTCTCTCTCTAAATTTAAAATAAGGGATTGATGAATTGATAGTGCTTAGGTCAGAGAGTATAAATAGATAATCTTTCTTTTATTTTTTTTGTTCTATAAACGAATGATTAAATTTTGTTTCTAGAACACATGAAATTGCCACGTGGCGTGAAAGGAATTGTACATACATCATGTTATTACATCATAACTTTGCATTCGGATTTGTTTGACGATGTTTTGGATCTATTTTAATACTAGTATTTATTTGGCGGCTTGTGCCAAATCTGTAATTTTCTTTTTAAACTATTTATGCACTCCCTATTTCTCGTTTCATTAGTTATGAAGTAATATTTTATATTTCATATACATTCAATATATAGATAAATATTAAAAAAATCAAGGTTTAAGTGTAGGAAGGTTTATAATCCCAACTTTAATTTATTTTATCAATGCCATCTACTTTCAATATATAGTTTCTTTATAAATGTATTGCTTTGTTTTTTTGCTGCAGAAATGGTGGCTCGGCTCACCGGTGAGATAAGATGAAATTTACTTTGCCACCCCCGTTCTGAAAGCTGCAATGCTAAAACAAATTAAAATTTTAAGAGTTCTTTCAATAGAAAAAAGTATGCAAAATATTTTTTTAAAAAAATAATTGAAAGTTCGAAAGATTGACAAAACAAATTAAAGTTTGGGTCATAAATTGAAATTAGTCAAAATTAGGGTCATAATTAATCTATTATTAACATGAAATCTTTTCAACAAAATTTTCAAAAATTTTGTTTACAAAGTATGAAATATATACTTTTGTATTGGTTTGTACGATGAATATAATAAAGATTATATTTAACTTAAAATATGTTTTTTTTTTTGGAGTAGTATACAGTTGTGATCACCGGTGAGAAGTCATTTTCAGTTTGTCACATATATATTTGCTTTCACAAGTGTGAATGTAATTAATAATTCTCTAGTGACGTATTCATGCATGTTCAACTTCAAAAGTCAAGAATTCTTATTTAGGAATTGAAATTATATTTATCGTCTAGTTTTGCTTGACTTTCATTTTCCTTATGCTACATGTGCACAACTTTTGCCATTAATTTTATGTATTTTTATCTATTAAAAATGATTAAAATTCATTTAGAACATTTGTAGTTAACATATCTAGTTCTCAATGTTTTTAAGAAAAGAAAAGTAATCAAATTGATTTTTAATTGTTATTGAGTTTTTCTTTTAGCAAATAAAAAATATTGAGTTTTTACTAGGAACAGATAGTAGCAAAAATGAGTGTGTTTGGTCTTTAAAGTTAGTATAGTGAGGAAGGAGTTGAAAAAAAATAAATATGTCATTAATTTCTGTAGTTTACAATGTGAACAGGTGTGAAGTGTGAACTGGTCACTTAAACGAAGACAAAGAATATGTACTTTGACTGACTTTACTTTTTATTGAGTTTTATTTTGGAAAATATAATCTTTGCATAATTTTAGATTCTTTTCTGTAACAGTCTTCGACTTTTGAAGAATCAAAAACACCTATATCTATTATTATTATTACTACTTATATAAAAAGAGCTTGAGTACATAATGTAGATTGTCTATTGTATCTTTCTTATTTATTCAATTTGAGAGTAATAGAGTAATATAAATAACACAATAAATAAATATATATATATATATAGGTCAAATAATAATAGATATGCTCCCTTACCCACGGTGGACACACTTAATGTGTCAACCGGTGATATGACAGTGCCACGTCTATAATTTTTCCTTTAGGGTTTAATTTTTTATGTTAGGGTTAGTTTTTTATAGTAGCGTTTAATTATTTTTGGTAGGTTTTTATTAATTTCCTTATATATTCCAATATCACGTCATCCGTGGGTACATTAAGTATGCCCACTGTGGGC